>VWPW01028816.1:37174-115881 GCA_013389825.1 Crypturellus undulatus
CGCCCCCCCTGCCTGCTGCGGCCCACCCGCACAACTCTCCCGCTGCCCAGACGTGACTTGTCTGCAGGATTTTTTGCTTGCATAGTAGAGATCCTGAATGGGAGAGGAGAGGAGAGGAGAGGAGAGGAGAGGAGAGGAGAGGATCTCCAGCTCTGGTCCAACAGGCCTTTTGAATCTAAGAGCAATATTGGAAAAGTTTGAGGCATCCAGCTGTAAACTAGTTGTAACTAATTTCAGGCAGAGATGTTCCACTTTGAGAGGATCTCTTTCAATCTAGTGATTTCTACAAGTCCTAAAAGAAAAAGAAAAATGAGAGCCAAGAAGGCGAGGTCATGTGGGAGACTGAATAATCCAGATCAAACAGCAAAGAACACCCGATTAGAAGCCAACACATTTCTCTTTTCAGTATCTCTGAAATTGTTTGGCAGACTTAATTAGAAACAGGTGCAAGCTATAATATTTATTGCAACAATGCATCATTTTTGTCTGTTTCCAAGGTCATCATTCTAGCCAATAGGAAGACAGCAACCCACAGGGAGTATAACTTAGTCTATATGGGTAAAATGTGAATTACTTAACCCTTTATCTAATGGAACGAAATACAACATTGCACAAAGCTAACAAAAAAAAAATTCTGGGAGAAATCTTTCCCGATAACAGGTTCCAGTGAAGTAAGTGACATCACCAGCTGAGCTAATAGCCAGCCTTAGGTAAAATGGAGTAGGTACAGATAAGGAATGAGAAAAAAACACTTTTTTTTTTTACCACAGCTCTTCCAAAGGCCTGGGTTTATGTGGAATTTGGTGCAGCGGGAGGTCATGATGCATATCATCTAGTGCCTGCTGCCCTGCATTCTGCTGTTGCAATATATTTCTTTGAGTACATCTGTCGCCGGTGGAGGCGTGCTAAAGATGCACCTGTACAGAGGCAACCGGGAACCGCTTTGGGGAACCGCCAGGTGAGAGTGCCAGGGTTTTCGAGCAAAAGGAGCCTGATAAAGTTGTTGATCTTCCCTTCCTTTTAAGACCACAGACTTTAGCCAAACAAGATCCATACGTTTCTGTCCATCTGAGGGGAACAGTCTGAGACGTAATTTCGCCTGGACTCACAGTGACTACATTGGCTAATAGTGGCAGTGCCCTTTGGTACAAAAAAAAAAAGTACTGGCTTTTCAAAGCCAGTACTTAATTCCCTCTTGTGAATTTTTCTCATAATCTTTGCATGACTTCTTTGTGCTTTTGTGATCATTTGGGAATGAGGCTCTGCTTTTAAGCTCTATATTACTCCTTTTAAATGTGACGTATAAATACAGAAACAAAGAAGCATACATTAACAATAGATATGAGAAATGGTGGAGGTGCCTTTTTTTGCAAAATCTGCAAGAAGATGCCAGTATTTCTGCAGAAAGAAACTAATTTTTCCATCTTCAAATCATTACATAGCATAAAATTTCTAGCTATTTGTGTATCATGGAGTAGATGCAAAAGATAACAAAGAAATAGAAATTCACTCTTGAGATTTTAAATGTCCTGGGTCCTAGTTTTTTCTTTTGGCTTTCCACAACTCCCTGAAGGGCATCTCAGTATCTAGTTGTCACCATTGCCCAGATTAATTGTACTGTGTCTACCGAGAATTACTCTCTTTTGTGTGTGTGTGTGTGGTCTCAGGAAACTTCTTAAGAGAATGCCGTCTTTCCATTAAAGTCAGAGGTAAAATAATGCCAATAATTGACACTGATGGATTTGGGACTAAATTCTGAGTGACCATCTTAGTAAGTGAGATCACGCAATCGTTTTTTGAGAGCCCGAGGAATGAGTCACATCATTGTCATAGCCAAGGCTCTTGCCAACGTGTCACAGGTGTGCACAATGAGGAGCATAAGGAAAAAAGGGAGATCGTAATTGTCCAAAGCCTGCTAGGAGAGCAGCTGCCATCCTGCAGAGCACCTCTGGCACCAGAGAGCCCGCAAGATTAGGGGAGGGCAGAGAAGAGCCTCCCTGCGCTTGTAAAGGTATTTCCAAACAGCATTTGCACAGTCCTTCAAACAACACCCAACATGAATAAACGTCTGGGAGGATGTGAACAAGCTAGGAAAGGTTTTGTGAGGTAACTGAGTGATATGTGAAAGTAAAAAGCAGGCTTGGGATTTATGGAGGTTACAGAGGCTGCTTGGAAAAGGGGATGGTGGTTCTGTGAGGCTCGGCTCAGTCATGGTGTTTTGCTCAGTGCCAAGCACTTGAATAGTGTGATCCTGGCATCAGGCAGCTCTAGTTACTCACAGGTGAATGGCTCGTTAGCTGCTTCAGTCTTGGGTCATTTCTGCATTGTGCTTAACTGAATAATACCTTCCCTTTCTTCCTTTTTTTTTTTTTTTTTTGCTCATTGATCAAGCTGCTTTAGAAAAAAGTGATACTTTGCATATCTGGCTAAGTGCTGTTAACAGCCTCTGCCTGCGGTTTGTTAAAATTAAAAAAAAAAAAAGAAAAGAAAAAAAAGAAAAAGGAAAAAAAAAGTGTGATCTTGCTGGAGAAGTAATTTGCTTCTCTCCAACCAATGATGGCTTGCACTTTATGCAAATTGGTATCTAGGGACAACAAATCCCATTTAATACATATGCATAGTTCATAAAAAAAACGATGTGAGAGAAAGAGAAAAAAAGATAAAGCATCGAGTCAGCAAAAGAACAGGTTCCGAGGAAATTTATTGTCCCAAATTGGACATTTGTAACAGATGATGTGAACAAGTGTTAACTTTGTTTTCAGCAGCTCTTCACGTACATTCACTAGACATCACACAGATTATGTTTTAAGGATCTGAACTGTAATAAAAAAAAGTGTCTGTGGGCTTTGGAGTGTTGTGTTCCATATGGTTGGGGAAGTGCGGAGTTATTGCGACAAGCATCTTGTGAAGCTCATTACGCACGGCGGTGTTAGATGCGAATTGCTGCGCATCGCTATAGGGTACGTACATGACATCCCACAGTCAGCAGATAGCAACTGGAAATGAAAGATATGAAGGCACAGAGTACAGCTTCAGGGAACATGTTAGACAAAACATCTGCTGGTATCAGAAAGCTGCATTATCAGATCATTGTGGCCATGAATTTTTTATAAAGACTTTTTTTTTTTTAAAGCTGCAACTTTGAAAGTGACATTTTGCGAGAAAGTTTTTGATTGAAGTGTGATATCAGGAGAAAGGCCAGGCTAGTTTATTATCTGCGTAAGAGCTGACATTGGCAGCCTGGATTGACTCCTTTCTCCACGCAGTTGAGTTGGCCATGCGCATACTACAAGCGCTTTTTCCCTCCTGAGCGTGAACGAAGGGTGATAAAACCTCGATCCGGATTACAGGTTGTAGCTTCAGTGCCCGGCTACTCGGCAAGAGGCTTTCAAAGTTGTGTTTGTGAAGGGCTATCTAAGGTCACGGGACAAAAGTCACCAGAAATGCAACATCTTCCTGCTCAGGAGATGGAGCATCACATGCAAAGCATGGAGAGGAGAGCGGGGCCTCCATCTACCTCACACCACGGGCATTGTCACCGATGGGCACCACGGAGAGGTCCCTTGCGTGTCACCTGCAGAGGCTTCCCTGGCCCACGGGCTGCGCTTCGGGATCCTCCCTCTGAGTGCTCTGGGGCCTCCTGCCTGCTTAGCATTCCTCGCATTCGTGTGAGCAGCGAAACGGCGTGAAATGTGTGTACAGATTGTAACTGTTTACACTAAGATGGCAAGGCGCTTTGCAGCCTCTCACCTCTCCTGCCCCAACCGTTGAAGGGGGAGCTGAGGGGGAACTGCTGAGGGTCCTGCTGCAATAGCGGTATCAGCCCCTCAATGATCTATGGGGAGCTCTGGCACATGCTGAAGAGGCCACGCCAGCTCCCCCATGCCCATCAGGCAGCATGGTTGCCTTGAGGAGAAGCCCGTTCCTAGTGTTTTGGCCTCCTTCCGAGGCCTCTTTCCAGCATGTGTTGAGGGAAGTTGGGAGAACAGAGGGAAATTTCCAAAAGGATCACAACATAGGAAAAGATTAGGTTGTCAATGACTGTTTTTTTTATGTTAAACTGCTCATTAATGCGGTGGGGTCTATGCAGGAAGCCAGGGGCGAGTTGGGCTCCATCACTCAGGGAGGCTGAAAGCAAGTGAGAGATGTTGCTGGCTGCCCCTGCTGCTGGATGGGGCAGGTGTCAATGAAGGATATAGCTGCTGAGAGCAGCTGCTCAGAGAAACGGTGACAACCCAGCGAAGTCACAACTGCAACGTTGTTTTCCCAACTAGTGCCTTTGAGCATCATTTTAAAACAGCAGCCTTGGGATACAGGACATGCAGATCAAACACTGTTGCGTCTCTACATCAGGAAGGTAATTCCATGCTCTCTCCATCATATAAAAATAGCTCTCGTTCCCTAATGATTTTTATGATTGCTTCCTTGGGATGATATTTTAGAAAATGCTCGAAGACAAACTCAAATGAAGTAGACTGAAGCTGGGTGGGTTTAATTTTTTTTCCTGTTTAATTAGAGTCTGGACATTTATTATTAACTGGAAACCTTGATTCTAAATTTTGGCATATTTGTAGAGAGAAGAAGCTGAATATGGATATGCGTTTCCAGGGACAGGGTTATTCTCTGATGGCTGGGCTTGCATATGTGCATCTGAATGCGAGGTGCTCAGCTTGGGGGGCTGCTTGATTTTGGGGAGGGAGAAAGAGGAGTTTTGACCTTATCTGAGCGGTGATTATTAAGGATGGGGTCTCAGTTACCAAAAAAAAAAAAAAAAAAAGAAGTGAATCAGAGACTGCTGCATTTTGAAAGTTCCTTTTTAGAATAGCGGCAAGTTCTTTTATCTGAAGCACGTGGCCCCTTGTTGGGGGGCCTAAAATGCCCCTCAGTAGGTGGGAACTTCCCCAGCTGAGTTGCTCTCTCCAGACCTGAGACGTTTGCCGTGGAACCCACACCTTGATAGGAAATGGCATGAGTTTGAACTGAGGAGAGTGGCCAAACAATCCCCTAAAATGAGATGTTAGCCAAATTTCTTCACGTCGTTGCTGTATGCAGTGACCCAATGCTGAACAAAAATGAGTCCTGCAGTCAGTCCTGCCTATGCAACTGTGTGTACAAAGCAAGGAGAAGCATTTAACTATCTGTTCTATCTGCAAGCCAATATATCAACATATACTAATTGGTCTGTGCCATTACAGTAACTATAGTTTCAATTGAAGAGGCTGAAACATAGTTTCTCCCTTTCCCTTCAATCCCAACCCCCAATACCACTCTTTTCACCTTAGCTTTTACTCCGGGTTTACACCATCCTTGCAAGCCCCAGATTTCCTCAGCTACTTCAACTTTTGTGTCTGCATGCTCTTTTTAGCAGCAAAAATATTTCTGAATAGGAGAATGGCTGCTTTGATACCTTCCAGTGGAAACGGCTTAAGTAATGGAATATATATAAGATTTGTTATATAATGTGTGTATATGCATATACACTTATATAAGCTTGTATATAAATACATAGAATTCTACAGACAGCTGTAATACTGGAAGCAGGAGGATGCCTGGTCAGTACAGCAAGAAGAAGGGGCAAGAGCTGGCATTGCAGTGCAGCTAAAGATCATGGAAGAATATATGGACATGCAGCTAATAAGAAGGGAAGGGAAGTGGCTGGAGGGCAAAGAGATATAATGGGTCCCAAATGTGGCAAGCACATATGCTGCCACACAGCAAATGCAAAATGCCACCACTAGTGACAAGTGTATTGCACCTAAGGAAAACAGCTGTGCAAAGTGCCCAAATCCACATTCAGCCTCCTGACCCTATGTCTTCTTGGTCTGATGTGTATTAAATTGGTCAGGTCTGAGAGCCTCTCTGAGTACACATTCCATGGAAATAATGGCTCCGTAAATCTCTGAAATACTTCGTGCACTGCTGCCTATTTTGCATTTGCAATCCTGCATTTGCAAGATTGTTTTATTTTATTTTATCTCATTTTATTTATTCTGCTGTGCTCAGTATCACAGGAACACTTTGATTATCTGTGTAGATCATTGCATGGTTTAGTGCAGTTCTGTGTTGCTTGCAAACCTTCTCACATAACCCTATTATTTGTTAATAATTTTTCTATTTTGAAGAAACAGCCTTTGACACCTGAGCTGGATCTCCTGTTCTTAGGCATAAATATAATGAAATCCTCTGTGAAGAGCGTTCCTCAAACTGGTCCTATCTGCTGTGTATATATTTGAATATATAAAATATTAATAAATGATTCCAAATGTTTAATCATATCCATTTGACTCTCTGAGACTCAGTGTCTGTGGGCTTTCCCTGTTAACAGCTCCTGTGATATCTACATTCTGCTGATTTGTTGTTGATCTTGAGTTTTTAAAGTAAAAATAAAACTGAGGTTTGCAGTTTGATTTGAATTAATCAAGTCTGATTAGACAGAAACAGACCAGTCTGTTCTGGAAATCCCAGAATCTCCTTAATACATTTTCATGTGCTAGTCAAAAAAAAAAAAAAAAAAGTTCCCATCTAAAATAGGAGTGCTATTTATTTAATAGTTAGCATTTTTTTTTTCAAAAGGAGTACTAAATCTTATGGGGAGGAGTGAATATTATGATATTCAGGGTGTAAGAAAGAAATTGCATTTTATATGAAAATATGATATTTTAGAATAGAGTCACCTGGTGGCAGATTTCATAAATGTGCATAAAGAGATCCTCCTTAATACTATTAGTTTAGTTTTGTTTTTTTTTTCTCCCGTCACACTGACTGTCCATCTACTAGCTTTGATAAATGGAGCGAGAAAAACAAAAGAGAGTATTTAGTTTAATAATCAAATTTGAAGAGAAAGGTTGGAATTATGTATGGCAGAGGACAATTATGCAGGCTAAATGATTCTTTAATTAATAATGAGATCCATAAAAAAAAGCAAAGGTGACAGGATCCTCCTTTCGGGAGGAACAGAAAGCCTGGTGCTTTACCATGCATCCTGATGCACACATGGCTCTGTGCGTGGCACGATGCTGAAGGATGCCACGGTAAAATGCAAATACACGTCTGTGTGCTGGAGCTGTTTTTGCTTTTCTGACTGGTATTGTTTGTAAAGTTGTAGGTAGGACATACAGTGTCGACTCGCGTTACCACTTGTGCAAGTGGGGGTAGAAAGGCAAGTGCTGGAGGTCCAGGTCGAGGCAGGTAGGTTGGATTTTTAGGCATACTCCACCATGGGGGTATGGTGCTCTGGCACGTTCATGCATCGGGGCATGTTGCCCTTGGTGAAGTGTTTTTTTTTTGCTGTTTTATTGTTTTGGGGTTTTTTTTTGAGTGAAATTTCACTATGAAACTGGAATGGCAGGCTGCACACAAAGAAAAGAAACTGCTCCTCTTTGCTCATACATGTACGGTCCCTCTCACTCTCTTTCCTTGCCCTCCAGTTTGCACTCATGGAAAACATGCCAGAGAGAGATGCAAGCCTGCCTGTAGAGGCATTGGTTTGGCCTTTACCTGAAGCTTTTCTCCTTCTTTTACATCCCTAACTGTTGCGTGCCCGAGCAGCAAGCCGTATGTTAAAGATGTTAAAGAGCATATACTTTGCAGACTGTACCAGCACGCCAAGTCAGAGGGGAAGGGAGCAATAACGTAGGGAGAAGGAGGCAGAAGTGATTATCTGATAATGATTATTCGGGAGGGCAGTAGTGGGAGGTGCACGAACTGACAGGGATTCACTATGGGACGCAAATCACTTAAGGCAAAGCCATTAGGATCAATTTAAAATACCAAAGAGGGAGGCTAAATTGACAATAGCATATTTTAATTGAAATCACAAATATCATCCGGCAAGATATGTTTTAAAAGACCAGGCAGAGTGGCTTTATCTTGGCAGAGGAAAAGTTTTGTTGTTTTGTTAACAAATTGCCATTTTTAGAGATCAAAAGGGAGCAGAATTAAAAAAAAAATAAATCTCATTTATGTATATTTTCTATTTTAATGTTCTCTTCTTTTGTGTGTGTGTGTGTGACGGGCATATTATAAATAGAATTAACTACGTTACTAATGCTTTTAATCAGATTTTACTAAGGCCTAGGGCTGAAGAATGGAATCAGCATGTGTCCTGTTAAAAGAAAAATGCAGTTCTATAGACAATAAATAGCATGTCCAGATAAACATATTTATCTATGCATTAGTTTTATTTATAGAGCTAACTAGCCTATGTACAGACACTGGGCTTTTTTAGACACTTACACAAAACCAAAGTCCATATGACGGGATCATTACTGTTTTTGGCAGCAAAAATGCAAACTTGGTAAAAGAGCCTGGCATGGAAAACCACTGAATTCTGACATGTTCCATTTGTTCCTCACTCTTTGATTTCTACTCACAGATTCTGACATATGTTGGGCATTGACCTTGCTCTTTTAAATAAGCTTATTTTAGAAGACCTCTGCAAAATGCTGTCTATTTGGCCTCGATGTAAGCTGTTAGGAAAATGTAGTACAAACACAGAAGTTCTATGTTTTGAATGCCAGAGATGTAAGCAGAAGAGCGGTTGGTAAGATCTATACTTCTGAATGCTTAATGTGTTATTAACAAGAAGATATCCTTAACACAAAGCAAAAAAAACCCCTTTATCCAGCATTCCTAACTTGGGCAAATTTCCTGATGCATATTTTTGGAGCAGGACAAAACATTTTTTTCATAGTTTTCTTTTTTTTTTTTTTTTTTCTGCTTGGACTCCCAGGCATTCAATGGAGTGAAAAGTAACTGTTGATTTGGGATGTCCCACATGAGAAATCTTGGTACCAAAGTGTCTTTCCATACTGCAGAATCAGCCCCTGTGGGTGTTTTTGAACAGAGAGCCTCAAAACTGGGCACGGCTTCCCAAAAGCTCGGCCTCTGACTTGCAATCTCATGTAACAGCCCACTTTGCTGAGCATGGTTCAAGAAGAGTCTGGTCCTTCACTGTGAAGATTTGTCTCCCATTTCTGTTAGGGGAGCAGCTTGTTCCTACCCCTTTATGAGAGAGATAGGAAAAATGCCCTTCACTAAGGACTGTGTCTGCTGAAGTCAATAGAAAGCCCCTATCAAAGCAGAAAAAAAGTTGGAAGTCCGCGCAGGATGTGTGTTTGATGATCTCCTGTTGCCCATAGACAGCCACATATCCCTTCTTTGGGCTGTGAGGTTTGGAGGCTGGAAATCCGAGCAGCTGGAAATGTGCTCCTCCACAGCGTGGACTACCGAGCTTAGCCGTACCCAGGCCAGTGGTGATAAAATTGCATGTAGAGGAACGCCAATATTAAAATGCAAAAGTTCAGTGAATTTGTGGGTCCCACTTGGCTCCTCAGGTCTCGGGCTGGCTCCGTGTGCCTCAGGGAGAGGCAGCAAATCTCTTCCAGAGCAGGGTCCACCGTTGCTGGTCCTGGTGGAGAGATGCTTCGCTGAGGACCAGCTGGATATGAGCCATGGGTCAGCAAGAGGCACCGCAGAGAATAACAGAGCTGCTGCCACCTCTTGTAAAGGAGGCCTGTCCGAAATTCCCTCAACCATCACTCACGAGCTCATTTTCCAAGGAAATAGCTTTTATTTGTTGTGAATTTCTTTGCACAGAAAAGCTTCTTACAAAAACTAAATAATGTAACATATTCCGGGCGCTGAGCAGATAAAAATTGAAAAGGCTGTGGTGTTTGTGGAAGTGGAATGATAGTGACAAGCACCACATGAAGTCCCCGAAGATGGTGTCAGGGGACTCGATCCCCTGGAAAATGATGAAAGACTCTGATGTAATGGTGTTTTGTGAAACAATTTGAGCATAAATGCCACATTCTTTCCCATTAACAACTGACTTCCATTGTACCAGGATTTTTTAATATGTATTTTGAGCACACTGAGAACAAAAATTTCCATTGTGATAGTGCTGCAGGAAGATTTAAGGGTTATGGTGGACTAGGAATTGAAATGCAAATCACACTTGCACACAACCTCCTGCCGAGGCCCAAATTTTTATAGATCAGGTTCTACAGCCCTGATGAAGAATCAGCGATCTGCCTTTCCTGGGATTCACAAATTAGTTGCAGTCTAAGGTATCATTTCCTGCAGTATAATTGTGACTTAGCAGTGAAAGTTTGTCACCAAAGACAGTCCCCTGCTCTTCCATTATTTTTCCAGCTGCAGTGCCGCTAAGGATCCTTTCCTGGGCAATGCAAGGCACTCATCACAGCCCTCCAGTCTGCCACGCACACTTGCTGCATATGAACATACAGTATATATTGATTCTCCCCCTTCCTTTTTTCCTCCTCCAGTGCGCAGGTGGTAAAACACTGGCTGCCATGAACTTCATGTGATAAAAAAAGGAAAAGCCACGATTTGGGGGTTGCTGGAGCCGTTAAATAGAAGACTGCCAGCATTGCAGCTGCTAAAATCAGTATGAGGATAATAGGACACAAATGCATTTGTGGATAATTCAGTTTGCTAATTGCTCATGAAATTTCAGGTAAGGAATATCCAATTTGATTTGTTATAATAGGTAATGTGCTGAGTTTTGCTTTTTGGGGTGCTTTTTCTTTGTTATTATTTTTATTATTGCTGTTATTACAAATGCACGGGTCTTAGTGTCTGGAAAATCTAGGCTTAGAGGGTGCTACTTGTCATCGTGGGAAGTTTTGAGCTGCCTGTCGGTGTGTGACAGGTTGCAGCAATACTGATGTGCTTGCTACATGCTATGTCGTAGGGACAGATGCACGTCTGGCCAAAAAAGGCCCCTGAAATGATCATCTCGCAGTGATCATAAGCTGAGCTGTGTCCTCCAAGCTGCACCTCCTTTCCATTCTGCAACTTCAGCCCCTTTTCCTACTGACTAGCCACTGGGTAATACTAATCCCCGCTCCTATTGCAGCATGCCAGAGCTACACATATGTTAATGAGAATTAGCATTTGTTGACAGCCATGGTGGGAGTTCCCCGTCTACAGCATTTCAGGGCTTCACATCGCTGTAAGGTTTGATTCCCTCCTCCAGTAATTAAAATTGACCCTGGGCAAGTTTTTTGTAGGTCCCATTTGGCTGTGCAGAGCTGAAAGATGAACTGAGCTCTGCTGAGGAGAGGGAAGAGGTTGGTAGTAACATATTGCCCATTAACAGTCCCTTTCCCTTCCTTCGTCAGCCCCTCACTCCAGACCAGGGGTTACCACGTCAGCTTGGCACATTTCTGTGCTTCTTTGTCCTATGTGAAATGCTCCTTCGGAGCCGCTTTAATATGTAGAGAACCATTTAGTAATTTTAAGTTAAAGAAGTCGATTGCCTTCTTCATTTGGGAATATGGAGGTAGTTAAAATGCTACAGAAATCCAGTGCACGAGCAGTAAATAACTCCAGTGGGCCTTCCCGTGCCTATTTGAAAATGGGTGCATAATCAGAATTAAAGCTGTGGACTTAAAACATAGCGAGAAATATCATCCCCTTGTAAATTCTAAAGAGATTGTGGGTCCATGATCACTGCTTTTTTGGGAATACTAGTTGTCTGCCTGGGGAAAGCCAGGGTAGGGAATGGCCCCTTCCCTTTGGCCAATAGACCAGGCCTTCCAGGCTGCAGCTCCAATCCACTCTGCTAAGTGCGCAGGGATTTTTCCATTTGCTACTGTGCGCAGGAAGCTACTTTCACCCTTATCCTGAAGAAGATGAGCTATAGGAATCTACAGTTGGTTTATATATTTACATTACACACATATATATATATACACACACATATAGTTAGGGGGCCAGAAGGGGAAGCAGTGGTCATAAGCAGAGACTGGAAATAGGCTTGTTAAGTAAATCTTAGGCTGTAGCTGGTTTTAATTTATTTTTTGTTTTATGTGCAGGAGACCAGGTCTTACAGGCCTGGCTAATATCAAAGCCTGAGGTTTTTAGATTTTTAATCAAGGTCCACTTTGGAGGGGTCCTGCTTTTGGTGTGTGGGGATTTCTTGTTGTGTTTTTTTTTCTTTTTTTCTTTCTTTTTTTATTTTTTTCCTGCTGCGGTGTCTGGATTTCTTTAGTTAAACTTTTCCATTCTCCAGACTTGAGCCAAGTGAGTGCTTTCAAATTACCCACCACTTTCCAGAGAAGTCTTTTTTTGTTGTTGGTTTGGGGCTCTCCTCTTTTTTTTTCTTTTTTTTTTATAGGCAAACTTTCAGGCCAGTTCCTCTGAAAAACACAGATGGCATCTGCAATACTACCCCTTGCCTTTCCTTGTTAATTTGGCATTTTTTTAGCACTGTCTAGATAGTTTATTGTTCATCCAAGCTGTGTGAAAGGAATTTTATATAAATATATATTTGTTTTGTTTTGTCCCTCTGCTGGCAGGGAAAGTAAATCCCAAAGTATTTCAGCAGGTGCTATTAATATGCAAATAATGGAGAGCATAGTAGGTCTAATAGACCTCCCAACTACATGGGAGGTGTCGCTGTTGGAGCAAATTAGCTTTCTGTAATTTGCATGCTTTTCACAGCCTCCTGGGATTATATTTTAGATCAGAGACAATAAAAGCATATGCTGTTAGTTTAAAATGTAACTAATTTTAGACTTTGAAACCACTTTAACCTAACTTCTTAGTGGTGTTAAACTGCTATTTGCAAAGAAACTTCTACACAGCTTGTAATTTCCATGGCCTTTCTCTCACCCATTAACTGCTCCATCACTCTTTTCAGAGTGAAAGTGTACGAGGGAACCTTCCAGGTTACTGAATCTTGAAAAGCAGATATTTTTCACAGAAATATGCCCAGACGGTGCTACTTGGTTCTGTGTCTCCATTCATTTCCTGAGTCTGTCCTGAAGCGGCAGATCTAGATTTGACTTATGTCAAATTTCTTCCCTCTCCTTTGACTTCTCTCTGAGATCTAAATCTGTCCAGAAAGTGTGTTGTTGTCCCTGTTGACCACCCATGCAGAGAGCAAGTTGCTTGTATCATCACAAACTCATCTTTTCTAACCCATCGAAGCGAAGAGAAACTGAAAGGCTCTGACACGGATGCCCAGTGTGCTTCCTAGCCCACACCTATTGGAAAAGTCTGATTTAAAACAGATAAATGAAAAAAAAAAAAAAAGTGAAAATGTCAGTGCAGGTTCAGTCTGTAGAGCCAAACGCTATTGAACTGTACTGGCATATTCTCAATGGCACCTTCCAAATTGATATTGACAGCAAAAATCACATAGTTGACATGTGTGGTTGTGACAGGACATCAACTGTGGTATCTGGAAATGTGTGTCTTTGCTGGAGGTTCTGTGGTGCTTGCTGCATACTAAGCTGCTTAAAAGGACCAGGTAGTCCCATCCAGGTAGGATACGTATAGAGCAGCTACTCAAAATATGCCCCTGGTTGCCCATGCCTGTTTCTCTCCTTCTGTCCTTAGGTATTTGTTAAGCTCTTTGGAAGTGGTTTTCCTGGCTCACAGCAGCATCCCAGATACAACTGCTCCAATTCCTGCTGCTTTGAAGGATTGCAGCAAGATGTTTGTTAGAGGAACAGCAGTTCTAGCCGACACAGCTATGTTTCAGCAGCAGACTGTAGCCGTGCAGGCTCTGGGAATTTGTGGAAGGTAGAGAGGCAGTCATTTTATTTTGTCTTTCTGCCAGTTGTCCTATTGCCCAGAGCATGTGATTTGTGAGTTTCCTTTGGCACAGTTGCTCCGTTGCTCATATATCTCTTAACAGCGTTTCCAGGTCAGCTGGTCCACAGGGTGGTAGCCGTCTTTTATTCGGAGAGGGATAGAGTTCAGGGGTAGGATCAGATGTGCGGAGGAGATGGCAGCCAGGTGGAGATCAAGTTAGCGCTGTAAAAATTTATTTCCAGCGGGGGAAAGGTGAGTATTAGAGCGGGAAACTCGGTCTGAAAGATGTCCTCTGAGACAAGACTAGAAAGCTGGGGATGCAGCTTTGGCCCGGCAGCAATCTGCGGTGAGATTCTTCTGAACTCTTGGGGCCACAACTTTGCCATTAATATTTTTGCAAGCATATTTCATACATGCAATATATGGAAATACTTCACTTTCAAAAAAAAAAAAAAAGAAAAGAAAATGCAGGGGAGGACCCTTTGACTGATGCTTGATTTAATAGGATGGAGGGTTAGTTAAAGAACTGTATTCAGAAGTGACCAACGCACTGAACCCTATGAAACAGAAATCCTTTCCTGGTGTGTGACCATTAGATTCTGTGGAATTAGAGCAAATTGTTTTAAAGACAGAGAATTAAACTACTGGGTTTATTCCCTCTACACCACTAAACTCCTCATGATGCAAATCCATATTTTCACTGTCAGCAATAACATCCAAGGAGTAAACCCTTCCTAACGTTGTAAGGAAACAGATGTGGAGGAGAAGTGCTGGGGATGGCTTGAAAATACTGGATGCTTTTTATTTTCTCTCATTTCACTCTACATGTTGTCTAACATGAACACCACTTCTAACATTAATGCCAGTGTTCTCTTATTTCTGCTGCTTCGTTTGAATGGGGTGTGATTTGCGCTTTTTTAATGTTAGGCATTGGAGCTGCAAGGAGTTTCTTTATTTTAACGTTTAAAAAAGGCCTCTGATTATTCAGGTATCAATACCAAAAAAAAAAAAAAAAAAAGACTTTCATTACTTTCATTTGTGCAGCAGAGTTAGGGCTAAACTGGAGAGTAATGAGACAACTGTACATTGGAAGTGTGAAAACATGATCAAAATGTCCTCAGCCTTGCTTTGCCAACACTAGACTAGAAGGAAACTGTCGTGAGAGGAGGAAAGAACAACACAAGAGAATGTTGTTTGGAAAACAAAAATGCCTTTCAATAACAAACCGCTTGACCTCATTCAGCGAAAGCTTAGAAGTCTGCAGAAATGAGGGGAGTGTGTTATTAAATGGAAGGACTGTGAACCAGTAAGCCTCAGAGCAGTGTATCTAGTGCCACTGCAAAACGCCACGTGCGGCAGAGTGAGATATTGATGGCAGGCCGTGTCACTGCCTTACGTAGCATTACAGTGGGAATCGTCGCTGCCAGTCGTACCTAAGTCACTACTCTGCACAGGCAGCCAGCATCCTCGTGCCACGGCTGCAGACGTGCAGGAATAGTCTCCCCGTGATGTGCAGGAGATGTGTTGTATCTTGCCTCAATCATAGTCATGTCGTTTGTTCACTTCTTTGCCCATTTCCCCGCAAAAGATGTCCCAAAGGCCATGAGATGCTGTCTGGATTAGCTCAGAGGTAAGAGTGCAATAACAACAGTGGCTATTTTGCACCTGGAACTATTTGGCCACATTGCTCATCTCATTGAGAAGCCTTAGACAGCTTTTGATGCCAGAGTAAAGTACTTGCTGAGCCTGTAAAAGTTGAGAACTTGGCAGACCCTCTGACGGGTGCTTCTTTACCCTTTTAAATATTGAAATGGATGCTAGATACTTTCAGCCTTGCTTCCACGCTAAAGCTTTTGGCAAGCACATGGGGAAAAATTTTGGGGTAATTTGTTTGATCTGAGATCAGAAATCCATTTTTTTTTTCTTCATACGTAAAGTAGCTCTGCTTAAACCATTTCATAGATCCACATGCTTTCCTCTTCCTCTCTGTTCTCAAAGAAACGGAGGAGAACATCTGCATGGTCACACTGGAGGCTGCATCCTGCTTTACGAGCTTGGTGGTTCTTAGATCTCCTTAGGAGAACCTGAAATCTCAGAAATCCTATATTGCAATTTGATGAGATTATCACAAGGAAAATCTCTACTGATTTGCATCAAAAGATGTTTCCAGACACACAGCTTCCTCCCACACCAATTTCAACATTTTCCTAATATTTCCTAGCAGTGAACTTTATCCAAACATACTGAAGGTAGTTTGCATTAATAGCAGTAGGTATACAAAATGTAGCATAACCATGTATCTTCCTCTTATTTTTTATTCTGTTGCTATTATAGCTCTAATATGAAAGTTAAATTCTTTTATAAAATTTGAATTCCTTTAATAATTTTGGATCAAAAGTTTATTTTCCATGCCAGTAAGATATTTTTTCTGTTGCAAACTATATTGTCTTATTTGGGAAATATGTTCACAGTTGAGAATGAATTGTCTTTATTAACAAATCCAAAGCTTGCTCTGTCCAAACTGAAATTGTTCTACCTTTTTATGTGCAAATCAAAGCTTCTGTCAAACCTTCAGCCATGGTGCATTTGATTTGTGGAAATATTAAAATATCTGGCTTATTATTAAAATATCCTACATAAAGAAGGACATATTTTAAATGATACATTGCATTCTGGCCTCTCAAAATCAGATTTGAAAGAAATAAAGTGATGTTTTAACAGAATTTATTTTTCCTTACTTTGGCCAGAGTTCAGTGCAGCACTTTAAAGCATGTCTAAGTTATACAGGTGTTTGAATATGTTGTTGGATCAAGGTCTTTGGAAATTAACCAAATGAAATTTAAGTCTATCTAGGGCATGGGCACTACATCCCCTGTATTTTTCCTCATGAAATGGTCATGGGATTTAATTAGTGGCAAAGGTACTGTGAAAAATATTTACTCTATAGTCACTAAGTTAGAGTAAAATAAGAGACAAATACTTTTTCTATTCACAGCGACGACTTGTGCTTTGCAGGCCCTTTGTAGCAGAGGACAAAATTTTGATTATCTAAAACTCAGCACTGGTTCTATTTTTAGGCTTCCAAAATAAAGAGTCTTCTGTTTATCTAGGAGGACTTTGGGAATGCAGCGTTTCTGGAAACCAGGTAATGTGGGCCTTGATGCGGTAAGGTACTTAAGCACGTGCTTTTATTTCAATCCCATGAATAAGGCCATTTATGGATTGGGAGGTTTTGAATTGGCTGTTTTGTTAAATGCTTAACTATACATAAATCCCCTCATTTTAAGCAGCCAAGTTTAGAAAATATTTGGAGAGAAACAGTAGGCGGGAGGGGGAGTAAAGCGTCCAAAGTTGGCCATGTCTGCAGTGTGTGGCCGAGGCAAGACGGTGTGTGCCTTGGGGACCTCCTTGCAGCAGAGAACAGATCCAGTTTTATTATAAGATATATTATAAGATATATTTATTTGTCGCTCACGAGTCTGCGCCTTTCCCTTCCCTGTGGGGGTAACCGTCACAGCCACCTCCCTGTTTTTCTTGAAGAGGTAAGTGCCTTGGACCGACGAGGATGTTCTAGCTGAAGACGTGTGTTCAGAATTGCCTCGTTTGAGGCTCCCATTTGGGGTGACCAGAGGCACGTTGGGCATCCACTGCAATCTGCTTTCTCCGAGGATTCCCCACACCCTAATGGACGTGAGAAAACAGCAGCTCCTTTCCTTCTTTTTTATTTTCTTGCATGCTTTTTTTGAAGCCCATCCTGCACCCTGAAGACTCTTTTCTGTTGGAGATGTGTCCCATAGGCACATCCTGGGACTGGGAGAGGGCAGGGGCCACTTCAACCCAATGGGCTGGGACCTGTGTGCCCCAGGCTCCACCCGTCATTTCTCATGTGGTCAATATGTTAAGGTAGGTAATGGAAATCTTTTGAACTTGTTGATCTTTTTGAATTCCATCCCTATAAATGATTTATTTTTTAAAGTCCCAGTCTATTCTGTGCTACTTTCTTGATGGTGATGTTCTCAATGCATAATTCCAGCATCCTAGCTTATAAATCATTTAGTTCATCTGGACATCCTCTGAAAAAGGAGTTTCTACAGGTTGAATTGGGTGCATATTAAATTCCAAGGTATTTATTACAGGTGTTGGACTATTAGCTGTAGTTAAAGGCAAGAAAGCTATTCAGTCTCATTGTGATCTGGGTTGTCCCAGGTTCTCCTCACACTGCCTTTTCATATCTACTCCCCTGCCTTGAATTATATGACCTTCATCTTTAGATGATTAGAAACTAGCAACGTGATTTGGGTTGATATCTCACTTCAGGCCATAAACACAAGGACCAGCCACCCCTTCTGCCAGCTTACTGCTTTCCATGAGTGCTCAGATATATCTGTGGCTTGCAAGGCAGGTTGGTTCAATGTCCCTCCAGCTAGGGAAGACCTTACACAGCAAAGCCATAAAGCACCACACAAATTCACCCCAAATTCACCCAAACTGGTAAGCCATGCCTGTCTGCTGCAGTCACCACTTCCCTGGTTTCTGCCAGGAGCCTGTAGAAAGGTGGGAATTCTGCTGTCCCTAAGACTTGTTGTTGTTCAGCGATTCAAGGAGAAGGTCTCTAGGCTCCAGATTTACCACCAGAAAAGATGGTGATGCGAGGAAAATGCCTCCATGTTGGCTTTTCCACAGTCAGAAGTTCTCCAGCCTCGTGCACCTGACACTTTAATTGGACAGCGTGGAAGCTGGACACCTCTCTCTTTATTATGGTTGTTATTATGCAATCAGACACTACTTAATTAAAGAATGTGCTGGGGATGCACTATTTATACAGAAACTACCTACACTGAAATCCATTTTCTCCATGGTGATTGCAGATAATATGGTAAGCTCTACTTTGATTCATTAGTGTAGCAGCGAGATATGCAAAATTATTTGGTATAATTCACAGCACTTGAGAATGCATATATTTTCATAATACTCTAAATCCATGGCTTATGCTAGTAACTCAAGCATATTAGGACTGCTTTGCCATAGCACTGTCATCTTAAAGTTATGGTAGTGCCATTCTTTCATTGTAACTGGCCAACCTGGAGTCTCATTTAGCACAGTGCTTTTAGTGAGGGACTTTTGCACAGTGGGGTGGCTTCTTGCAGTGCTATTTCCGAGTGAAGTGAGCATCATCTGTCCCTCTAGATGCTGACGCCGCAGAGGTACCCACGCCAGTGACACCTCAGCAGATGCCATGGAGACCCGTGGAATGGAGGTACCTTCATGCCCCTAAACTGGGAAAGCATCCTCCAAAGTAACGCTCAGAGAAAAACAAATAAAGCTGTAAGTCATTGTATTGCCTGGATAGACAAAAAAGCCACCGCAATCATTTTAATTAATCAATTTTATTTAGTAGAGGATATATTTTTAATACTCTTCAATAAGTTTTGCATCACCTCCACACTTTTTATTTTCTGGCAACATGAGTAAGCAAATTTTTAGGATTACCAATGGATCACGGGTATCTCTCCTCCCATTTTCCCATTCATTCCTTTCTTGCTTCATCAGGACCATCCTTCTGGCTGGGCTGAGCTGGACATGACTTCATCTAATCCAGGGCTGGACAAGCCTCAGGAGAGCTGCTCATTACTCTCATGTGAGCTGCTAGCCTTGCTCCCTCTTTTTAAATGCAGCATTTTAGATAGTCCCAAAAACTATTGCCAGTCCTTGGTAACCTTTGAAAACAGGAAATTCTTGTAATTTTAAAATACCAATTAAATTTAAATTAATTAATTAAATCCAGAAAGTGATTTTTTGATGACCTTTTAAAAAATTTCCACCCAACCCTTACAAGTGTATAGATATCAACAACACTATGCTCATAGTAAAGTTTGTCCAAGCCACATTTGGAGACAGGATTTTTAAATACCACTACTTAAAATTAAGTGGTTAAATCTAGCCCTGGACACCTGAGACCATGCTGTGGGCTTTTTTGTTTGTTTTTTTTTTCTTTTTTTCCCTCCTGTGCTCTAAGCACTCATCAGCTTTCTCTGACTTTATGGGGCACTGTAGTGCATTTGCACAGCTCTAGAAATCAGTCACCTAATTTAAATGGCTGACTTCAATTGCTTGGTGACCTCAGTTTTACTTTTAGCATTACACTGTTCAAATTGTTATCTGAAAAGCTTTGTTCAGTGCTGCTGGGCCTCCTTGTAAGGAGGCAAGTAGCAGGCAAGTGGAAATACCATCAGTCTTTTCCATCACTTTGCAGTTTCTTCTGCTTCTAAACCTGAAGTTCCACATGTTACTGGTTTGCCCAACTTAGTTTCTTCTGCTCAGTAATATTTTGCATTGTCTGAGAACGTTTCAAAGCAACTATCAGAGTAAATAATCTAAAAACAGCAACAAAAAAACACTTTTCATTGCTGAGACCACCATATATATATGTTTGCCTCTATACATCCGAGATGTTTAGAAAAAATATTAAATATGCTGAATGACTGCATTTAATGTCAGACAACATTTCACACCTCTGGGCTCTATACTTATAGCTCTGTCATGTTATTTTCTTGTACTGACCTGAAGAAGAGGATTTTTTTTCTCATCTCCTGAAAAGGTTGTCTGTCATAGTGCAGCTATTGCTGCACAAAATATTACCTAAATCTTGACCCTGAACAAATTTTGTACAAGGACAGTTTACCCCAGGATTCCAAAGGAAATGAAAACCTCCTCACTCTATCAAAAGAGGTAAGCTTATTTGATTATATAAAATTGGTTTAATTCTGAAAATCCTCCATGGAGCCTCAGTTTTAAATGCACTCAGACTCTAATCTCTGCTGAACTAGTTTTTCTCCTAGTCTTATTCCACTGAACTCAATCATGCTAACATGGATTCTCACTGGAGGAACACTGGGATTCAGGAACTTAAAAAAATACATGTATTAATTGTCATGTACCTTGAAAAAAAAATAAAGATGCTTTCAGCCTTATCCAGTGATGCTGTTCTACACTCTGCCCATAACCTTGGAATTCAGAGGGGGCTTTTACAGATTTCAGTGGGCTTAGCACGAGGTCCCTGGCTAACACAAGGGTTTCCATTTCCATCCCATTTTGTGATGCGTATTTTTCCTGTCCTTCTCCCTTGCCGGTTGCAGAGCTGACCTACCTCTGACAATAGTGCAGGAAACCAAGGCTGGGCGTCCAGCTTCAGCAGCTGGTGAAGAAGCAGGAACAGCATGACACAGCCAGAGCTTCTAAATAGTATCAGCTCTTTTATTTAAGAAGCCAGTGGGTACAAAAGAAATAAATAAACATTTGCAATGCTCTTTTCAACAGCGCTGAATAGATCACAGTGAGAGCTGTAACACCCCAGCCCCAGTTGTCTTTCTAACAGTTCACCTGCCTTACTCCGTGCTAGCTGATCGGGACTTACTGCCCTTAATCTAATTGCGGTTGTACTAAAAGACTGTTGCCAGCTACAAATGGAAATAAATTATAATGAATTAGTACTTTGCAAATTTTATATCTCTTTCTTTATTATTCGTAAATATTCACAAAACCATTCATAGAGGCAGGGTGATTTTTTCTTTTCTTCCATGTAGGACAGAACACACTTTTTGTGCAATAAATACACAGTATGCTGACTGTATAACTTTGGTTATACGGTACTGCTGCATACCATGATTGGATGAATATGACTAATAAAAGTTTCTTCACTGAAGAAAAGTTTCTTTCTAGTAATCTGTTATTTATTCAGAAATGCTTTCCTGCAAAGATAGCCTGCAAAGATTTCCTGCAAAGCTTCATTTACCATGTCAAGGCCTGAGGGTAAACAAGGGGACTAACCCTAAGGGTAAACAAGGGGCCTAGATCTGAGGGCAAACAAGCAGCAGTAGGCCTGGGGGTAAACAGGGGCAGTAGACATGAGGGTAAATGGGCAGTAGGCCTGAGGGGTAATGGAGGTTAAAAAGGCAGGTTAGAAGTGATAAAATTATCAGAATCTCATGGATTATTGAAAGTCTTAGAGTTTACAGAGAAATGCCCTTAATTTGCTTTACATTTTCCCAAAACTTTTTCAATATTTTTGTGAAATGTTATTGGAAGGAGGTAGAATTATGGTGACTTATGCAATCGGAAGGAAAACATGGTCCTTGTTTAGGACATCTCCTGCAGTATTTGAGAGCAGTGGCTCTCCCTACTTCGTAGCAAGGTCATTTCTGTCACTACCATCCAGATGTCTGTCCTCAGGGTCTGGCTAAACATGGTTTTCCCTGGTTCCTTCATCTCCCTCTTTATTCCCTCTCTTTCTCCTCCCACTGCTTTTCAGTGTATTTTTCTCCATTCAGCTCTCTCAGTTTATGGAATTCCGTCAGTTTATCTGAAAAAGGAAACCAAGCATGTAGGCCCACTCCAAAGTGCCACTGTTTTGATTTTTCTTCTTTTAATTATGTTTGAATTGTTTAGGTATTTGTAACGTTGGTCTTCTGAAGTGCTTCTTTGATATGGAGAAGGCACACCAAGTCAAACTGCAAGTGACCTTGCCATGTATTCTCCTGAGTATCTGCTGAGCGAGAGTCAGGGTAAAGAGTGATCTGGAGATCTTCAAGCCCACCTGGATGCCACCCTGCGCCCTGTGCTCTGGGTGTCCCTGCTGGAGCAGGGGGTTGGACTAGGTGATCTCTAAAGGTCTCTTCCAAACTCGACCATTCTGTGATTCCATGATCTCCAGATAATGGAACAGCTATTAGAGTACCTGGAGAAAGTGAATGCAGCCCCAAACTGCCTTAAATGCAGCACAGGTAATATTTCATAGAGAAGCTACAGATGTTTGTTTGTTTGTTTTAATATGGATTTCTCAATTAAGGGCTTAATTATAGAATATTTACCCATTCTGCTGAGTATTTAGTCAAGCAACACTCTTGGGTCCTTTCAGAGTAGTTACCTGAATAAATGCTCACCATTGTAAACAGGAGCCTTTAGTCTGGTACTTACTTAGGAGCTGTAATAAAAAACTGAGCCTAAATAACTCCTGTCTAAATTCCTTCAAAGCTGAGAGTGTGAGGTAACTATAGACAACTGGCCAAAAGAGACAACTGGCAAACCAACCCTAATGGTTTGTTTTTCAGTGAGAAACCAAAGCCAAAAGGGGTCATTTTCTCATGCTAATGAAGCCCAAGGTGACAGAAATTTGGCAGGGGGTGATTCCATATGATTTCAGGCCAAGGTGTAGGAAGGGATTAAATTTAAGCATCACTGAACATGGACCTACCAACCAGTGTAGTTCTCAAACTTCAGCTAAACCTAATCCAGAGCCAAATGCTGTCTTCATAGCCCAGGTCTTTGTGGCACAGTGGTTTTTAGAGCAAATTATAAATATTTTGCTAATTTAAAAATCCAGTGTCCAGACCCTGAATCATTTGCTTGCCTTGCAAAAATACTTTGGAGACGCTGAAAGCCTCCAAAAGATTCACACAGAGTTTTCAAGCTGGACCAGCAGTACAGAGCAGCATTCATATGGAGTAGAGGGCTTTTTGAGCATGTGCCCTGAACATCATTTTAGAATAGGCCACAAATTTTATCAGTGCTAAAGTATAGGGCTTCTGTCAAGAAAGAAAGAAAGAAAGAAAGAAAGGAAAGATAATCAGAGCAAATTATAGACAAAAGTCTTGCTTAGAGTCATTTAAGCAGTTAGCTTTGCATTATACTGTCACGCAAGAAAATTTATGTAAAATTTTTCATACCAAATGCAAATGTCCTCTGAATCCTGGAGGTGTCATGTTCCTTGATTCGGCGGAGAGAAGAGATGCCATAAAATAATGTCAAGAGAAGAAAAAAAAAGTATTGTTATGTAAGCAAAAAACAATCATTTTTCACAAAGGCCTTTTTAATTTTAGTTCTCAAGTTCCAGTTTCATAAAACTGTAAACCCAACAGCTTTGCTATAGCTAAAAGTGTGTAATTCTTCCATATGCCAGTTTGGGGATGCACTAGCCCCTCTGTCTCTGTGGATCTGGCCACATGGGGTTTTTCCTAAATAATGACTCCATCCTGTACTGTGCATATGGGTTCACGTTAAGGAGATGTGCACACAAATACTTCCTCCAAAATGCTAGACCAGATAAGAATTACTATGGAAAAAAAAAAGAAAAAGAATGTGACATTCGGTTGTCACCTTTCTCCCTCCCCTCCTCGCCCCTGCTCTCTCAGCAAGCATTTTCCAGATGGATTTATCCCAAGATGTTAATGTTGTCCTGCTCTTAACGCTGACTGAAGCAAGGTAGCAAGTGGTTATTGCAGATCTGCCATGCGTGTTCTGCCAGGGAACAGCATGAGCTTTCAACTCAGAAAACAGGATACACTTTGCCGTTTAATCAATCTGCTTTTGCCTGCTTTGGCCAGGTATGTGCATGCCCATGCTCACAACGAAGAAGATTGCTAATTTATGATTCTATTTTTCTTAGTCAAGGCCTACTTTAATAAGACTGGAAACAATTCTCAACCCCAAAACTGTTCTTTTTATTCCAAGAAGATGGACTCTATTCTTTTCAAGAAATGGCCTCTTGGCATGGTCCTCTCTGTTTTTGCTTTTTTTCTCCTGAGTTGCCCCTGGCTCTCCCCTTTTCCCTGTCTCTTTGTGGAGGCTTCAGACCAGCTCCCAGCCCAACAGCAGTTGTTGCCTGGTCGACCCCAGCCTGGGGAACCACTTCCTTCTTCTTCACCGTTACCTTATGGGCTCATACGCAGTCCATGAGATCTGGGGCAGGAATAGTATACACGCTAGTATAACACGATGCAGAACCAGTCCTGAAAAGGGGATTTAAGATGTGGTAATAAAATGTATGTAAATTCAGTAGGGTACCGATGAAGAAATAGCGTGTGAATTAAAGCGTTACTGAGAGAGGTGTGCACAGTGCTTAAAATTAAATCTTCAATGCTCAGAGTCCAAACTAATTTGTCTAATTTTCACCCGATATGCTTTCTTTAAAACCAAGGTTGTTCAGTGAAAATTAAGCCATTAAGATGTGTGTGTGCATGTTTCAGATTGTATACATATGTATATATATACCCCTGATTTTTTTCTGTCATTAAATTAGGCAATATATGTTGTTTTCACAATTAAGTTAACTCTTCTGGCAAAACATTTTGATTTAGAAGTATAAGGAAAGATATAGAAAAATACAGAAAATTTGTTCATAGGTTTTTGTTTTCTTATTTCCCAGTTTTACAGTTACAACCTGCGCTGAAAAATGTCTCCAGGGTCAGAACTTCTACCAAGAAAATGGGAGAGATCTCACTCTCTCCAAGCAGCTGTTTAGGAGCATCTGCTAATATTGGAATAAATATGAGCTCTCATATTAGCTAATATAATATTTTATGTCTACGCTTGCTAATTGCTTTCCTGTCTTTAAATTTCTTCCATTTCAGCAGATCAATTCATCTGGTTTTGATGGCAACATTAGCCGTGCTCATGTGTTGAATCCTGAGAAAACAGCTCTGAAGGGCCAAAAGAAGCAAATAGAGCATATTTTTTTATTTTGACTGACCTTAAGCACACGGTATGTGAAACTGGAAGAAGCATACCCTGAGTCCCTGATAATAAGTATGGTGATAACTGGTAAGACTGTGCTGAACTACTGTGAAACAATTCAGGTAGTCAGCAAACAGGGCTAATTGCTAGTTTGGGGGATATTATGGGTAATTTACTGCCCACTGAGGGCTTCTACCTAAAAATAAGCTTTTTTTCTTTCTTTCTTTTGGACAGGACTTGCATGTTAATGCAGAATACCTGATGCAATTATATGCAAAAAGGACATTCAAATGCACTTGCATAAATGGCCTTCTGCCTCTCAACTGCATTAAATAACTTCATAGACCCTTTGATAGAAACAATGTTATTCAGTTTTTCAAAATAATGAGTAAGTGCTAAGCTAGACTTAGTTGCTATCCAGAGTGTCTTGATCAAAGGTCTGAGAATAATGCGATAAACACAAGAAAAGAAACTACCAGGTGGTTTCCAATGTAAACTGAAATGAAAGTGTCAAGTGAGCAGATACTGACAATTCAGCCCCCAAACCGAAGGTTCATGTGTGAAACTCCACCTCTGAGAAGGAAGAATAAATATTCACAGAATGTTTTGGCTATAATTGCTTTATTTAAGGGACAAAAAAAAAAGGGCTGAATCCGGTTGGCTAAAGTCGGGACATTAATATTTTTGGCATGCCAAGATGTAAACCGAATGTTTAAATGAAATGTCATCCCCCTGGGCTCACATTTACCCATTGCACAACGTAACAAACCCTCCTCCGAAGACGTTCACACAATCGCCGTTTCTCAGTGCAGGGAGGAAGGCCCCTGCTGCCTCTCAAGGAAAAACTTGACTTGCACAAGCCAAATAAACACGGGGGTCATGGCGGAGCCTCGTGCGGCGCAGACAGCTTTCGCATCAGATAAGACCCCTCAGACATAAGCAGTCCCGTGTCTGGGACACGCTGCACTTGGCGGCGCTGCCTTCCCAACCGCAAGCGAATGCATCGAACCCTGCAGAAACATGGCTCACCCCTTCTGCTCTCCGCTCTGCTAAGACATACAAAGCGTCTCAGGAAGGGAAAATTCAACTTACCCACAACACGTGATTTTAAGCAAAGGAATATTGTCCAGGCGGGCAGAGGGTGGGGGGAGGCGGACAAGTATTTTTTTAGCTCTAATTTATGGCTGAGCAGCTTCATTTTAGTTACTTCATGGGAATATTTTAAACCAACCCTGCATAATATTAAAATAAGTTAAAACGTATGTAAAATTTATGAGAACATGTCAGGTGCAATGCTTGATAAAGTAAGTTTAATGCTTCAGAATTTTTTTCTTCAGGCAGAGAAAGCTGAATCCTGCAATTCTAGGTTATGGTATAATTTTAGAAACTCTTTTCCATTATACCATTCTTTTATTAATGAGATCCAACCGAATTTAACGAAAAGAGGTAAATTCCTGAAGAGTTTGAGGAAAGTACTCAGCAGGTTGGAAACCGGGACTGCACGATAAAAGAAGGTGTTTTCCTGGTGTTCCTACTACACATCCAATTTTATAAAAACACAGAGGAAATCAGTTCACAACAAACTTCGTGAGCGCGCCTCTTCGCTGGGGCTTTCCTGCTGCAAACGCAGCTCCGACTCCACGAGCAAATAAACCTGTAGGAGCCGACAGGGACTGTACATCACTTCGAACACTCTTCATTTGCTGGGGTGTGTCGTGTTATCGCATCGC
The DNA here is from genome assembly GCA_013389825.1 of Crypturellus undulatus. Taxonomy (NCBI): domain Eukaryota; kingdom Metazoa; phylum Chordata; class Aves; order Tinamiformes; family Tinamidae; genus Crypturellus; species Crypturellus undulatus. The sequence goes on from VWPW01028816.1 coordinate 63,982, forward strand.
GTGACACTCCCAATTATCATGACATGACTCAATAAAAAAGCGCCTTATCCCACAGTGAATCCAGAACAGCTTCTTCCCATTTTCCTGCTGGTCATGGGGACGTCAATGGGTTTAGTGCAATGGAGCTGCGAGAACAGCAGACATAGCTGCATGTGGCTCCACTATATTAAAAATTCAGCTCCTCAACAATATTAAATCTGAATTTACTTCCATCAAACAGAAACTTAGCATATCTCATTCCTCCATTATAAAATATTGACATCAGAAATAGCGAATCCTGAAATGAATATTATAGATGAGAACTGCGTGCCTGGTAATTATCATTTTTGTCTTTGTTATTATTCCTCTCCTCTGAGGATTGCCCAGGCTGTTGCAAGCAGTAATGAAGTTAGCATATGATACCAATGTAAAGTACACTGCAGAGTTACATTTTTCCCTTGTCTATAACGAGGGAATCAAGACCGCGGGAGCTGGGAGATACCCATGGCACCTCTTGCTGCATCTGGCTCTGGTGCTTCTTGCAAGAATCCATCTAAATCCATGAATTGGAAGGCTGAGAGGGGACCTGATCTGTGTCTATAAGTGCCTCAAGGGAGGCAATGAGGAGGATGGGGCTGGCCTCTTTTCACTGGTGGTCGCTGACAGAACCAGAGGAAATGGCCACAAATTGAAGCATAAAAAGTTCAACGGGAACTTAAGGAAGAACTTTTTGACCGTGAGGGTGACAGAGCACTGGAACAGGCTGCCCAGAGAGGTTGTGGAGTCTCCTTCTCTGGAGATCTTCAAGACCCTCCTGGCTGCAGTCCTGTGCCAGGTGCTCTAGGTGACCCTGCGTGTGCAGGGGGGTTGGACTAGATGACCTCTAGAGGTCCCTTCCAACCTTAGGCATTCTATGATTCTATGATTCTATGATTCTAATTGTCCACTGTCCTCATCCAGTATTTTCAGAGGTTCAAAGGCAGGACTGATGATTCTTTGGCAAAAACTGTCAGGGGTCAGGTGACATTATATTTAGGAACAGATTTCCTTAGAGATGAAGAATTTGCCTTGCTAGGAACAGGTCTACAGATAAAATATTATTAACACCATCTAGTTATGATTGATATCTGGCAAAAGGATTGTTTGTTTTGTTAAATTTAGTGTTTCTTTGCTTTTGGTTTTGGTTTGGTTTTGACACTTCAAATCCTACAGCTGCCTGATAGAGCAGGTACCATCAAAGCCCACTCCAGTGATGGTAGTAAAGCTCTTGACCACAGAGAGCTTCCAGTCCTGATCCCTGTTGCCAACCACATGTTGCGTCTTTTTTGTACCCAATTTCCTGTGTTCAAACAAAAATTCCCCATTCTTCAGTTACATACATTTTATCTATCATTTATCTGTCTATATATATTTATATATCTTTATACCAATAAATCTTTATCCTACAGCCAATCCTTTAGATTCAGTTCCAAAAATGATAATCAGGCCTGTTTAACGGCTCCAAAGATTACAAGCGGTCACATTTTCACCCCTGTTAGAACCACAGCAGACAAATACTACGGGTTATTATACAAGATGTTCCCAAGTTTGCCAGAACTCATCCCGGAATACCATAACCCCACACTTAGCACTCCTGACAAACTCGTGTGTGTTTTCCTATGTGCTCCGATACTGCCGTGCTAGATATCAGATTACTTTTCAGGCCAAAATTTCAGCTCTCTGTTCCCCTGAGTATTCAGGCTCATGCAGGGTGTTTAACAACGAGCCATTCAGAATGCTCCCAGCTCCTAGGAATGAAACGCACATAATTTAGGAATAGCTGCCTGGCTATTCAGGCATCATGCTGTGTCAAAGGAAAATTAAATCTCTGCCTTCCCCCCCACCTTTCTTAAAACAAACCTGTAGTTTGCATGGTATTTTGGAGAGCTGCGTGGAAGTTTCATAAAGAGAAAGTGAACATGACTCTTTTTTTTACTGGTTAATGGCAGTGCATACCCATTAATGCTCCAAAATGATACAGTAGTTTAAAAAATGGTCTCAGCATGCATGCATTGTATCACATTAAGAAATCAGGATTTTCTAGGCACTGCACAGCATTAATTACACTGAGCATGCTGAAAATTTAAATTAAATGATATGCCATATTCTGTTGTAAATATTGAAATGGATTGCAGTCTCCAGCCCCATATTTGCTTCTGATTGGCATTTGTGCACTGAGCGAGATCAGAAAATATGTGTGCTACGTATTTCTTTTGCATCTAGCAGCTCAGTTGTGGGCGAGTATACCTCTGTGCTTAAAAAAAAAAATAAAATTGTAAAACCCAAAGCACCTTCTTTGCCTTTATTCCCTTTCCCAACAAAACAGACGGAAGGAAATGCTCCCTCCCCGTCACCCCGCCATCCACAGCTATTTGCAATGTGGGTGGAAAAGGGGTACCAAGGGGAAATGGACCAGAAGGAATAAGGGATGAGCTGGGGTTGTGACTTTGGGGGTTTAGTGAGGAAAATGCTGTGCCTGAAAACAGCATAAGCAGTAAGCGGTAGGACTGTCAGTATTTGTATTCTTTTATAAAGACTGTTTTTTTTCTTGGCATATGTTCTCTATGTTCCCTTGTGATTTTGTATTATCAGATCTCATCCGTCTCTCTCTCTAAACTACTGGATAAGGTAGATTTTAACTTGCATTTCCATGTGGTTGAATACCAAACAAATAGTCTAAAAGTGTGCGCATCAGAGAAAGGGTGGCATTTACCTAACTGGATAGAGAAGATATTTTTAAGAAATATCTATATTTTCAGGACTTATTTAAGATATTTACAAAATGATTAGCATTGAGCTGAGAAGGACGATTAAGCACCGGTCTAAATGGTCATGAGGAGAAAACTTTGAAGAAGAGGCATAAAAGAGGAACAGAATAGAGATATGGGCAGGGGTTGAATGAAGAGACTTGGACCCATCTTCCAAATTGGTGTCATATTATTCATCCTAAAGCATCATACTTTTTGCTGTGTCTTTTTGTCTTTAGGATCAAACTGCAATTTGCCCCTTTTTCCTCGTCCATTATCTAGCGTTCCTCTGTCTATAAGGAACCAGAAGAAGAGGCTGGTTCTGCCTTAGGGCAATGACTGGACATTAACCTCAAGCATAGGGTATTTCAGACCATCCTCCTCAGGGCTTCGGAAGAAGTATTTTCTGCAGAGTCTTCCTCAGCTGGCTTGAAATATGCTGGGAGCTGCACCTTTTCCAATGATAGTTTATGTACTGCTCAGAAAGCTCTGGGAAATGACTGTGCCTGTGATTTAATAATACACGTACAGGAAACAAAACAATACTTCTCCTAATATTCCCTGAAAGAAAGAAAGCAGAGCAGTACGGAGCAGTAACCAGCGCACAAAGCATTACTATTGCAGCACCAATCAGCTAAACTACCTGGTATTTATTTTGCAGTATGCACAGTTATTGGAGGAGAATGTAAATTACTCCTTGACACACTGACGGAGATGCAGAAAGCCCCCTAGTCCTGACAAGAAACACCTCACAAATTCTAATAAATGAAAAATAGAAATAAATACTCTAACTACATGGCGGAGGGTTTTGAATGGCTTTCTGAATTGGAAAGTGCTGATCGTATGTCTTTGTTATTTCTGCATCCTGTAATGTTGGCTCTCCAAAAGTCAGAGACAAAGTGAGATAGATACTGCAAGGATCACATACACTACAGTGGGAAACCAGGTATCAGTGGTGCATCCAGATTTATGGGAGACAATGGCAGTAAAGTGAAAGCAAAACTGTTTGCACAGTCTGTATTGTGGCCCATTACTGTGTGTTTGCCCTTTTTCCTTGTTTAGCTAAAGCTGAAAAAGTGGAAAATTGCACCTTACATACAGTATTAGGAGACACTTTCTGATAGTGAGGTCAATCAGACTAGTTTACCTGCTTGAGGTATTTATGGCACAATCACTCAGTGTCTTTAAGGAAAGGTTAGATACATTTATGGGAAAGGTATTTTGCAGAAGCCTTCCTGTTTCATAGAGGTCTTGGACAAAATGACCCAGGAGGCCCCTTCCAAGTCTATCAAATGTGGTTCCCTGATTGATGCTGTTTCCCCCCCAAGTCTTTTCAAAACACAAAGCACTGTTATAAAATTTAATATGATGCACTATACAAGTTTAACACAATGCCTTATAGGAAATGGCTAGCCACTAGCACAGGAGCCCTGTGCAATAGAGGATAAAAAATAAAAAAAGAAGAAAAATAAATTGCAGTGCAATTTCTCTGTCAAGCTATATCAACTATAACATTTACACTGTTTCTTAATACGGCTCCTGCTCTGTTCAGGAAGACAACAAGTCATATAGGTATGAAAGCAGCCCCATCTTTAATACATATTTCCATAAAATTTCCAGAAAAGAAATAACTTCCACAAAACAAAACTATTGGGATAGTTACAGCTGGAAATAACTCACACACACAAACACCCTGCAAAAGGCTTTTGCAGGCTCACAAGCGTAAGCCACTCCCTTCCATGTTGCAGGATGGAATTAACGCTTTCATAAAGCTTCTACCCATGATAAAGCAAAAGAGCCTAGCTAGTCTTTCTGGAGGCTCATGGCCTTCATTACCTAAATATCTGTGTACTCAAGAACCCTGCAGACCGGAGCAAACCAAGGAACATCTATGGCGCTTTCCATGAGGAGCTCCCTCAAGACTCTCGTGAGCAGAGATGCAGTGGCTACCCTCAAAGGCAGGTATTTTCACTGGAAATACTTTCCCATTAGAATATGACTTTTTTTTTTTTCTCAACATATCAGCTTGTCTGTTTGACTTCTGTATTTGAGGGAGCAAATAATAACCTCATTGTTCTAGTCACCTTATTTCGTTAGTGTGTTTTCCTGATCACTGTATCAAAAAAGTGGGTCTATAAAAATGAAAAAAAACGGGGGCTTAAATCCTGACACTTAGTCCTGACACTACTCCAGTTGCCCCTCCTTACCTTGCACTTCATTGCAGCAGAGGAAGACATTGGTGTCAGAACAACTATTTCCACTGGAGCTGAAATGGGAAATTTAGCCTCAGTGGGTGAATTTATCTCCTGTTCCTCCTTTTACTGCTTGGTGCATTTTAGTGTTTGGAAGATTTAGTTTCCTAGTATACTATGTACATATATAAATCTTAGCAGACAATATCACTTGAACACCTTTTCTCAGAGCAGTTGTGTTCAACAGCTGGAATCTACCAGAAAACAGTGGTTTGGAATCTACCAGAAAACAGTGGTCAAGATAAGGACAGAGAGCAGCATCCTTCTGTGGCCATGAAGTGAGAAAAACTTTCTTAGAGCACTCAGGTGTGGGTCGCTGACGAGAGTCAGGAAATGGCATAAAAGAGCACAGAACTCTCCCAGGTAAGTCTCCTTGCTGTGACGCATGGGAGTCCTGGCTACTCAGCCACATCTTGCCTCAAAACACTTGGACATCACAGCAAAGAGGGAGCAGAAGCAATTGCATTAATATCATTAATGCATTGCATTAATTAATAATGCATTAATATCATGATTGGGGAGTAGGTGAGGTGGCTGGAGGGCTCCATGGTGTTGCTGTCTCAGTCCACGGACTGGGAGAAATTATGCCCTTGTCCCTAGTGTTCACCCTAGCCTTGCTGAACCTGGAAGGGAGCATGCATTGATCGAGTAGTCTCTAAATGTTTCTCCCAAATGCAGTGCTGTTCGAGAGAATTATGCTTGCGTTTTCTGTCATTTTTCAGAGGGCGAAGCAGCACTGTTTGCTGAATGGGAAGGCGCTTTGAAGGGCCTGCCTGACTCAGAGGCTACTCAAAACCCGGCGCTGTTATCCAAACACGGAGACACGATGCTTCAAGCACTGTTCACGGAGACATTCTGCCAAAGGCAACTGCTTGGTTTTGGGGCAGTGGTATCGAGTGTACCTGTGGAGTCTCAGCAACTCAAGGGATTGACTGATACAATGGGGATGGAGTCATGAGACTGGGCTAAAAGTCCAAAGACCAAGGATGTGAACTAGAGACCCTGGGGGTGTTGCACTGTGCTCATCTATACAGTGGAACTTTCTGTCTCCCTTGGTCCTTGGATAGGGGACACCTCATCAGAACCAGGATCGGTGATCTGTGATGTATGTACCACAAACCAGAACTGTTTTGGTATTAGGTGGTTCCCAACAGAAAAGCAATTATTGTGAGTTCTTTTGAGGCCAGGAACTCTGCAGCTTAGTTATCTGTTAATGCTCCAATGGCTATATATAAATATATAAATATATATATTGCCCTTATATATAAATAAGGGCAATAATAATCATAACAATACCTGGCTTGCCATTATGTTGTACTTGGTCTTCTCTCTTGGTGAAATCCGTGTATTAAACACTTCAATTGAAACCCTTAATAAAATAGAAACAGTTTCACTTGTACCGTTTGTCACATAATGATCACAAAGCACTATACAAAATCAAATAAAAGTAGTTACTCTGACCCTTAGAGAGGCAAATATTGCTGCTGTTATCGTATATTTTAAAGTGTATCCTAGTAGTATATAACAAACTCCTGTGATGAACTTGTTGCATAGGTAGCTCAGTGTCCATAATACATTTTAAGCTTTAGGCTGACCAAGCCGCTACCCAAGAAGTTTGTCGTTGTCCTTAAGGTTGTTCTAAATACCTCTAGTGCAGTCAAAATAGACCTGGCAAGGCAGGACAGGTCTTGCCAGCTAGGCAAGAAGAGAAGCCTGCAGAGAGGACAACAGTTTGACAGTCATATATTAAACTCTGCGTTATCAAGAGCCATGATTCACTTAAAAAAAAAAAAAGGCCATTATTTTATAAAAAAAAGAAAAATGTGGAAGCCATGACATGCCGTGGTGCAGAGCACCAAGCAGCCTCCACCAAGGGCTTGCAATAGCTAGTCCTGGAGCCTGGACACAGGCACAGAGCTTCGCTCCCCGCTGTGTGATTGATAAATTATCATTGTTAGCACTAAACAATACTCCGGAGTGCAGAGTTGAAACATGCTAATGCATTAGCCGTCCTGAGCAGCTCTGCCCATGTGCTCACACTGTTCGTAAACGTGCTGGATATTTGTTTGTCGAAACAATAAGTTTTAGAAAAGAGAAAAATAAGAACTTCAAAGATAATCAAAACCTTGACTGCATACTTTATCAAAGACAGCTGCGAATAAGCGTCAGTATTCTTTATTTTTTACAATCTAGATATGTAATTTAATGTAGATCTAATGACAGTCTTGAATATACAGCTTTAATCAAAATTGTTCAAGCTCTGTTCTGTGACAAGGGCTCACAAGCTGCCAGCGGGGCTGTCCATTTTCCCTGCTTCTGCAAGGAAAAGAAAAAGGGAGGGGGGGACATTCTTGAACTTATGTTGCTATTGATGTGTAATATACAATAAAAAAACAGTTAAATTTCAATTACCCACAGGTAATTATAATTTTATTGTTTGACTGTACTATGGGGATTTTTGTAATTCCCAAGACTAATAATTTTCTATAATTTTACAGGTTGTCAAATAAACTATTAAAGATTATCTTTGAAAAGGATTCTGCAATTGTAAGGACATATCATACTGTTCCTGTACATTATTAGTAATTAGAGATCCCTGGATAGTGAAATATCTGCACTATATGCTAGCTGCTGGATACCATATTTTCTCACAGCCTCCTATCGCCTTGAACCAAAGCTTTCAAACTTCACATCCATTGTAGCCTAAGTCACGTCCAAACTTTTATTAATATTCACTGAGCTCTCATTAAGCAATTCTGGTGCATTCGATAAGTTAAATCCAGGTCTCCTGATGGGAAAAAGCAAAGGCTTGCTGCTACATCCCAGTTTAGTAGAAACAAACACAAAAGGATTGGTTCTCATCTCAGTTGCTTAATGGGGAGATGGAGAAAAGCTGACACCGGAGCAAAAGATCAAGATCTGGCCTGAAGAAAGATCCTTCTGAAGACATGGCTAGCAAAGCCAGTCAAAATTATGCTGCCCAGTTTTATCCTAAAAATATGTATAGATCTCAAGTTGCAAATACAGCTGAACTATCTTATAAGCCTGAATTTCCAGAATGACATTCCTCCACAGTTTAGGATCAGCACAGTGTTCTCTATGCACAGTTGCAGATTCTGTGTTCCCTGGGGGTGTGGACCAGGGAAAAGATACTTCCTATGTGCCTGGTGTTTCCCATATAGCAATTAGTCGTGACTGCTAATGAACTAAAGGAGCGCACAACGCGAGGGAGCAAGCGAAGTGGCTTGGACATAGCACAGCAGGTAGAAACGTATCAACACCATCCTGGCTTTCCTTTTTCCTCCATCAGCTGAGAAAGAGGGACCACCACGTGATGAAGAAGTGGGACAGGGATGTGGTGGGCCAACAGGAAACAGAAATGTCAAGGGATTCCCTAGGACTCGCTTGTCCCAGTGAGCAAGAGCCAGCCATTGGTGCCAGGTTTGCTGCGGGGCTGATGGCTGCTTTTCCAGGACACTTCCCCTCCCTCCCTAGTGCCTGTTGTCCTAACAGCGAAGGTTATTGCATGGCAAATTTTCCCTCGTTCACCACGGGGTTCAAAAGGCAACCAAAAGCAGCATTGACTGGGTACTAGCATCCTGAGATCGTACATGCAATATTTGGTACCATAGTTATTGAGCATCCTACTGGGGTATATTTCAAGGAAGGACCAGAGGTGGGATCAAACAGGAGGGAAAGCAGAACCTGAAACACCGCGTAGAGTATACAGGCACCATCTAAGAGGGCCGCGAGTGTAAAACTGCACAAGGGGATCAGCAGTGCTGAGGTTGTAGATGTCTTGCCTGGGAAGCTATCAAAGGCATAGTTTTTAGCTGGTGACATATTTTTTTTATTACTGCTACCCCCTGAGGTAGTCGTTATTTGCTTTATTAGCCTCTTGGATTGCTATGTGCTGAAGGCTCTACACAGAGGGAAACTTCAAGGCATAAAGTTCCCTTTTCGTGACGAAATCTTGTCGAGGAGAGGGGTCTCGGGACATGAAGCTTTTCAAATAGAAGATTTTATGAGTCTGATGTTTCCAAGAGAGGCCTCCATCTCTACCCTTGCTGCTGGGGTTTTGCATGCACGTCCAGGTCTGTGCACCTGCACCAAAGCAAAAGGTCCTGATTCTTATCTCGTATCCTGGCTGAGCTTGCCCCAAACCGCCCTGAGCTGTCGTAGGCTCAGAAACCCGCGTTGTTGTGGGTTTCAGGCTGTACCAAGCCCACAGAGCAGCACACAGTGGCAGCAGACCAAGGCCAAGAGTCTGCAGCTCTCCCCTTTCTTCCAGAGACAGCTTTGAACCCACCCAATGTGTTACACGAACCTAAGTACTGGGTTCAGATGATAGGCAGTCTTTTCCAAGCCTGCTTGTCTCACTGTCCTATGCAATTATGTAAGGGAAGATCAGGGGGGAAAGGAAAGCTGATAATTTGGAGAACTTCCCAAAAGTGGCATTTGCTGCTTCTGACTGCCTCTCTACTACTAATGCATCAAGCTGAAACCCAACCTATGGCTGTGGATGATTGGCATTTATAATAAGTGGGCATGTAGGAGAAAGCCCAAGCCCACACTTGCAGCTAAATATGTTACAGGAAAATATACGATACCGTATACAAATACACATCTCTCCCCTTAATTTTCGTCTGTGTTTCCTGGTTAACACATTCCCTGTTGCAAGTAAAACACGTTCTGACAATTGAATAGTGAAAGCAATTAGGAAGAGAATTAATTGATAAAATTAAAGCCCTGCTTTCCTCATGTTTGTCATATGACTACAAATATTGTCACTCCCATTAATATTAATTAATATAATTATCTATGTTCCTAATCCCTACACATTTTGTTGAAAAGTTACTCTTAGCTCAAGAATATAATTGTTAAGTCATGGAAATGTTAAGTAGCAGCTAAGCAAGTCCCAAGAATTAATAGCAAACTGTAGTTTATCCAAGGATTAGACTTTTAGCAATACATAATCACCTCTTCATTTGTTCATCCACATAAAATATCTTCCCTCCTTCACTACACTTCTGCCTACTTGTCCTTGCAGTGCACAGTTTTCAAGCATAAAAAAGGAGAGAAGATAGTAAGCAAATATTCTTTGCAGTTGCACGCTTTTCTTCAAGATAAGTCACTGCGATAAGGGTTATGTGCCCTTAGCTGAAAGCAATGTCAAGGTCAATTATCTCATGCTGAAAGCCCTAATGCAAGATACTTTTGTGATCAGAATAATACGTGTAGCATTGCGAAGCCTTCGTTTTAACGCTGAAGAAAGAGAATCCACTCTTTCCAGACTTGCCAGCACATTGTCTCTCTATTTCGAACGTCACGGATTACTCTGATAATATAAAAGAGCCACTTGCTGTGCCATGGCCATTTGAGCAGATTTTCCGAGCCTCGCACCCAGCAGTGCCCGGTGGAAACAGGAGCTGCCCGGAGCGCTTCCCCCATCCAGCCTGCTGCTTCCGCAGAGCTGGGGCGACTCACGGATAGAGCAGAGCGTCCGCTTCATGGCGTAGTACTAGTGGAGTAGAAACTAGACACACTGGAAAATGGCCAGAACACTTTAAAGAGTTTTGCAGTGAGCGTTTTTTAAATATTTTTCCCCCGCTTTAAGAGAATAATTTAATCATTTTACTGTTAATTTTTAATGCTATGTTGCTAGGCATTATTACCAATGTATACCAATTATCCTAAGAGAAATGGTGATATCTGTTAGAGAAGACTACCGGGCTGTGTAAGAAGCAACTGAAGAATTTGGTTGATTGCATTCATCTGCTGCTGGCTTTCCCTACAAGATATCACTTTATATAATTAATAAAATATATGAGCGTAAGACACCTCATGGAGAAATACCACAACTATTTGTATTGTCAGAGGTTTTGGTTTGCTTGCCTGTTTGCTTTTTCTTTTTTCTCTCTCAATGTCCACCCTTTGAAATGAAAACTTCCTAGACATCTATTGCATCTTATTGACGTGCATAAAATCAGCATCGCCCACAGGTTTAAGTGAGGAAGGGCTGAGGTGCTACAACACAGTGTCATCACAAGTTTAAATCTCTGCAGGATGGCTAGGTGCACTATTCGAGTGCACTATTTGGGTAAAGCGCTATTTGGTTTGGGTTTTTTTTTTTTTACTTAGTTGTTTTACACTCTCTCCTTTTTGTTTTCTTTTACCTACCTGCCATTCACATGCCAGACAAACGCTGCACTACGAGATCAAAACCTGTAGACCATGCGCTTATTTTCAGAGAGCATCTTGATTCCAAAACTAGTGCATATAGGCAAAAAAAAAAAGAACATCAAATCTCTCAGTGAATCATTGTAGTTTGACAACTGACTCAGCAGATTGCGAAGGTAACACAGAGCCCACTGCTAAGGAAGCAGAATATATGCAAAAGTGTAGGAAATATGTTTATGTGAGTTCTTCTTGCAAGAGGATCATTATCAGAAGAGGCTAAGATCTGAGCCACTGTTACAGCCAGCCTACCCATAAGGAGAAGTTGGTATTACCAGTTTGCATTCTCTCACCAGTTCCTCATTTCATGTAAGAATAAGCTGATCATGAGGGGACAAGAAATTTTGAATCGACTTTTATCCAAATCTGCATTTCTTCAAAATTATTGTTCTTATCAACTTTCATTGAGCAAGAACAATACACACACACAAAAAAACCCTTAATGATATACCCTCCACTTAATAGAATAAATGGAAATAAAGCACAGACAGTTCTCTAGTCCAGTCGCAACAAAATATTGCAAGAAAGTAAGCCCACAAAGCAGTTTTTAAAAGACAGTATGGCTCTAAATTCAGAAAGGAAGAAAAAGTAATTAGGAAAAAAAAAGTATAGGTGAAAGTTTCTCATTTAGTAACATACAATTAATGAGGGAAATTCTGGTCTGTGCTTTAACACTGATCTCAGGAGCAGAATGATGGCTTAAAAGGAGTCTTCTCTTCTTTTCACCTAATATTTTAATTTTGTCCATTGCACAACTCAGGAAAACAAAGATAAAGCATTACAATTCTTTTACTAAACCTCTAATTAGCATAGGTGTTTTCCTCCCTCTCACCCCAAAAAATTTTGATTTTTTTTACAGCAACTGAAGACTTCCATTTTTTTTTCTGCTAGCCAATAGATTATGATAGAAAATTTAAAAGTTCAGGCCACTTGCTCATTGTTTTCAGGTGAATTAGTTTAAAAAGGGACAGAACTAAACATGATAAAGAATAAGACAAAATAAATTTTAACTTAAAGAGCTTGAAGAGAAAAAGTCTACCAGATCACTTTCAAACTGCTGTTTAAGCATGGACATATGCCCACAATCGCTAGTGAAAACAGGACCCTTCCTCTTCTTTATACCAAATGCCGGGAGTTGTTCTGGAAAGCGCTGAAATACACACGTTAAAGTCACGAAGCACTTTTCCAAATAGTGATTCTTTCCTAAATAGGAACTAACATAGGTGATGGAAAGAGAAACACAAAAGTGCAGCCAGTGAAGCAACTTCCCCATGGTTCCCCAAGGAAATATGGGCAAGTTGAGATTGAACAGCTGGTCCCGTAGCCAGTTCCTCAGCTGACAGTCTGTAGCCTCATCTTCTTTTGGTCCAGGGAAGACAAGAATGTCAACCTACCACCCCCAGAAGGTTTGGGCTTTTAAGACATCCCAGGCTAAGAAGCAACTTTCATCAAAGCTTCATAAAAATGTCCTCGTTTTTTGTCCTACCCTGGCTGAATTTGTCCCAGACTGCACTGAGCTGTTGTAGGTTCAGCAAATCCAGCTTGTTGATACGTGCCACTGTCATCTCCACGTTCACCTTAGAAAGAGCCTAACTGGTGCAGATCAGTGGATGTCCTAATTTTACAACAGGGGCACAGAAGACGCAGTGCTGAGGTGCTCTGCACTTCAAAGCTCCTCTGCAGCTAAGGACTCAACAGCAGCTCTGCTGGATCACACTCCATGATGGTACAAAGGCCACAAAATTCCTTTCTATGTGGAAGATGACAATTCTGTCACTCCCTTCTCAACAGCCCAAAACGTCCTTATGGAACATATTTAACGGTATCTGGTGTGAGCATAGACACAGGAAAGTCTTGTCTCTTTGCTGGAGACACTATAATGTTCCAGGAATTAGTTTAATCTAATAAAAATAATAGACAGCAAAGTGGAATAGCACAAATCAGCATCAGGAATCAGCCTTAGTAATGGTCCATATATTGCACATCCTGGCGAGAAGTCCTGTCACCCACTGTGGAGGTCCTGAAGTCCTATTGAAAAAAAAAACCACTTCAAGAAACCTCATTTTTCTTGCCCTAATTGCAGTAATACTAATGCATTCTTGGAACAGGACCAGGACAAGAGGAATGCAGTTTGACAGTTGATAAATACATATTATATACAAGAAAAATATTCTGTACCTTTAACTCCCAATTCATTACCGGTCATTCATCAGTCCTTCTTGTCTGCTCATTTCGCTCACGTGGTCAATAAGCCATGCGGCCTCCTATCAGAGAACGATATCCAGCACATCAAGATAACAACCGAGCTTTAGTCATCAAGCTCCGAAACAGCAACCTCCCATTGCCAGGACACTGTACATATTTTGTTACTCAAGTTGCTGGAAGCAGCAGTTGCTCAAAACTTCTCAATATCCTGTTCAGGGACATACAATTTTTTTCACTTCCATTGCAGTATTTGATCAATTTGGATTATCCAATTGCTTCACGATTTTGAAAGACCAAAGGAGAAAGCAGTGTGCAGTCACCTTTGGTAGGAAGATCCTGTTGCTCTGCTTGTCCAAGGCATTTCCTTCTTCTGTGGCACCACCATGTTTCAGTTCTTGAGCTGTAGGTATTTATTCAGTGCCTTTCTATCTCAACCACCATAGCAGCAATCTTGGAACAAACTGTGCTCTCGGAACATCATTTTCTAGCAGAAAGGATCTTCAAGAAGGGCATGTGTTGTAATATAGGACATCCCTAGTTTTCTTCTGAATGCAATATTTTTACAAAATCAGTTTCATTCAGTTTAGAGGATAAGTATGTCACCTTAGCAGTTTACCTATTCTTAATGCCTGCCTGTTTATGCTTCATACCTAGAGAGTCACTGTTCCCTTGCCTCTTCCAATGGATACTACTACTTGAACACAGGGAAGGATATGTTCTTATTGAAAGACTCAAGGATTTCAGTAGGCAGTATAGGCTTAATTATCTGCTAGTGGATGCTCAGATGCCACAGTGATGGCTGTTTTTTACAAAACTAATAGAGAAGAGCCCACTTGCAGCTCATCAAACGCACTGATCCAACAATTTAGGGGGAAAAAAAAAAGAAAATGTAATGCATAATATTAGCTTGCATCTTGCTTCCCTATGTCATAACCCATCATGTACTGTTATGTTATTTCATGTCATGTCATGCGAAACATGATGCAATGCAATGTCACACTTCAGAAAATATTACTAAGTGAGAACTGATTCTTGTTATCAGCTCGGAATATGAGTAGCTGATCCAAATGTATTGTGGCTTCAGCTGATGGGAAGGGATCAAACTGAGAACAGCATCAGGCAAATGCTTTCCTTCCTGTAACTGGCCAGCAGATGTCCATTTGTCGGTTTAGGTCCAGTTGGAATTTCTTTGTCATGGTTGTTTTTTCTTGTAAAATAAATAGTGGATTTATTTACTGGAAAAAAAAAAGACCTTAGAAATACATAATAAATGCATATTAGTGAGACAGAAAATTGGAAAATGGCCACCTGCCAGCAGTCACATAAATTTTGGAGGCAATGCATTTTTCTGCCATTATGCCTTATCACAGGAATTGCAAATATTTATTAAAAGTATTAAAATGGTGAGAATGTTAAATGTTTCCTTCAGTAGTGGAAATTCACATTGCCACATAGAAGATAGGATATTCTGATACAATGTTTATTAAAATGACTTCATTTTATTAGGCTGTCATACACAATAAATGTGCAGGTACAGTTAACAAAAGATCTATTGTGGATATGGGAGATTTGTGAGTAACACTTCAAAAAAAATCTCTTCTGAACTCTATTCATATAAAAAGCATACTACAAACTTTCATTAACTTCCTTAGAACCAATTATTTCCTGAGTTTATTTTCTTTTTCTGCCATTCTGCTATATTTTGTTAGTCAATTTCTTTGCTTGCATTTTAGTGCTTAATGGGATTAAATGCAGTTTGTCTTCAATTTATATACTACCAAGTTGAGTATATATTCTCTGTGTAGCAGGCAACAAAATATTGCTGTTGTATTTGGGTTCATTTACGGGTCTATAGATGCGTGGCTATAATATAGTGGGACCCTGGTATCTTTTCAGCCATAAATAAAACCTTAAATATCAGCAGATCAGTAGAGAGTTCCATAATATTGACTAAGAAGAAAATAATATTTGTTTTGCCTACATTCTCTGATAGAATTAAGCAGGGTTGATGTTTCTAATGCTCTCAATCTCCAGCAATACCCAGGCACACTGGGCAGTGGTAGAGTCCCACAGTGTAATGAGACAATTTTATGGATTTCCTTTCTCAATGCAGAGTCCCATTGAAGAGGGAATTTCATTGGGGGGCAACTGAGCAAGCTCAGGAGTTAGGTCAGGCAAAGCAGCTGAACAGTCAACTCAGGGCAAACTCAGCAAGCATCTGGGTTAGAAGCGGGTAGCTGAGGATAACCAAGATGATCTTGTAAAGGCAGTCACATGATTTGTGATGAGATTGTTGTCACTGGATCTCAAGCTGTACGGCCACTGCCCTGCGCCCACAATGCAAGCAAGTAGTGCAGACACTGTCCTCACGTGCCTGAAATTGTCATCTCAGTAGCTTCTAAAGCTTTCTTTTTTGTTATAAATGAGCAATTGAGTTCCTCAATTCCTCAGAGTGCTTTAAGTAAGAAGTACAATTGGACTATATTGCGTAGATGGAGTGCAAATGGATCACAGTTACAAGACTGCACATTTATGAGCAGCCTTGTACAGGCAAAAATCTTCACCTGGAAAGTAAAATTTGAGAAATAAAAAGGGGATTTTTCTCTTTGATCTTGTATGATGCAGTTTTACTCTTTTCTAATAAATACTGGGTGAAGAGTGACTTTCCTGCGAAGAAGATCCTCTTGATTCAGCATCTCAACACAAATGAGTCTGTTTGTTAGATTTGAAGCAGAATATGTGCTTAGCAGAGGGACCTTGGCCATCTTGAAGACAAAGACAAAATACTGTGGCTTTGGCTGGGCAGCAGTTTGATCAGCTCCGATGTTCAGAGGCAGCATCTGAGATTTGGTCTGCGTCCAAAGGACTAGTGTAATTGGGGGTAGGAAAGCACGGTCGGTATTTTTAGCAGCGCAAACCCCATTTGCGTGGCCGGCCTTATTTAACATCAAGCATGTTTTATCTTGATTCAGGTTGTTGTTGCTCTTTAATTAAAGAAATTATGGGAGGTCATTCTCATTAGTTTAGAAGAGTCCTCACAGAAGGGGTCTGCTCTGATTTAACCTCAGGGTAAGCTGCCGCAACTTTTGCATGTAAATAGGGTTTAACACCAGACACTTTGCGAATAATCCAGCTTTTCACTTGTGACATTCAAGGAATACTTGGGATACTGACTAGAATTAAAAAATAAATTAAAAAAAAAAGTTTACAAGCTAGGGTTATAGCAGAGCCAGGGGTTTTCCTATTGCCCCAGGACTACACATTTAACTGCATGGGTCTGCAGAGGTGGAATGGCCACCACAGTCATGGCAAAGATATCTCTCAAGGAAAAAAAAAAAGAATTAAGGAAAGCAGCATCATGAGAAGTGCCAGCTCTGAACGACCCTGTCTTTAATTGGTACCACTGAGGGCTTTGTGCGGTCAGCATGTACTTTGTGTTGATATGTGAATCCCTGAATCCGAGTGATCTGAAGGGCATCTGACTGTTTTACATTAATCACAAGCTCCAGACCAGAGGCTGAGAGCCAAGTGGGCAGATACCCTGGTGTCGTAGCGCTAAGGAGCTCTCATTATGATCATCCTGCAAATCAAAAGAAAAACCCTAAGGCTCCTAATAAAGAAGACGGCTGGACTAAACAAATTGAACAAGCAGCTCTACATGCAAGAGCTTAAAGATGTCAGTCAGGCTTTGCTGAGCTGTTTAGGCTGCTCCATGCACGTGCATGAGAGGCTGGCTCTGGCACATGGACATACCTGTGCTAGCATGTCCATGGGACACGGGGAATCAGGCAGAGGGGCAGGACTCTCAACACAAGAGACGATTTTTTTTCCTCACAAGGATGTACTTAGCCTTCACCCGAGCATGAAATCCTTTAGGAATAGCTGGAATTAGTGCATGCTTATGAAGAAGTGCTATGGGGGTGACCATGTCTCTGTAGGGCTTGTCCTACTAGAGAATAGGTGCATTGGGCCCCTACTCATCACCTGGACAGAAAACTTGTATTTCACTTAGTCTCTGTGCTATAAAATATGCCTGTGCCATCCCTGTTGCATGCCACCTGGGTGTCCTCTTCTGGATGGCAGGTGAGAAGGAAGGTGGGGATGGGTGGAGAAAGCCAGTCAGCAAAACGTCTCTGATTAGGTAGAAAAGGTATCACATCCACCAGCCCAGCTCATTTTTTTGCTTGCTTACCTTTTACTGAAGGCTCTGGCTGAAAAGATATCAATACTTAACACCCAGCTGCACCATCCCCAGAACACGGAGACGCAGCTCAGTGTGCAGAGTCATTGACTTTCCCCACCAGGCATTGTGTGTTGAGAGATTATTGTTTTTAAATGTAATTCTTGCTTTCTCAGTCCCTTCCTTTTTTTTCCCCTTCCTTTTGCTTCTTTTTTTTTTTTTTTTTAATTCCACACTGTAATAAATCAACATAGAAATGCAGTGCATTATTTCCACCTGAAATGTTGACAAATAGTACAAAAGATCAATTTGGTCATTTACCATATTGTTTTAGCTTGATAATGCTTCTTTTTTTTTTCTCACTCATGTCAAAACCATAAACATGTTGCAAGAACAGATCAACTGCTCCATACCTAGGGACTTGTGCAAAGATGACTCTGAATCCAGTTTTTGCACACCGAGCTGCACCTCCTTTATTTTTTTCATAGAAACAAAAGAGGATTTTGAATCAGTCAGAAATTTGAAAATACAATTTTGCCAAGCAGCAGAATCAGATGTATCTTTAGCCATGTTAAACCACAGGCACACTCCCCCCACCCATGAAAATGCACATTAAATATGAAAAAAACATTCCTTTCAGGCAGAAGATAAACAGCCCTACTACAAATTAGCTCTCAGCCCCGTCAGGTGTGAGTCTCTCTTGTCAATACATACCAAATTCCCTGAGATAAAACCACATGGTCGTGAATTTTATTTCTCTCCTGCTTAATTCCTAGTGCCACTCTCCCTTGCGGATTTACACAGGGATGATTTACAGTGGGAAAGGTGACATTAAACACGTCATTGAGCATGCAAAGATGCTGCACTCAAAGCAGCATATGCTTGACTTTGTTAAAAGATGAATGCTGTCAACTCCGCAGTGCCCACCAAGATGTGGCCTCCTTTTTCTTCCCAACAAACTTTGAGGAAGATGCTGCAGACACAAGCCTTGACACTGAAAGAAATAAAAGTTAATGTATTCATGACATGATTTCACTTGCAGCCTGATTTAGCAATGTCTTGTCTAGTTTGGATCTGCCGTTGCTTTTCCTAATTTACTCTTCGCACAAACAAAATAAATAAATAAGTGTACTATAGTCTTATTTATCCTTCTTTGGACATTTCTTTACCAGGCAGATGGTCAATTAAGAGCACTAAACAATGACACTGTTTTCTCTGTAAACATTTTTTTCTAATAGCCTAACAAATGAGAATCTGTGCTGCCATACTGCTGAATACCATCTTGACTTTCTAATTACAAAGAACTGTGTCTTGATAGTAACAATTACAGCTGTAACAATGATGCTGGTACTTGAACAATATAGTTGGAGGCAAAGTGCTTATTGGAATATTCACAAATAAAGGCTTACATTTATGCCAGCGAGGGGAGACAGGAGGTTAAACAGTTGGGGGCAGGGAGGTGTAGAAGAAAGGTTGAAAACATTGGTTTAGTAACTACAGATGTGAATTTGAATCCAATTACTTGAAAGGCAGGGGAAAAAAAGAAGAAGAAACATGAAAAGATGCTGTTTCCTTCTGTTTGGCTAATCAATAGGTTAAAGGGCTAGTAAAGTAACATGCTACTAACATTCATTTTGCTGTTTACATACTGGACATTATTTTTAGAGATTTATGCCTTGCATGGAGTGCACAAACTGTCGTATGTGCTTTTTTGCACATACGTCGTATGTCCTTTCTTTTTTTCTTTCTTTTTCCCTGAAAAGCGTGTACTGATCAGCAATATTGCCCTCTCTTTTCTTGCTGCTGCCCCTACGAGGCTCCGGGCACAGCTGGTCCCTGTGGCAGCCGCCTCTTGCCGCTGCCCCGCAGCCCTTCCCGCAGTGCTCCCATGGCTCTCGGAGCTGCAATTGAGCCTGCGCTTATTAATCAGCGTATGTAATTTGTCTTTAATGCTGCCAATTGAAGATGGTAATCTGACTTTATTTTGGTGGGGGCAGGGTCAACAATTTAATGAATCTTGTCTGCGTTTTAATTCAGTCCTTATAATCCACCTTGGGCCATTTTCCTAGGCACGGGTGACACTTTTCTAGAGTTTTCCTTCTCTGAATCTGTTACACCGGAGTCTTTACCCTCAGTACCTTCAGAACAGGGCAAGCCTCATATGGACCTGCCCTGCAAGCCCTGGGACACATTCTCAGCCAGGTGATTTTGTCTTGCCAGGGTCCTCGTGGGCACAAGCAGACCCTTCCCTGAAGCAGGTCCCTGTTTTAAACATAAATATGATTGCCCAGGGAAATTGCTGCACGCAGAGCAGTGTGCTGGCCAGTGGCAGCACTGAACCCGCAGGAAGCCCATGCTGATGCCCCTGCTTCCCGCTTTAAGGAACAGCAGCACCATCACCGCTGATGCTATCCCCCATGTCAGGAGGTTGGGCAGAGCTTTCCCTGCTCCCTCATTCCTGCACTAACTGCGGGATCAGCAGGTCTCAGCCGCTGCATCCATGGCATGCACAGTGCCACTCCAGCCATTCAGAAGGTTGACACCCTGCTCTGTCCTCTCCTCCGTCACAAAATCTGAGTGTAGGTCAGCCATTGCAATACTATATTCCAGCAGCTGAATCTTCATCGGAAGATACAAGGCTGGGGTTTTAGCTCTCATCACTGAAACTATATAAAAGTGAGGAGGCATCTGGCCCTAGTCCATCATTAAGAGAATGGGCTGGGCAATCCCAGAGGGAGCCTCAACCGGTCCCAAAGGCCTAAGTTAGATATAGGATATATTTTACTTTGATAGAGCTCCCTCTGGCAGTGTCAGAGTGATTAAAGTAGTTTAGCTTTTCACTGGCTGAAGTGCCTTGAGAAGAGCCTTCCCCTTAGCTTCACGCTGGTAGTCAGGAGTATTTGGCATCTGCACAGCCCTTAATGAAAACTGGAGCTCAACAAGGCCACAACAGGCTACTTTTAGTTGAAATGCCTCCATTTGGCCAAAAATGCCCTGCTGCAGGTTAAAGCTTGCAAGTGAGACAAACTCTACAATAGATTCTTCAAAAGGAGAAATTGCAAAGTGCTCAGAGAGCATTGCGGAGAGAGGGGCTTCAATTTAAAGGGCTTTCCAGATAAAACAGACAATTAAGTCCTTACTGAAAAGAGATCTTTTCCATGCTTTTTTTTTTCTCTTTCTTTAAAGCAAAGGGAAAATAACACTGAGAATTTAGAAAACATGAATTTTTAAAACCTAATAAGCTACGCTAACAGTCTACACAGTCCTCTGCCCTTAAAATATTCATTTGGAAATATAAGTTTTGCAAGGCAGGCGGGCTGTGTAAATAGGTCTAAATACTGTTTGTGAAGAGGTCTCAGCAGTACCCCCGCTGCCAGTGCTGTCATCTGCAGCTATCCTTGGTGCAGCCCTACACTCCTTCTCCACTAAACTGCTTCTCTACTTGTGTAGCCAGCAATGAATTAGCACGGAGCATTTCTGCAGTAGGTGCTGCAAACTACTGCTTTGCATCTGCAGAAAGAGCAGGGTAGAGAGAGTGCTTGAACTGTGCAAACAGTTCCATGGAGCGCTGGATCATGACCTGGGAATAGGAAGCCCTGAAGTGGTTTCCATGGCTCTTCCAGAGCCCAAACCCTAGGATCACTGCTAGGAGGACTTCAGCTTGTGTCTGACAAAATTGATAAAAAATTGTAGATTTTTTTTTTACAAAGATGCCTAGTCCTTGGATTTGTTCTTCTAGGCACCTCCAGCCATACTTCCACTTTTCTTCTCCCGTCATTGAACCATGTTGCCTGTTTTACTGTTAGTACAAACATACAGGCAGAAACTCTTGGGGGAAAAAAACCCTCCTCACTAAGTCTAATGAAACCTCCAAGAAAAGGGAAGTAAGTAGTAATGTCTTTAACAGATGGGTAAACAGTTTTAGGCTCACAATACTGATTTCCTTTTTGCCCCCTTTTCACTTCAGTCTTGCCCCAGTATCAGACAAACTCAAGCTGAAACAAACATTTGACGGGTAGCCTGGTTTATGCTTTTGTCTGGCCTTTTCTTTGTCGTACTTTTTCGCAATCTTTTTGACCTAGCTCAATTTTCTTTTCTTTCTACCTCCTTTCCATTCCGCATGTGACTACACTTCAGACTTCTCCCTCTTGCTCACATGCACTATTAAAATAAGTGCCTTTTGTGTGGTCTCTGGTTCTTTATGGGACTTCCAACCACTCCTGGATTCCCAAGCCTGTCTTCGTAAAATCTTAAGTCACCTGAAGACAAACTCCAGCACATGCCCCAGCAGTTTAAAAACTCTGATGTTCTCTAGCAGGTGCTTTTCATACCTAGGCTGAATTGGCATAATCACTGAGTCCAGGACAGAGGATGAAGATTAGCTCCTACTTCATAGGCCTCCCAACTAGTTAACAGAAGTGAAAAAATAAACATTTCTCACTAGTCTTAAAACTATCTCTAAAGCCCATTTATTTTCAGTGTCAAGTCAATGTTGTAATCTTTAAGCTCTCAGCTGGATGGAAAACGGTGACAGAGGTCTCAGCTGATGACTAACAGATTCAAAAATTTTCCTTTGGGACAGCAAGGATAACAGTGCCCAGGGCAAAAATGTCAAGAGAAAGAATGAAAGTCTGAATGATTTTCAGGAAAAAAAATATATACTTAACACACCAGTCACCAAGTATTCATAGAGCACCAGGCAGGATTTACATTTCTTGGAATGATTGAAGGTGTTACCATCATCTTAGCACTTTTAATAATAGATACAGGTAAAAGTATGGAATTGATCCGACAAGGAGGAGGCAGGGCTGTAAGCAGCTTTGCAACAATGGACTTCAGGAGGGCCAACTTTAGGCTTGAAGAACCTCCTCGAAAGAATCCCATGGGCTAGAGCCCTAGAAGGAAGGGGGGCCCAAGAGAGCTGGCTAGTGTTCAAGTGTCACTTCCTCAGCGCCCAGCAGCAGTGTATCCCTGTGCGTAGGAAGTCAGGCAGAGGGGGCAGGAGACCTGCGTGGATGAGCAAGGAGCTGGTGGCAATGCTCAAGCAGAAGAAGGCGGTATACAGAATGTGGAAGAAAGGGCAGGCCCCCTGGGAAAAATACAGGAGCGTAGTCAGGGAATGCAGAGATGCAACTAGGAAAGCTAAGGCGCAGCTGGAACGCAGCCTGGCAAGGGATGTTAAAAATAACAAGAAGAACTTCTATAAATATATTAACAGTAAAAGGAAGATCAGGGGAAATGTGGGTCCTCTAGTGAATGGGATGGGCACCCTGGTTACGAAGAACACAGAAAAAGCAGAGCTGCTGAATGCCTGCTTTGCTTCAGTGTTTACCAAGGGCAGCCCTGTAGAGTCCCAGGCCCTAGTGACAGGAGAAGAAGCTGGAAGAAAGGAAGACTTGCCCAGGGTAGAGGAAGATTGGGTCAGAGAGCACCTAAGACACCTCGATGCCAACAAATCCATGGGCCCCGATGGGATGCACCCCAGAGTTCTGCGTGAGCTGGCCGATGTCGTAGCCGAGCCGCTCTCCATCATCTTTGAAAGATCCTGGAGAACGGGGGAGGTGCCGGAGGACTGGAAGAAGGCCAATGTCACGCCAGTCTTCAAAAAAGGCAAGAAGGAGGACCCGGGCAACTACAGGCCGGTCAGCCTCACCTCCGTACCTGGAAAAGTGATGGAACGGCTCATACTGGCCGTTGTCTCCAGGCACGTGGAGGACAAGAAGGTGCTCAGGACTAGTCAGCATGGATTCGCGAAAGGGAAATCATGCTTGACTAATCTGATAGCCTTCTATGATGGGATGACTGGCTGGATAGACGAGGGAAGAGCGGTGGATGTCATCTACCTTGACTTCACCAAGGCTTTTGACACCGTCCCTCACAACATCCTCCTGGACAAGCTCCGGAGGTGTGGGCTGGATGAGTGGTCGGTGAGGTGGATTGGCAACTGGCTAGATGGCAGAACTCAGAGGGTGGTGATCAGCGGTGCAGAGTCTAGTTGGAGGCCTGTGTTGAGCGGAGTGCCCCAGGGGTCAGTCCTCGGTCCAGTCCTGTTCAATTTATTTATCAACGATCTGGATGAAGGCACAGAGTGCTCCCTCAGCAAGTTTGCAGATGATACGAAGCTGGGAGGAGTAGCGGATACTCCAGAGGGCTGTGCTGCCATCCAGAGGGACCTGGACAGACTGGACAACTGGGCGGTCAAAAACCTCATGAAATTCAACAAGGCCAAGTGCACGGTCCTGCACCTGGGGAGAAATAACCCCAGACACCAGTACAGGCTGGGGACCGACCTGCTGGAGAGCAGCTCTGCTGAGAAGGACCTGGGCGTCGTGGTGGACGACAGGTTGACCATGAGGCAGCAGTGTGCCCTCGTGGCCAAGAAGGCCAATGGCATCCTGGGGTGCATTAAGAGGAGCATCTCCAGCAGGTCGAGGGAGGTGATCTTACCCCTCTACTCAGCCCTGGTAAGGCCACATCTGGAGTACTGTGTCCAGTTCTGGGCCCCACAGTACAAGAGGGATGTGGAGCTGCTGGAGAGAGTCCAGCGCAGGGCCACGAGGATGATCAGGGGCCTGGAACATCTGCCCTATGAGGAGAGGCTGAGGGAGCTGGGCTTGTTCAGCCTGGAGAAGAGAAGGCTGAGAGGGGACCTGATCTGTGTCTATAAGTGCCTCAAGGGAGGCAATGAGGAGGATGGGGCTGGCCTCTTTTCACTGGTGGTCACTGACAGAACCAGAGGAAATGGCCACAAACTGAAGCATAAAAAGTTCCACGGGAACTTAAGGAAGAACTTCTTGACGGTGAGGGTGACAGAGCACTGGAACAGGCTGCCCAGAGAGGTTGTGGAGTCTCCTTCTCTGGAGATCTTCAAGACCCGCTTGGATGCAGTCCTGTGCCACGTGCTCTAAGTGGTCCTGCGTGTGCAGGGGGGTTGGACTAGATCACCTCTAGAGGTCTCTTCCAACCTTAGGCATTCTATGATTCTATAATTCTATTAAGTTGTCAGGAGAGAAGATATGTAGACATGTAGGCAGATGGCTCAGGGAGCAAACAAACAAGAAGGAGGCTCCTCGGCAAAGGTCAGAGCTACTGCATAACCCTTGCATAGGGCTGGAAAGGTCAACTCTGATTCGAGCTCCTTTTGGTGAAGAGGGAAAGTGATGAATTCCAAAGATGCGTCTTGCAACAAGAAGTCTCTGAAAGTGTCCCACTGGGTACTAAAGTATCAAGGGAAAGGGTGACCCAATGGAGAGGTATATTTCCTGCAGTGGAAATTTGTTAGGAAGGCCGGAATTCCTTTGCCTTTGGTGCTACAGTTCAGCAATAGCTGGGTTATAAAATGACCATGTTCAAATGACCACCAGGAGCTCTAGGTGGAAAGGAAGGATCTGCAAAAGCTCTTTTGCTGAAGCAGTGCTACTTAACAAAGTAGTGGGTGAAACCATTTTAGGGCTTTCAGCAATTTTCTCTGCTTGAAGAGAGCATTTTTATCATCTTATTCATTGATTCTTTATAGACTTCAAAGTGCAGAGTTCACCCCATGACGTTGCCTGAAAGGGTACTGGAAACTATGGATCACAGATACAGCAGAATCAGAAAGTTCATTTCACGTATAGTTTCAGCTGGAGAACATATTTCTGAGAGCAGGTGATTTCACATCAAGTTGAGACACACGAGGTGCATATTACAGATTGTTTTCCAGAGGTGTTAATCTTCCTATCCATTATCTAGAGTAATTCAAATGGTTAAAAAAATGGAACTGTTCTTAAAGAAAGAATTCATGTTCAGTTAATTACAAATAACAGACACATCTGGATATCTTAATTGTTTGTCTTAATTACCTAAGAACATTTTCTCATGGACAGAGAGAGTAAAACTTTCTCACAGCAGATTGCATTCAATGATGAGAGGAAATTCAGTAGATCTGTCGCGCTGAACCATATTTAGACTTACAGAGCCCTTTCCACCCCATTTCTGATGGGCTTTATTTGCCTCTAAAACACAATAGTCAAAAGCGGGAAATAGGGAAGTTCCATGGACACGGCCTCTATCCCTGCTAGCTGCAGGTTTTCAAGCATTCCAGTGGAAATGAAGTTCTCTGGGTACTGCCTTTTCATACAGAAAACTAGACAGAAAGCCCCCGAACCCACCAGCACGCACATCTGTGGTGTCCAAGGTGTCCTTCCTACCATCTCCACAGTCATCTGCCCCTGCTAGTAGGTGGGTAGCTGTTGCAGAGAGGTATCTCCAACTATGGGCTTCACACCTACAGAGGGAAATGTGTTTGCGTCGGGCCTTCTTCACAGTCCCTCACAGAAGGGGGGATGATTCATGTCTGAAGTGACATCCTGAAGTGACTCCCAGTGCTGAGTCCTGCAGCTCCTCCAGCTCTTCCAGTGGGGCCCGCTTCAACCTCATCTGATAAGGGCTGGAGAGCTACCCAACTCCCAGATTGCTTGTGCTCATAGCCTAACTAGCACCTCGGTGTAGAAGACATGATCCGGGTGAAATCCTGTAACTGGAGCGAATGTACCCCTGTGGCTAATCAAGCCTGCAAGAAGGGGTGTCACCGGGGCTCTACACAAATCCCAATCGATATTATTTATCTGTTTGAGTGTTCAGGCTAGCCATGTCCCCTCCACCTAATGCCCACTCCCAACCCCTCCACCCGGTGGGTATCAGCAGGAGGGAACCTGATGTATGCTGGCAATTATCTGCTGCTGAAAAGAAGTGCTATTTCTCTTATTTTTGTAATGCAGATCAATGCACATGTCACTACTGAAAAGCTATGTCATTTAGGATGGAGCATTAACTACTAGGAATGGATTTTGAAGCCCCTCACTTGTAGATGGAATATTTTCTGGAGGAGTTGAGCCTTGCGAACCCTGAATTTCATTTATCCCCCTGCATCTTTGAGAGTAGTCGACTGAGAAGAGGGTTTTTGAGAAAGTGACAGTTTGTAACCTCCTTCCCCTGCAAACTGAAGCCGGTGACCAAGCGGTAACAGAGAAGGCAGCAAAGAGGGACCGTCGGATTTGCACCAGCGAGAGCACCAGCAGTGTGCATAGGAGCTAGCTTTGTGGGGAGACATGCATTTAGGGGGAGAAACATTGGGAGAGCAGGAGGAGTGTTGGAAAAGGGGCAAAAGCTGGCAAAGGCATTGCTAGTGTTGCCAAGGCAAGTGTAAATCTGAAAATCTGCACACATACACTCACAACATCTACTCAGGACCACACTAACGAGGATGCTCTGAAAAGGAGCATTGTGATCTTCAGCAGGAGGGGATAGTTTGCCACATTTCTTCCTATTGTGCCTCTGAAGTAACCTCTCCAGAGGTTACTGGAAACCTCTCCAGATACTTGTTGAGAAAGAGGTCCCAAAGGGGCCCTGTGGTCCAGGTAAAGAGGAATGTGCAGTAGCGCCCACTGTGGTTCAGCACTGTGCATCAGCAACACACAAAATCTGGAAAAAGTGAAACTGTCACTTAACAACCAGCAACTCAGGAGCTCCAGTCATTAGTCAGGAACTTTTATTAGCTCTCTCCATGCTACTGTCAACCCAGAAAGCTATGGAGTCCCTCTACAGTAAAAATTTTAGCAAAGGCGTAACACTATAGCCTCCAGGGTACCATCATTCTACATCCAAAAACAAACTATTGCTTTGGTGGATGTGCATCTATCCACACGCACTGCACACTTAGACATGCAAATGTATGCAGCCCATATTTAAGATCTTGATAAAAATGGTGAAAAATCAGTAGCTCTCAGCATTAATAAAATGTTATCCATACCTGTATATGCTTGCTATTTGCCGTTGCTAAAACAGGCAATTGCTTTATTTTACAGCTGTGATTTTTTAGAGCATCTGTTCACTATATGCACGGCTCTTCTTTGAAATTTCTGGACAAACATATGTTAATCTTTGGAATTGTTCAAAAATTTCAATATTCTTTTGAGTACTTGATATTTACCATTTGATATTTAAAGTGTACAATTTGTTATCTAAATTGCATAGCACAGTTTCAGTCTCCTGACTGAATGACCCAACAACTTATATGAACCTTTTCAACTTCCACAGCAAAAGGTTTTGTTTAGACATGAAACGCCTTTCCATTATTAGACAAATATCAGCTGCCTCTGAAAATGATTGCAAGAAGGGTTATGAACAAATGGAAATAGAAATTATATTTAGAACTCCACAGACATGCAAATAGTTACTCTTTCATTCATCTACATCTCATACGTACTTCCCAGATAGTTTTCCTTTCTTCCTGATGTTTCTTTTATCTTATACGTAGCCAGAAGAGACATCGTTAGCCTGAAAACTGATCAGATTCTTCATTCATTACTTATTTTAAAGCTTATTTTTAAATGATACCTGCAAATATACGGTCAGCATAAATTCGGAAACTGTTGAAAAATTAGTTCTATGTGTTATAACACACGGTGTTGCTTTTGATGTGGTACAAAAGTATGGGGAAAAGCCAAAGTCCCACCAAAATTCTTCTCAGTGATGACTGACCAAAGTAGGATTTCAATAGTGGCATTTTTTCTGGATGTATTCCATGCTACTTTTCACTCCAGCAGACAAGTACATACGACCTCTTTGCAACAATTTGGGATTTCAAAGCTCTCTCCACAAGCCTCTCGATCACCACTTGTCCTTCCTCATTCACAGTCTGAGCACTTATGAGTTCTTAAGCCTCCTTAGCTTACTTTTAAATTTTCCTTTCCACATCTTATGCGAGCAGCTACCCAGAGGGAGGAAGAAAAAAAAAACATATCCATCCTTCAAAAAGTCTAACTTTCTCCCTGCTACTTCTAATCCATTATCTAGGCCCACTAGTGTGCACTACATCATCAGAGGAGCAATGCTCTGATGATGTAGTACAGCCCGTATACATGTACATCACCAGAGTTATATCCTTCTGATCTGCCTGTGGGTTTAATAAGCATTCCAGATGGCTTGCTATGCCTGAAGCAAGAATGGATAATCACACAGCTCTACCTTCAAAACAATAATAAAATAAGGACACAGTAACATAGGGGCTCGTGCCTGCCAAAAACATTCAATAGGCCGCATAACACAATAGCCCAATGTGATTGGTTTGGCACATTTGTACCTCGGCTATTTACAGGTGAAGAGGACCTGGTTTTAAATAAAAAACACAGGTCACAAATATGTGGTAGTGGTGTTAGATGCTGTGATCCAGGAGCATTATCCCAGGCAGGCAACATGGAGCAGGTCCACATCAGTACTCAGGTATCTCCCAACGCAAAGATGCGGTTTCTCATCAGCAGCACAAGGACGGGCCCATGTGAGTGGTGAGTGATGGCTCAATGCTGTTTCTTCAGAGCTATATGGTAGGCACATACCTGACCTGTCGTCTTTTGGATTCCCAGAGTATCCGTCAGCCCAGCCTCTGGCCACCAAGCACAGTAGCAGTGGCATTTCCTACCCAAAGAAGGTGTTCCTTGGTGGCACCACTCGCCACAAATAACCTGCGTGCTGTGCACCAAGCTGCCTGACCAGCTAGCGAGGGCCCGATACATATGTCAACAGTGTGATAGACACTGCTGGCTTGCTCTGAGCATGGCTTTTTGCAGATAGAAGGTTATAAAGCCCTATCTTCAGCATTGCTCTTCCATGTCTTGGAGTGGTGAGCAGTAGGTCCCAGTGGTTTGATACCAAATAACTTTATCCTATTTCAATAACATAGTATAGCAGAATATAAAGGTATAACTAGAGAGGTATTTTCCTTTTGTTCTTTTGATAATAAATTCCAATCAAAAATATTAGTCTTCCACAAACCTGTCTGAAAGCATCCTTGACAAGACAAGTCAGGTCTGCAGATAGGGAGAGGGAAAGGAGAACAAGCTCAGGTTGCAAAGGGAAGAGCCCAAAATGGCCCAGCAGTGAAGTTTCACTCAGAGTTCTTCTCAAGCAAGGTGTGACATGGTAAGAAGTGGTATGTTAAATCATTGCTTGGCCTCAGGACTGTACATAGGTGCACTGAAGGCATCTCATTTGAGGCCTGGTCTTCTGTTTCCCGGCTTAAAAAAATGTCCACAATCTGCAAAAGCAAGACAAGAGAAGAAGGAAGAAGTTAGGTAGATGGGTAAGAAGGATGAAAATAATTAGAAGTATGTGGAGAAAAAAGAAAAGACATTTAGAAATCAAAAGTCCATTTTTTTTTTTTTTGGTTCCTCTGAATCAAAGATAAGTGAAAAGCAGAGGTAGAAAAAAAGAAACAAAGAGAAATTCACATTCAGTTCTGTGGAGCATCCCCTTGCAAATAACTGGGGACATAGAATCCGTTGCTGTTTGCACGCGTGGGCACAGAGACATGCGATCCCCTGATGTGTCAGAAGGAGACTCTCGGGGCTGGTGAGGCACAATGCGTTCAGGGGTGCATGGGCATGAAGAGAGTTTCAACATGGGCTTTAGCAGAGACACGATTGCAGTCTAAAGTTGCAGAGAAGGACTGGATACCCAGATAGGCAGAAGTATATCTGTCTACGTAGGAGGGAAAGGTAAATCATCCCAACTCTTAGCAGATTTTGCTCTGGAGAAGAGTAGCTCACTGACGTCAATCACGTCGTGCACTGATGGATATTTTTTTCCTGGCCAAACAAGTGAGTTCTTCTTTAGCTTTAACATTAAACACTATTAAATGAAATGAATACAGCTTGTTTCCATAGTACGTGTTGCTGAAGTTGCTGTGACAGCTAAGAAGCTGCTAGGCATGATGTGTCAAGAAAATGTACCAGAAGAAAAGTACATGGAGCTACTGTCAAAAATACAAGCAGGATTCCAAACCGCATATCAGCTTCATATGTTGTTGAAATGATGTTTTAATTGTGTCTGTGCACCCAGACAGATCTTTAAGGGTTAACTAACTGCACACAATGTAATGAATTCAATAATGATGAGTTAAAAAAGGTCTAATTAGCAAGTAACCACTTTATTATGAAAGGAAATGGTAATGAATTTAATAGCTCAAAATCATTAACAATATTTAGTTTGCTAGTACTTGTTCTCTATTATCCTCATTAATATGAACATTTAATATGTTTTAAAATGGATTTGTAATACTTTCTGTACCATGAGGTTACACTGACAAAAAGAGTGTAATTATTCTGTTAATTGTAATCTCTACCTGTTTGTGCCCCAAATAGCAGTATATTTAGGTGTTAATAAAAAATATAAAAGTAATTAAGAGAGGGAAGTTTAAAAATGCAATTAAACAAAAACTCTTAAATTACAGGCTAAACCACTCTGATAAAAAAAAAAAGTTTGGGGAGTGAGATCTCTGAAAAACAAGTCTCTGATAGTGAGCAGGAAGGAAGAGAGAAAGAGAGAAAGAGAGAAAGAGAGAAAGAAAGAGAGAAAGAGAGAAAGAGAGAAAGAAAGAGAGAAAGAGAGAAAGAGAGAAAGAAAGAGAGAAAGAGAGAAAGAGAGAAAGAAAGAGAGAAAGAAAGAGAGAAAGAGAGAAAGAAAGAAAGAAAGAAAAAAAGAGAGAAAGAAAGAGAGAAAGAGAGAAAGAGAGAAAGAAAGAGAGAAAGAAAGAAAGAGAGAAAGAAAGAGAGAAAGAAAGAAAGAAAGAGAGAAAGAAAGAAAGAGAGAAAGAAAGAAAGAGAGAAAGAAAAAAAGAAAGAAAGAAAGAAAGAAACACGCCAGTCCCCAGCAACCATTCTGCCTTTTTTTTTTCCAGATCTCTAGTCCCTCTTCATCGCATTAGAAAGCCTCAGGGAGCATCTTCCTCACTTGCATCATGCTCACTTTTGCTGCTGGCACCACTGCCAGTACCGTGGAGGTACTACACAGCACCGCAAAATCACCAGGAGATCATGTTGCAGTGAGCACATTGAAGTTGTCCCTTAGTCTGACTGGCACAATCAAAACAGGGACACAGAACCACTGGAAACAGCCCACAAACAGCAGCAGGTGGATCAGCAGCTTGACATCAAATGTCAAGGCAAAGTATGGCATAGCATGGCATGGCATAGCAAGGCATGGCAAAGCATGAAAAGGCACAGCATGGCAAGGCAAGCCACAGCATGGCAAGGCACAGGATGGCACAGCATGGCAAGGCATAGTATGACAAGGCAAGGCACTGAATGGCATGGCAAGACAAGACACAGCACAACATAGCAAGGAGCAGCATGGCATGCCATGGTAAGGTAAGATATGACAAACCATGGCAAGGCAAAGCAAGGATGGTGCATCAAAACGGCTTTGCTTATGTGATGTGGGCCTTTCATTCATGGAGAAGCAATTACAGAGCCTGCTTTCATTTACTAGAGCTGTCTCTGGTGAGCTCTAGCCTATTTATAAAGCCTGCATTAGCCAAAGCAAATCCCAAGTTTTTTTTCCTGCTATACTGGATGTCAATTTCTCCTTAATCCACCTGGGATTACTGTACCCATGTTACCTTTTCCTTCATCCATGCCTTCCCCACTGCATCAGTTTCAGTGGCTGATTATGACCAGCTGGGACCCACTTAGAAATCCTTCTTATAAAAATGAAATCAGTGCTGGACTTTCCTTAATACCCCAAACTTTTGGAGCTGTTTGTCTTGTTTACAGCGTGGGTTTCTCACTGCAAACAGCTGTTGTGACGGCTCATCCAAAGTGCACCAGGCCATGCATGTGCTGCGGCCGTGCTGGCACAGATGCCACCGAGTGTGGCCATTTCCCAGGCCCAGCAATTGCCTTCTCAGGCTAATTTAACCATGATAGTGCAGGAGATCACAGCAGATATCATCAGGATTTTGCTGAAATATTCTGGGTCGTTCTGGAGCTGGTTATCAGCACCAGGAGCCATAGACCTAGGCAGGTGGCCTGACGAGGGACCTTCATTCTCTGAGGGTCCTCCAGGTCTCATGGTCACCATTGACCATTCTCCATTTAATTTTTCCAAATAAAAGGAATTCAAGAAAATGGCTGAAATTAAAGGGAAGCCTCTCATTTGCCCACAAATGATATTTTTCAGCTTCCCATTTTATAGAAGAAAGTTCTGAAGGATTTTTTTTTTAACTTATTGCAATTTCCAATTTTTTTTTGAATTGCCAGGGAAGAGAAAAATATGTGATTTGCACAGCTCTAAAAATAACGAGTTAAAATAGTTTCTGCTTCTCAAAGAAGGCCTGTTAGTCCTATAATTTCTGCAGATTCTGCCTTTCAGGATGAGTATTTTAAAGAATGGTATAATGTCATTCCTATAAGTATCATCTCATAGTCTGCTGCCACTGTTGAAAGTGTAAGTTTAGAGACAACTTGAGCAAGAGCTCACCCAGCTGTATGAAAAATAAAACATTTTAAGAGGAGGAGGGGGATATGTATTCCAAAGGTAAGAAAATGATGCTAAACATTTCTGAGAATACATCTTCTGATTTCTGACTCTGGCTCCATTTGCACCCCTTTTGCTTTCATCTACTGCATATAATTCAGCAATGAACATTATGCGGATGTTTATTCCTAGAAATAGAATTTTATCAAGAACACTAGCATTTGGGTTGGAAAAGCTTCTAACGTTTTTCTGTCAGGTAATAAACAATACAAAGTAATCAACTTTAACAAAGCGATAATCCTCCAAATATACCAAATGGGTATTTACCTTCAGCAAGTTGAGGAAAACAAACAAACGAAAGAAGAAAACAGTAAGTATAAATTCAGATTATTCAAGCAAAAAAATAATGGTTTATCTACTCCAGTACTTCTATATCTAAGCTGCCTCATCTACCACATTATTCTTTTTAAAATTTAATCTAATCACTATGTACTCTTTTCTAATCTACTTTAGCTTCATTTTGCACTTTCCCTCACTGATACTACTTCTTTGCTGTATAATAAGGTCACAGCAATATCATACGCTATCAGGCTTTGAGTCATTTACACTGGGCTTTTACTAGTTATCGCTTTTGCATAAGATGTTTTCTTATGTTTTCTGCTTTTCTGAAACTGAGGATGGGATAAACTCAGCATTGGCTGTCCAGTGGAGCCACCATGTCTTAGCCCAACATCGCAAAGGAGGTGGACTTCACTCCTCTCTCTCTTCTCTCGCTGCGTCTCCCTAGGGATATCGAATTAGGGATGTGCAGACGATGCCCTGCTTCATTGGCTGGACAAAAGCCATCCCAATGGCACATGGGGACAAGGACCAGTGGGGACCAGCCCTCTGTCACTGGAGGAGACCTAGCCGCAGCCCGTTGGGGGAAACCACTGCTTCCCTCCATGTCCCGTGTGCTCCTTCAAGATTAACCTCAATTTATCAAACTGCTGCTGCCCAAGGCTGCACCTCGGGAGTCGAGAAACATTTATGGGTTGCAAGGAAAGAGGAAGGAGGCCAGCACCAGATGGAGAGGAAAAGGGAACTGAAGAAAAAAAAAATGTGATTATGGGAAAAGGCAGGGAGGGGGGAAAAAAAGATAGGAAGAAAATGTAGTAAGAAAACATGTTCTATTTCAGGAATCATTTGCAAAACTTCAACCACCACCTGGCTGCTTGCACCCTAGTTGTTGCAGTCCCACAACCCATCAAGGTGAGCCTTGGTGTGGTTTGCAAGGTACCACCAGCTTACTCCTAATAGGGAGTTTTTTAGTCTTCAGCAGTAGGCAGCACGTAGAAGACCAGTGATCTGAATTTGTTTAAAGAGTACAGGCACATTGTTATGCAATTATCATTGCTTATCACAAGGTTATCCTTGGTTTGGCAATAGTAAATGGAACACTTGCTCTAAATCTGTGCACATTTCTGGAGAGTCTCTGAAGATTTGGGGCAGTTATGCTGCCTTTTCACCTGTGTCTGTGATGCCCTTCCCATGCTTATCATGAGAGCAGCTGGGCGTTGAAGGAAACTGAGCTGGTCCTTAGACTGTGAGTTCATCTGGAGGGTGAAAATTTTGTTCTTGCTGGTAGTGAAAACAGAGGCAATTTAAGTAGAAATTCCCCCCACTCCTCTACATATAGGGGGAAAAAAAAGTCATGAAAGCCAAAACCAGAAAGGTTTTGCATGGTACCAGTAAAAGCCTGCTCTCTCCTCTGCAAAACAAATAAGAAAGTACCTAGTACTTCTTCTCTGTGTTCAGCTCTGCTGGTTTTATTAAGATATACTAGGTATATATATACTAGGTATACTTTATGCTCAACATTTGCCTTGGAAGTGCACAGTGTAACGTGTGGTTTATACGACAAGAACAGAGTTTCTCCCTGAAGGGCAGTGCCGTTTTCCAGAGACTGCTGAGTGCCCAGTTCTTTCATGACAGTCCTTATCTTATTCTTTAATCCTTTCAATTGCATTTCTTTTCCTGCCCAAAAGAGGAATCACAGAGAGAGTGATGAATTTTACTCCTTCAAGTGGCTTCCTCAGGAGGCTGGGAGAAGATGGCAGAGGTGTCTTGGAGGCCTAAGACAAACAGTAAGAAAACCTTTACCGCAGAATAGGTATCCATGTGGCAGCACTCCACTTTCGGAAAGGCAGTGGAGAATTTGTCACTTACTGCAATTTTCCTAATGGAGAGCTTATTCTTTTAGGTCTATCCCTTAGGAAAAAAGCTTCTTGGGAAGATGGTATTTTAGCCCCTATACTACGGGGCTACACTGCAACATGTGTCCCCCAGGAGTTACCCTCCTTCATGAGACAGGATGCTCCAGGTACCCTGGTAGGTCCTGGAGAAGACAGTATCAAGGTGCTCTTCATGGGCACCCAGGCATGTCTAGGCTTCAAAGAGGGACTTCGAAAGTTCCCAGCCTGGATGATGCCGATGTTCAGATGACATGAGATAAGCAGGTCATTTTAGTCTAGCAAAGTTTCTCTATGCCTGTTTCAAAACAAATAGCTATTGTTGTAAGTGAAGATAGGACTTTGTCTCTGCATCAACAAATTCAACTTCAGCACCTATATAAGGTCTAGGTAGTATAGCCATTTCATTGCTCAGAAACTGGAGTTAGTCATTGATTTCTGCCTAGAAAAACTAGGATTCTACTAGGCTGCTACTCTAGTTCCTACTCGAGCCTTCACTAACCCAGATTTTCCACTATAAATTCAAGTGATTCATCATCTGGATTCTTATGTAAGCCATTTTACTTCCTTCTTATCTTTTAAGTCTTACCTTCCTAGGCTAGAGGCAAATTATAAAGATTATTGGTAGCTTCTGGAAGACTGATAAAAGGCACACACACACCAGTAATTTTCTTCAAACAAAAAACACTCAAATTGGACTTACTTAAGAAACAGGGGTACATTTAACTCAGAATACAACATCATTAAGTGAAGGAATAATACAACCATGCATTTGGCAGTACACCACTATAATAATTTCCAGGGAAAATCGACTGGCAATGTAGACACATGGGTTATATCCAGGCCAAGATGGCTAAATTCAAACTGGCCTGTGTATGATTTTGAAAAACTTTGTCATATGGAAATAGACAAAAAGATATATAACATTCCTGTCTCTGCTCATGATATATGCTTGCTTCAACACTTTTAGGTTATCAAGGCTAATTGTGAAACTCAAAAATACATATATATTACAACATTGAATAATATTCATTTGGAGCATTTTCTTCTTGCATAGCCTCATGAGCTATGATTTATTTTACTAAAAGAAGACTCAACAAAAGCCTTTAGGAAAGAAAGCAAAGTCATAAAGTTTACTAAAGAGACATAGTATATTTTACTACTCATGTCTAATCTTCCTTTGCCCAGTGATCGCTATTAACTCTTTGTCCCCCACTTTTTTTTTTTTTTTTTTTTGCTGTCTGTATTTGCTTTCTTTCTGAAACAAGCACTGTCATGCTCAGATGCTTTACCTCAACCAGTCCCGTGAATGAAAAGATCTGATTTGCCAGCACTCATCTTCTTTCCCTAACCAGGGTTATATTTTATAGGCACTTAAACTGTCCAATCAAAAGCTATCCATGTCTTGACCAGCCATCAGCATTACTACTGCCACATAAATTTAGGTCAAGGCAGGTGTAAAATATAAAAAAAAGCCTGGCAGATATTCTGAAAAAGAAGGGGAAGTAGAGTGACTGCAGCTTAAGTATCTGAACAGAGGGAAGGAGCAGATATCCTATCCCCAAGACTGACATAATCTTCTGCAGAAAAATGGCTAAGATACAAAGCAGAAAGCATTTGCTTAAGTCCAAGGTCTTGCTCTTGGTGACAGGAAAGAGCTACAAACAACTATATTTGGCATGTCCCTTCAGGGACTGTTTCAGTCTCACGGGTACTCCAATGTGCACGCTGTTAGCTGTAGTCTTACGAAGAAAAGACATCCAAAGGCGCTGTAAAACTGCACTGCCCAGTGTGCATCCTATAGGTAGAAGAGCTATATAAGGTCACTCTAGCTTCATGCCATATAGAGACCCTTTTAGAATGAGCCTCCTTTTTTGGGCCATCCAAACTTTTTTTCAGACTCATTTTCATCCTATGTATAAGCCAGGAGAAGGTGGAAAAACCCAAACAGCATTCTGCAGCAAAGCAGGAGCGCTCCCCATATGCATCCTTGGGCTACCACACTATCTAAACACCCCTGTTTTGGGGGGTGGGTTGGGGTTTTTATTTGCAGAGCTGATATAAGAAATGTTTTCAGAGCAACATACTGGTGAAGTCCCTTGCAGTGGGATAATATGAGTGAGAGTTGTGCCTCCCTGAGATAACACAAGCATGATAGATCCTCAACATGCCAGTAAAGAAGTTGAATTGCCCTCATGTTCAGAAGGACCTTTTAAACCTTTTCAAGAGAATACCATTAAAGCACTGATGCATACCAAGAGGAATGCTGGTCCAGAGGGAAAATCAGTGCTTCCAGGCTCTCTGAGAGGAGACAGCTGCCTTGCCTTCCCTTCTCTCGCTGTATGCAAAATGTACCCCAAAGGAAGCACAGCGTGCATGCCTTTATGCTGCTAGCTAGCTTTATTGCTTGGTGAAAATGTATGAAGATGCCATGGCCTTACCACTCACCACCAAAGCACGTCCTATTGAGTTTAACGGACCATTACCATCTTCCTGCTAGCTCCTTCCATCCCACAGGGAAATCTACCAGTGACTTGTGGGGAGGGTGGCTCCAGAAAGGAAGCAGAAAATGTCTCTTACTCTTTCTGCCCTTCCAGAGGCTTTTAAAGTAGTTTCCCCAGAGTCCTAACACATTTCTCTATCATCCATGGCT
The DNA here is from genome assembly GCA_013389825.1 of Crypturellus undulatus. Taxonomy (NCBI): domain Eukaryota; kingdom Metazoa; phylum Chordata; class Aves; order Tinamiformes; family Tinamidae; genus Crypturellus; species Crypturellus undulatus. The sequence goes on from VWPW01028816.1 coordinate 101,796, forward strand.
TTGATCACATTTTTTAGGTGTTGTCCATAAAACTTAGGAATATCTAGCAGGAATATCTGGAATATCTAGCAGGAACTTCTGGAATATCTAGCTGGAATGCTGATTGCTTCCTCCTTCCTTGCATGGGTATGCTTTGGGGTCTGCTGAAATCAGGCCCATGTACTCTCATTATTTATTACCTTCCTGCAGGACTTTCCCCCAATTTCTGAGATAAAGCCTGACCTCATAAATCTTTTACTCGTGAGAGAAGTCTGGCTGATCTGCTCAAATCACAAGCTCGTTGGGCATCCCTGAGTGAATAAACCTTTGTAGGGTTTATTCAGAAGATAAAAGATAGGAAGACAGGGAAGAAAAAAGGGCTAATATGCTGAGATCTGATCAATGGGACTTCTTGCTCACAGTCTCCTACTGCCTTTTCTGCAAGACATGTGGAAAGGCCAAAGGACAGCTGTCCCTCTCATCAGCAGAGCAAGTCTGTGAGTGCAGCACTAGCCTTGTGACAGGGAGGAAATACCCTAAATATCCTACATGTGGAGCAGGTTGTCTACTAGAGGTGAAACCAGAGCTGCCACTTCCCCTTTGCATCTGCTTCACACCAACATACACAGGCTGGCGAAGAACATCCCTCAAATACTGCTTTACCCTCCCATGCTGCAGAAGTTTAAGGAGATGATAGTATAAACCTGTAGTTTTAGGCACGTCTGAATCAAAGTTATAAACTTCATGCATATGCGTGTTATTTTGCAGGATCTGATCTGCAAATAGACCTCGCTAGTAGCAATAGTTGGCATTCTTCTTTGACAAGGTTCATATCTGCAGTTCAAAATACTTGTTTTAAATGTCTTAAAATGTACATTTTAGTAGAAGAGGCCCTGATCCATGCTTCTCTGTAGTCAATGAAATGAGGCACTTGTGAGAGATGAATTTGGAGCCATGACCTTGAATTCCTTTTCTTTCACAGACGAGAATCTGTGAATCAGTCACGTAGTCTCTTTTAACAACTTTTATGTATCATATTAGTGTTAGATTTTATTCTCATATACTCCATATAAAATTAATACAATCAATATTTGTGGAATTCACAAAGGCATCCCAAACCCTCCCAAGTCATTTCCACATTTCTACTGGCAGAGAAGGAATTTCAGTGCTCTTTTGGTACAATCTGCACTAGCCTTTGCTATAATCTGACTTTTTTGTTAGTTTTTTAAAAACACAATCAGCATTCATAAAAACAAGTAGCTACAGACTGCCGTATATGCCTTATATTGGAAGGAAAACCTCAGTCAAAAGTAGCACTTTTGACATTTGCGAGGCCTCAGGCCAAGGACGAAACTATAGGAAAACACTTATTATTTTCATCATATAGGCAATGTTGTTTGTGAATCTCAGGTAGGAAGCCATGGAGGTTTTGCTGCTGATTACAAGCAGTCTTGGCTCAACAAACACCAAAAAAGTTTGTCCTTTCACAGTCTGGGATTTTTAGGATAGCCTGACAATACCTGGCTGTTTGCTTTTCCATCTAAGCACGGGAAAAGCCACAACCTCACATGGTTTGAACACCTTTTGTTTCATTTTTTTCCTGTTCCTCCACTCTCCAGTCTTCATTCCTAGGGGTTCTGATTCATAGAAATCCTCACTGCGGCTTATTTTTTCTATCTACATAAGCTTTACCCACAGATGAAGGTCTCCTCTAGTGAGCTGATGTCATCATGTTTTCTTAACCTACCAAACCCTGAATCTTCCTGGTCCTCAGCAGGGGCTTTCTTGTCTTGATAAAGCTGATACTTGAATGCGTTACCCATGATAGTAAATTAGATCCTATCTAAGGTCCCTGATTAGACTTTGAATATGCATCAGAATAAGCTTTGTAACTCTTACTTACTTTGCAGGGAGGGGATAACATTTAAAAAGGTTGGAACAAGAAAAAACACTGTGTTCTTCATGTGTCCAACCTTCTTGGGCTACTACTTCAAGAGGAAATGCCTACAGAGACTTCTACCTGGTGGGCTGCAACCAGTCTTTAAAAGAAATCCACAGAAGAACTTCTGCTCTTATCAAGATTAGCAAGAGACCTTTTAACTCATTTCCTCATCAGGCGTGTTGTTTACACAGTTTCACAGCATCAGGTCCTCTATACAGATGCATCCCACACTCCTGGCAATCTTGGCCAAGAAATATTGCATTTCCTAGAAAGAGGTTTGCAGCTAGTAGCAAAGACCTGAACAGAGCTGTGAAAAAGCAGGTCTCTCTGAGCTTCCCTGGCAGGAACACATCTATATTCTTCTATAAGTGATTGAAATAAATTACCTGCTACTCTCACATGGTGCATCACTCTCAAAAATCTGTTTAAAAAGTCAGGGACAAGACTAACACAGGTACCTTCAGTCACCTCTGATTTTAAACTCACCCAGAATAAACACAGTATCCAAAGGTGCAGACCTGGTTGATCTAAAACTCCTAATGTTGTGTTGCTCTGGGAAAGGACAGGAACCATAAAAGTTCTTAGCTGGGAGGCAGGTTTTAAACTCGTGTTCAGGCTGTCCCACCAAACATAATGAGACCTCCTGCTTAGCTGGGGCTCTTATTTCCTAAGCTTGTGCTCGCAGCACTCTTACAAGCCATATTAACTCACCTCTTGCACCAGAAAGTTGGGCCGTGGCACACTGCCTAATAATGGAACATATTTGTTACTGCTAATAGGCATTTGTAAAACTACTGCATTCCTTTAGCCATCAAGTCAAAGCACAGGATGCTTGCTGGGGTTGTGAAATGTATGATGTAAAACTTGGGATGTTTTGGTTACAACTTATCTCATTTATTTTTACTGTCATCACCCTCCCTAGTATATAATACCTGCTGCATGAGGAGTGAAATATTGCAGATGTTTTCAAAATAATACCGGGCTAGTGGAGAAACCAAAAGGTCTCTTGTGCACAAGGTCTGGTTATTTTCAATTCAAAACAACTAAGCAACAAGGTTTCTGTGTGCTTGCGCTTTAAAAAGCCTGGATTCCTCTGCACTGACTCATGCTTGCACTGCCCACCCAAAAACTTACCTCTGAAAACTTGGAGAGAGAATCCAGCCATTCGAATACCCTCAGGATTGAAGAATGAAGAGCAAAAAGATAAAACTAGTTATAACTATTCATTAGTTTTTGATACTTCAGATAATTTGTGCAATGGCTTCAGGGGTTTAATTGAATCACTTTTCCCACCTTGTCTTAATTTTAATTATGCAGCAATCATTTTTACCAACCTGTGCAAAGGAGCCATATGAAAATGTGACATATGACAATGTACATTTACCTAAGCTCTAGGACTACTCTGACCTACAGGCAATTAGCTACTGCCTCCAGCACCCAAACGACCAATTAAAGAGTTAACAAAATGCCCTCCAAATCACCTACATGTTCAGGTTTTTGGACTGCCATGAACATTATACTTCAACTGATATAATTTTTGACTGACTGATTTACTAAGTTTGCATCGGCTAAAATTCTGGAGCCATGCCTGTAAAACCGAAGAATCCGTTTTTATGAGGTGCTTTCATTGTCATTAAAGACCGTCCCACCTTAGCCCTTTCCCTAACAAGACAATCTTGCAGCAGTCATTACAAGATGTGATCCCAGCTTGTCATCAGGGAAAAAACGGCTTGCTAGGTCAATGAGGACTACACTAAGTTCATCTCAAGGATGTAAGACATCCATCTGACTGGCTACAAGCCAAGAACAAAGAATTGAGAAGCTGGGTAGAATCGCTGTTTTTTCAAGATGTGCCTCATGAAGTTTTACTGATAGCCCATTTCTGAAACCTGGAGGTGCTAGATTAAGTCAGTCGTCATCTCTACATCCGTTCAGGATTTGTAGAGTACTAGTGAGTGAACATTTCAGTCTAGATAAGAGATCATTAACAGCCAGAATTGCACAATAGAAGTGTCCCCAAGACAAATAACTTCAAAGCAAAAAGCATTTGAATGTTTATGCATGGGTATAATACAGACCCAGAACACAGCTAATTATGCCAACCAAAGGAGAAGTGAAGGAGGGTAATCTGTCCGGAAATCCTGAGTTTCAGTCCTGCCTCCAACAATAACTCAAATGTGGTTTTTTAATCTCCTTTCCTCCCCTCTTCAACTGGCAATGTGGGATAACAATGTTCCCTGACATATATTATATGTGGTGCCATTAGCACTGACATTCTTAAAGTGCTTTGAAAATGAGTGGATGGTCTGAGTGACCGCCAGAGTCTCACATGGTGCGTAGTTTAACAGGATTTGGGGAAGTTCTGCTTTCTATGAGCACTACTCAGCATTATGGCTCCATGATGAGATACTGACTGATATACAAACCCACTGCATGCAAGGGAATTGTGACTAGCCAATAAAAATAATAAAAAAGATGATTATTAAAGCCAATATGGGCATAAGAGTTCCGAGCAGATTCCCAGCTAAGCTGATATTGCTTCCGCGAAGCTGCTTAATATTACTACAGTCTTAGAGCTCAGAAGGAGCACCTCAAAGTTTGTACAGAAAGGGTCTGGTCTCACTGGCTGCCCTTCTCTACCTACAAAGACCCAAATTCTGCCCAGCTTTACGCAGGACGAGTCCTGCTTGCACTGCAGAGCCCAGCAAATCCTGCACTTCTGAATTTCCAAGTCAACACAGAAGCAGGCCCAGTCTCGTGGCTGCAACGAGGAGCTGGAGGTAGAGTTAAGCCATCCAGAATGGAATTTCTTTTTCACCCTCTGCAGCTTCATTACTAAGACAGGGCCCATAGGGCATGCTGGCCAAACGGCTTCACTACACAAACATGCAGTAAGCTGAAGTGAACGGCATCGCAGAGATAAATGAATCAGACAATCCAGTGACTTAAGGCTACTTGTCTTCTTTCCTACCATGTGGGGAACCAATGTCTGGCAGCAGCAACCTTAGCTCTCCTGTTTTCCAAGTCAGTAGCTGCAAGGAGCATGTTGGAGGTGACACTCTGGGCCTTCAAGGGGCTGAGGAAATCAATATTGGCAACACAAAGGACACTGAATGACAGAGTCAAAAAGTCTTTTATCAGTGGAGGAAACAAAAAGGGAAGGTAGATAGTTATAAATGGCCAGGTAGGCACAAAATACCACTCTGTCTTCTTAGCTCAATATGCTGTGCAGTCTAGGCAAAGGGAGGTGGGAGGAAACAACTGATGCTCAGAGCTTCCTTGATTTGAAAAATATGGAGACAAACTTAACAATGAAGAGCAGGGATTCCATAGGGCTGTTTACGTATGGTATATGTACAAATGCATATGATTATGTTGAAGTGTGTCTGTGTGTAATGTAGCATTAACACTAATTCTTGCAGCTTTATGAAATGATGTATTAAAAAGGAAGAAAAACAAGATGGATTATTTTTTTTTCATTTTACAAATACGACACAGTTTACAGAAGCGTGGTCCTTTTTTAGGAAGAATTCTAAATGCATCATTCAAATATTGTTTGAGCTGAATACATGATATACATATCATGAATACATATAATCACAGCACAGTCTTTTGTGGAAGTTCTGAAAATAGCACCGGAAAAAAGCTGACCATGAGTTTCCATCTCAGGATTTGTATTTGGTTAACATGTGTGAACCAACTCCACTCATTATATACTCAACAGGAACTATCCTGCAACTCCAAATGGCCAATCTGGAGACTTTGGCCTGAACAACAGACCTGAGCAACACTCCAGCAATACTCCAACTTTATTTTCTCCATGTCCAGTCTGGATGGATATAACATACTTCCTCTCACCTTTCCCAGTGTGGAATGCTGGAAAAAAAAAGCAAGGGAGTAGTAAATTTGGGGTCAGAGAGAGAAAGAGAAAAGGGCAATTATGGGAGCTAAACTCCAAATCTCTGCACTCTCCACACACTGCTGGGTGCACAGAGCTATGGGAGAGCATAGGACGGTGGGTGGCTGTACCAGGGGAATGGGAGAATGGAGCAGGAGGATCCCTGTCCTCCCCAAAACCTCCAGCAACTGGTGCAACTAGAGGATGTGGGCAGGATAGCAGGGAGGTCCGAGCATTCCAAAAAACCTCCAATAGCAAATATCAAATTAGTCCTGCCTTGTGGCCAAGCTCACGTGATGTCAAGAGCAATTTCTCACAGCTCAAGTTTGCAAGACCTGATGGAATGTTCAGTGATTCTTTCCTGACTTCCCATTTGGGAGTGAAACAATAAATCATATTTTTTGCTTTGTTTTGGGGATTTGTGGCAAATTCCCAACCAGACCTCTCTCGTGCTCACCTTCTTTTTTATTTAATCCACCCTCATGGCGGATTACATCACAGTCTCATAGATCCATGAAACTAGTCCAACTGCTAACACTTGTTTCTAAGGCCTACCATTTATAAAGAGAAATGTTATAGAAAAGAAAGCAAAGAGGAAAAATGGGAAAAAAACAAGCATTTTCATAGAAAATCTTAGGACAGTAACTCTCCATCACAGAATAATAAATCTTTATTCTACAACTCTCAGTCTGCTGCAGTCTGAAAATATCCACAGTCCAACTGATTAGGGACAAAAGCTGTTAGTTCTGGCACCGCAGCTCGGATGCAAGACCTACCTGGGCCTCCAAGAGTGCTTAGGGTTCAAATGCCTCATGCCAAGTCCAAGGACAGGGTGTTTTGTCCCGAATCACTTCCCTGCTCGGTGTGGGTAGAATAGAGAGGCAAAAAGCACTTCCAACATCCCTTCTACATGGAACCGAAGAAGGCCCTGCTGGGTCTTGCTCCCACACACTGCAGAGAACGGGTTGACAGGAGGAAGGATGCGGGTTGCTGCCCTCTCCCCACATCTACCAGGAATGGGAGTCATCTCTGGCATGGGGCTCATCTTATTCCATATTGCCCCCCTAGAAGATGACTTCACGGCACAGTAGCACAACTCAAGAGAAAGAGGCCTTGTTCTTCTGTCATTTCCATTGGCTTTACACTCGTGACTTCAGTGGAGTTTTCCTGACTTCTACTTGTTTAAGATAAAAGAGACTAAAACTAAAAAAAAAAAAAAAACTTTCTCCAGTGACATACTTCATCACATACTTAGTGAAATATAAAGACCTTTTTAATAGAAAGTAATATATTCAAACAAATTAAAAATACCTCCACTAATTTCTTTTTAATCATAAGCTAACTTAGGTGTGTGACCTCTTTATTTCCTTTTACCGTTTCTCATCTTTAGTGATTTGAGCCCTTACATTTAGATTTTTTTTTTCAGGGAAATGAGAGATGAATACGAAAAGCACAAGACTGTTCGAGCTACCTGGGAAACACCAACCTCAAAATAGCTGCATGCTTCCTTTCATCCCATTTTAGATACAGAAGGCCTGATGGATCAGCTTTTCCTTCAGGAGAGCTAGGATTAAAGAGGTCAGGTCAGCAGTGTGAGAATGCCTTTAAGAACAGTGTGGGAACACCAGATTTCCTTATTAGCACATTAATGTACTGAACCTGAAGCTCATTTAAACTAGATGGGGACAGTTGACTTTTTCCCCCTCTACTCCAAGACTGCGGTGTCCTTAGAGCTGTTTAATCTGCCAAGTTACAAATCTCAGAAGCCATGTGTTACTTGAAATCTCATAAAACAGAACAAGTAGAACATTAGGATTTACTGACCATTGTAAAGATTTCTCTTAAGATTCAAAAGCAGGGGGTTTACAGGAGAAAAGCAGACAGTAAAGACTCTGGCTGAGATTACAGAAGGTGAAGATATACCGGACTGTTTAGCAGAAATGTGAGTCCCCTTGACCTGCAAATGTCTTTGCATGTAAACAGCCGTTATTCACGGGTACTGTACTGAACCTGCACCATCAGCCTCTCCACACGGTCCCTGGATGCTAGTCACGTCGCTGGCTCCCTCCTAGCTCAGTCGCAGGGAGTGCTCACGTGCTTATGACGAATTTCTTAAGCAACAGAAGCTCTTTTTTACAGAAAATATCCCTTGCCAAAACAGCCCAACAGCCCTGTTCCACTAGTCGTTGGACCATAACTCGAAGCATTTGTTTTATTGATGCCCCTTCTCCCTACATAAGATCTTGGGAGTTTGGAGGGTGTGCTGGGAGGAATGGAACAAAAAAAAATGACAAGAGAGCCTCTGATGGCCTTCCTTTCCCACTCCCCAACCCCCTTCTCTATCTTACTATTAATTTGTAGTCTCATTTGTTTCCTCTCATCTTCAACCAGCCTTCTCTCGGCTGCTGTACTCCAGCTCCAGTGCTCTCACCCTCTCGATCCTGCCTCCCCTACCCCTTTTAGCTCTTCTGATCTGTCTCGACTCAGCACACCCGTTCGCACAAGCCTGGCGAACACTGACACCTTCCCATTCTCCGTCCTTCGTCCGTCCCCAGCCACAGGCACTGTCAGCAATCCCTGCCCTGAGCATCTGCTCTCCACCTCCTGCCTAGGGCACCTCTCACCTGGCTTCTGGCGCACCATTCAGCTGAGTCGGCTCTGTCCTGCCCAAACTTTTTCCAGCAAGAGACAGGTCTTCATGCCTTTCTCATTGTCCTTGGCTTTCCTGTTGCTTTTGTTGCCTCTCCTGGCTTTAATGAACCTCTCCTGCTGAGTTTTGTTAAGTACCTCCTACGCACTCCTTTACGCAGGATACTCTCCAAGTCTCTCCCAGGCCTTGGAGCGAGTGAGTGCCACTTCTTCCCTCTCCTTCCACAAGATCCTTCATTTTCACAGATTTAGCTGACATTGTTATGCTGATGATTCACATGATGCTCTTTCCACAGCTCGCCTGCACTTTTAATTCAACCCCCGCATCTCTTCCTGTCTCTCTAGTATCTCCATTGCCTGGCTCACCATCTCCTCAAACTTTACATAGTCAGCAATGACAGCCCCATCTCTGCTCTTCACTTATTCTCTGCCGTGATAGAAATTACCCTTCTGCTTCCTAATCCTATTGGCCAAGACTCTATTACCATCCCTTTCTTTCTGTCCTTCTAGCAAAACATCTTTGTGTTTTGATTAAAGTGAATGTAAGAGAATTTAACCGGAAATTTAATATTCTGATACTGGGTGAGGTGTCAGTGGCTGAAAACGACTATCTTACGTGATGTTGTGCCATTTAAAAATTTACTTCAGACCATATGGTATCGCAATAGGCTGCATCCTCTGGGATGTATCAAAAAGAGCACAGAAAAAGTACTCTAACGTACTGGCTAATCTGTGTGAGCACTGCTGCCTTGTTATGGATTCAGTCAAAACAAATCTACATTTTCTATGAAGATAAAAGTGGATTCTCCTCTAGGCCAAGATCTCAGGACAGAAGAATCCATGTTTTATCTTCATAGTTCACACAAAATTTCATCTGACCACTGACTGGTCACCATCTTATACATCTGCAACCCATGAGAAAGTTAATAGAGTGGCCCTGACTTTGTTGCGGTATTTGAATGGGTCTGCACCAAGCAGGTTCAACCGATGAGACTACGATATATGTTTTTAGGCCTCCATGGATTTCAAAATAATATGAGTAACAAAAGATGTTCTCTTCATGTAAAAACAAACAAAAATTTATTTGCTCTATCTGTAAAACAAGCTACTATATCTCTCCTTGTTTACAAAACCATCCTGCTTTTTCTGAATAATCTTTGAAGACTGCCTTCATACCCATGTACTGTACACATGTCATGCCTCTGAAACATGTAAATGTTATAGAATTGACTGAAAGGATGAAAGAATTAAACGCATCCATATAATACACGAGCACAAACATTTCAGCATCTTCAGAGCAGTCAAAGGAAGAGGTTTTTATTACATCAAAGTTGTCAGGTAAGGTTGTCTTCTTCATAGAGGCATCTTTTTTAAAGTTAATTATATCCCAGAGCAATAAACAGATCTTGTAACACTTACAGCAATTGCTTCTCATACATTAAGGACCTGTGCAAACTAAGATTTAAACTCTGGCAATGTATAAATAGCCATATCATATTTATCTGTGACATTAGAATAAATATGCTCTCTTTCTTCTGAACCCCTTACAATAAAAATTAATTCTAACTCCACAGCAGAAAACTGTGGCTGCAGGAGGGAGCCAGGAGCTCTCATGAGGTGGTGTTGGGGCTCAACCACACACACCATCGTCCTCACCCTCAGGACTGTGGGTCTGGTGCCTGTGAAGTCTGGAAGGGGTGCACATAATGACCTTGCCACCGCTGGTCCTGATCCTTCGCGGAGCACCATCCCAGCACTGTGGTGTCACCTTCCACCCTTCCATCATGTATCACTAAAAATACACGCAGACCTAAATAATATCTCAGTATCTTACAGATAAATGATTTGGAAAGAAATATCTGTTCTTATCATGAGGAAAGATCTATAACTCACTCTTAGTCTTTCATCACTAGGAGGAAATATACTGCAACTTACACCAATCCATTATCTGTTCTTATTTTCCTCTCTATGTGTATTTATCTCTCTGTCTCACTCTTTATCAATCCAGCCACCCGTGCTCACCCAAGCACACGGTTCATGCACTACCCAAGTCAGCCCTCTGATTTGAGTGGGAGAGTCTGTGCTTCCCCCATGTGCGGGCTGAATGATTAAGAAGAAAGAGGACAGCAGTTTTTTCAACATTTTTTTTTTTAACTTAAAGCTACATAGTTGTCCACACCTGAAATCTCATTATAACGTGATGTCATTTTGTCAGCCATCATGATATGACACGGTACTGTTAAAATCGGCATCACACCAGTATCTGCGCTGGAAATCTGAACAGGAGGAGTCCAAGCCAAACTTCCCAAGGCCGGAGCTGAAGTTTTCCCAAGTCTCTACATGTTCCCCTCTGGAGTTTTAGGTGAGACATATTTTGAATTCCAGGTTGTTAAAGTTACCGGCTCCCCTGGAGCTCCTTGCCGAGGAGTCCTTGTGCCGTCAGTGCCGCAAGCCTAGCGCTGCTCTCAGACCTGTCTCTGTAGCTCTGAGCCTAGTACCAGGATTAACACTAGCAGATGCATTTCGCGCTTCCCATTCCATGAGGCAATTAACCCTATCGCTCCTCATCTCCTCGGCAGCAACCTGCGCTTCCTCCCCCAGCAGCGCCGAGATCCCTCCCGTCTACGCACACAGGCATTGTGAAACCTGAATCCCCAGGATTTCCAGCCAGATCAGATTTCAGCATTGACAGTCATTCATTCACTCATTCATTCATGGAAAAAGATACACGGACTCTATCCTGCCCAAGTATGAAAGCTATTTCTTTTTCCAAAGCACACTGCATGCTGAGGCCAGAAATGGGCCTCCCTGTTTGGGACTTGTGTCCTTTTTAAAGGCTCCCCTATTAGCTCAGGCAGCAGCTTGGAGAGAGCTTCCAAGAGGGAAAGCGTGTGATTTTTAGTTTGGCACTCTGATACTGCTACCAATAATAAAGAATAAGCATTTGCTGTTAGAGCCTGGAAAATGTTTGCCAAAATTCAGGGTCTTATACTAAAATAGCCACATGCCCACATGAGTTAGTTTCTTTTGGAAACTTTAAAAAAATAAATATATTTTTGATAGCTTTACCCTGCACTGCCCAGCCACATTAAGCCACAGTAAACTACATTCTTATGGTTGTCATAACATTTAGCTCTGTGTTGCTTGCAATGTGAATAATCTATGAAGATATATAGGGTGCAAAATGCTGCCTTTACGTTGCTGAGTCCCTGTGATCTGCTGCAGCAGCCCAGTGCAATTAGTGCCAGAGCAGCTCCCAGCCACCGCCTGAGCCGAGCAGGGGTCCCAACCTGTGACTGGGGCATCTTGGCCACCACCGCTGGGGCTGCTCAGACTTGCCTCCCCGCCGCCACGCTCCCCCTCCTCCTTCCCTACCCTGGCCTGTCATCAATCTTACTAAAATGACAGCAGACAGATGTTAGCCTTTGCAAAGATCAAATGAAATCTATGGCTTTAGGGCTGTTCACCACGGAGCAGAGGAGCCTGCACAAGACATGGGCACCAGCAGCCACCTCCTCCATCCTGAATCGCTTTGGCAGCCGTCACCCGCATCCCTCCACCAACAACCCGCACCCCACAATAGATTTTGACAAACTTGAAGGTTTTAGCCTCTCCAAAGAGTTGTGTTTTCTCATTGCAGCGTCACTCCTGCTAAACTTTTAGGGAATGGAGCGACTCAGGGTGAGGTTGGGAGGGGGTTTGCCCTTGCAGCCCCCTTGGTCTGAAGCTCAGGAGGCTGCTCTGCCTTTGCTCCCCTTGGCCCTTACACATTCAGTAACCCAAATACTGCTAGCAAAGGAGAGGAGGAAAAAAAAAAAGATGACTCCATGGCATAAATATGCTGTATGTGCCCTTGTCTCATGCAATTTCTTTACATCAATGTGCAGGAATATTTATCCCCAGTAGAAATGTTTAACTAATCTGGTAAATGTCAAGCCATATGGTGTACATTGTAAGGATTTCAGCAGGCCTTTTTAACTCTTTGTGAAAGTCTCTCCCTCTCCCACTCTCTTTCTCTGTGCCTTTTTCTATTTTTTTTCGTTCTTTCCCTTTTTGCCCTTTGCTGCTTCCAGGCAGAAGCTGAGGAAGGACACAGCTTTCGTGGTGCTATTAACATCAGCTGGATGCGGGGAGTGATGGTCGCAGTTTACAATAACAAGCAGCGTTAAGCAGAAGTGCAACTCACGAGGCACCCTCTGAGCTGGGCTAACACACACTCCGAATGTAATTTTTATCAGCAGTGACCTGCAGACAAAGATCACTAATAATTTCTTTCTAACAAACTGTCCACCAGAACAATGTACAAAATTCCCAGGGGCTACCACATCTCTTATCGCTTCCTTTGAATAATCAAGTCTTCACAACAAATAAACTGCTGCTGTCCCGCACTTTCAACTAAAGGAAACGTTTCCGTATAGTAACTATCAAGAGCATCTCTCAGAAAGATAGAGTGCAATTTACAATAGCAATATCAAAAAAAAAAAAAGAAAGAATAAACCGTTATGCTTGTGCCAATCCTTATTCATGGTTTTATAACAAGACGTATCTGTTTTCTTCCTATAAATCTTGACTCTATTTTTAGAGTTTGCAAATAATGACTCCAGCGTTTGGCTGCCTGCCACTTCTGTGAAAAAACTAGAATAGCCACAGTGCAAGACTACAATATTTAAAAAGGGGAAAAAAAAAGAAAAAAAAACGTGTGTGAGATCTCACTGTGTATTGGCTACTGGGAGAGAGGGCAAGCTAGCAGTAAGCAATGTCAAGGGACACAACGTGTCAAAGAAGGTAGGAAGGGGCTTGAAATTCAGCTGAACTTTCACACCTCTTGCAGAATAGTTTTTCCTAAAATGAAGGGTGGTGGTGGGTGCCCACCTGGTCCTTCGCAGCCCTCAGAGCACCTCCAACCCCAGCCTCATGTTGGCCACTCTTGCTGCCCTGGGGTCTCAGGATGGACGTGTCTGGTGCCTGCTGGTGGAGAGGACCTCAGAGGGCAACGCACTTTTCACTACAGAACAGCCCAGAAGGGGAAAAAAAAAAAAAAACAGAAGAAACTACCACCTTTAGCCACAGCCTCAGGACATTGTGCAGTGGTGGAAGGCGAGGGAGGGGGAGCTGCAGGTCAAGCAAAGGATAAGATCTGGGTGGCTGGGAATGAGGAGGGAGCAAGAGGAATGTAGTGAAGGAGGTAGAGGAGGAAAAGCAGGGAAGTGACAGTGTTCAGATAAATTTAGCTCCAAATCCAAACTTCTGGGGGAGGGAAGGCGTTTCCTGCCCCGAACCTCTGAACTTTCTGAGATTCTCCTATATCACAAGTGATTTACCTGTAAAGAGAAGTGAAAAAAAAAAAAAAAAGAAAAAAAAGAGAAGGAGGGAAAGAAATTTGAAATAAACAATTCTCTGGTGTTTAAACAATCTTTCCATCTTACTCCCCTAGGGTCAAATGTTCAGGCACAAGGACACAAACAAGACACAAAGAGAGAGAGTAGGGGGAGGAAGGAAAAGGAGAGGAGAGGAGAGGAGAGGAGAGGAGAGGAGAGGAGAGGAGAGGAGAGGAGAGAAGAAAGGAAAGAAAAAGAAAAAATTATAAAAAAAAAAATTTAAAATAATTTAATTAAATA
>VWPW01028816.1:115887-390887 GCA_013389825.1 Crypturellus undulatus
AGGAGAGGAGAGGAGAGGAGAGGAGAGGAGAGGAGAGGAGAGGAGAGGAGAGGAAAAAGGGAGGGAAAAGAGAACATTTTAAAAATGAGACTTTTACACAAATGCATTAGCCCCAGTTTTCATCAATATAACAGTATATCAACTGTTAACACAAAGTGCCTTCCCAAGATACCTGCCAGTTCTCTAATTCCAAAATATTTATTGTTACATTATACTTAACATGTCATCATTATTAAGGACACTGGCGAGTAATGGTACTACAGCTACCAGTGTAGTTATTTGAGCCTTATGTCACATGCAAGCATTTTGGGAAAAGAGAGAGAGAGAGAGAGAGAGAAGACTCAGTTGTAAACATGTTGGGAAAAAAAAAAAGACAAACATTAATAATTAATCAGAAGCACTAGTCCAAGACTTTTACTGTGAAAGCTATGAGATGAATGTATCTATTAGCCATGTATATTTTTTTAAAAAATCTCACCCTAATGTATTTCTAATAACAGCATTATCTGGTTGTATAGACGGCTCACGTCTGAACAGCTTCTCAATACTCAGGAAGCTGTTGACAAAGACTTTTCCAGAAGCTTGTGTGATTTTGTGTTATTTCCCTTAATTGAACCAGTAAGACCTGCACTCATGTGCTCCTGACCTTTGCTCAGAAGGCTAATTTGAGATTAAGGGAGGCTGTAAGTAAGGAATGGGGAGGGTATTTTTAAAGAGCAGAAACATTTCTACAGTAATGGAAGATTAAGACTGATATCAGTAATCATTTCAGCCCCCAGACCACTCTGCTGCTAAGGAGATCTTTGAAAGGACTTTGGTCACACAGTATAGGATCCTGATATTCAGAAAAGTTAAATTCACTCAGCTTTGTCTTTGTGCTGAGAGTTTCAGGGCTTGTAATAAAGATGAAACCCATGACTTTGAGTCATTGATGTCTTTACAGTCTCCCACTAGGACATTCAGAAGTCCCTTAGGAAAACTTATACAAGAGCATAAAAAATGTCATTTCAGATAAATGACTCTGTGGTTCTTACATTATTCTGGTCTAGAAGTGAAGCTTGCAATCCTTAAGCCATATGTGGTTGCAGAGAGTGAATGAGATGGGCTTCTTGGTGGGAGAAGGAGCCCCAAAGTGAGCTGGGAAAAGATAGGAGAACAAACGTTTTGATTACAATTGTGGACATAGTGCCAATACAGCACAGAGAGCCTCACACATAGAGAGACACTATGCCAAAATCGAGGGGAATGACTAAGGCCCATAAGAAAAGAGACCACACAGGGTTTGCTGTTTGCATGTTTGTTTTGCATGTGGACTTAATCCATGTGTTCATAGGCAGGCTAATAATCATGCAAGGGTTGTCTGCTGGGTTTACCATAATCTGGAGATCCGGGGTCTACTACTGCTTGTTCTCCTGGTTGGTGGCTGCAGAAGAGCCTTTGTATACTATGCCTTAATCTTCACCAGGCTACATACGAGTCAGCGCAGACTAAAAGAAGTGGTATGGAGTTTTCTCCTTGGGATTATTCCCTCGTGTTTTCACACACAGAGGCTGCCACGTGCAGAGATTCTTCTTCCCACCAGCAGGAAGAGGCAAGAAAGAGCTGCTGTGCTGTTTGCACCACTTACTATGTGGAGAGCGGACAGGAGGCAAATAAGGAGTTCGAGACCTGTCGACACAACTACACCACACTTTTGTGGTGTTGTATACCAAAATCTCACATAAAGACCCAGAATATTATTTTTCTCTCAGCTGCAGTGCTTGAATGGGGCTAACAGTGTTGTTCTGCACAAGGACATTCATGAAGTCAGAAGGAATTCTTCAAGCAGTGCAGCTGCAGCTAAAAGACGCGACAGCCACAGCCTGCAACATGGATTTAAAGGCCTTTCGCTCTATTTACACGTGTAGATATTGTAATGCTGCTATGCAAACAGTTCTCTGTGGACTTTTGGTTGTGGATTTTATTATAACACGTTCCAGACTATCAATGGCACCTTTCCTCTGCAATATCTGCGCTTGTGCCCTTTGTGCTTTATGTTCCAACTCTCCTCTGGTTTTGCTACTTTTCTTCCTGTCATGATTTTAAAAAGTAGGAAATGAACTTTCTCTCTCTTTTTTTCTTCTCTAAGTGATGCTTACAGCATGTGAGCTGTGGTTCTGTTGTATTCCCTGAACTTTGCAGCCACTAGAAACATGAACAGTATGTCAACTTGTTCCTGTCTTTGCAAGAAAATTCAAGGTCAAGCTGACCAGTGAACTCTCATATTTAAACACAGTAAGTCAGTGCTCATCTATAGCACTGAATCTGCCTCTAGGAGAAATGTTAACCCTGTGTGGGGCCTCTAGACAGCACAGCCTGTGTCATGGCTTTTAAAGCAGCACTGCTGCTGTCAATAACAGCTGGACATTCTGCATATGTCTACCCGGCCTAAACAAGTGTCCCCTCTTTGGATGTCTGCTGTGTGCAGGAGGCCCTCAAGGGGTTAATACTTGCCATTCCTGAGTTCAGAGAAGGGACAGTGAGAGCCGAACAGCGGGAATTTCAGGATGTTAATAGCCTGTTCTCTTCCGATTGGCCCAGAACGAATGCAGGGTACAGTAAATTGTCCTTGTCAGCTTAGCTCACATGATGATATGCTTTATTTCTAGACATGCCTTGAATCTGTCCCTTGAATTTATGTTCAGAAAATAAACACTTCCAGACGGCAATAAAGCATTCAGTTGTAGCTGGCTGTTGCACAGTCTCAACCAATCAAAGCCATTTGCCTTAGAGTTTCTAGAGCTCACAAAGCTTCAGTTCTCTGCTTGTGTCTCCTTCAGCTCATGCTCGTATGAGCAAATGCCTCCCTTGCACCAGAACGGATGTCCCACCTTTTCTAAGAAAGCTCCAGAGAGTTTCACATGGTTCCCATGTGGGCACTGCCTTGAAGTCAGACCGTCTCATGCATGCAGACTGGAATACGTGACCCTCCCGTCTTCTACAGCAGGCAACACTGAAAAGAAAAAAAAATCAGTGGCAGCAAGTTGCAAAATAAAGATATCAGTGATTCAGGATATGAATTTCCTACCATAAAAAAAACTAAATTAAACAGCTGTTACATTTTTGTCTGATGTGGCTAAGGGAACAACTGGTGCCTGGCTGATTTACTGATTAGGAAGGTTGTATGCAATAATCTCCAGGTGTTACTGATAAACGCCCAAATAGAGCTGCAGTGTTTGTTTGCAACCAGTAATTTTTATGGCCATCCTCTCTCTCCACCTCACTTTCCCTCAATAACACCAGTTTATAACTGCATAGTTACAGTATAGGAGAGTTTGGCAAAAATCAATGGTAAATGCGCATAAGAGACAACAAAAGAGCAATACAAATAGAAAGGGCCTCATTACAGCTTTAGTTTATTAGAGGTGCATGGATATTAGAATACTTTCTTCAGCCCAAAGGCACTATAATGCTGAGCTATATCTACAACATTTAGGGCTGGGCAGCCGTACCCAAATGTCATGCTCAGAAGATGCCTGAAGAGACCAGTTTGTCAGGTGGTTTTCATTTTGCTCGTTTGACACAACACAAAATTTCTACTCGAGTCTACTCCTACTCAATAAAGCACAATGAAAGGGAAACGTAAGCCTATGTCAGTAGACATTTGGCAGATGCTTGGCTTAAATATGCACTTTGGGGCACAATCTCGACCACAATAAGCACTCGGATCAGAATCTGTGACACTCCGTCCTCCGAGGCTCTAAGTGATACGAGGTGCTGGCTTCCGCAGCGAGCTCACTGATAAAGGGTCCGTCCTCCCCGCAGCACGGCCGCTCATCCTGCAGTTCAGCAGCCCCTTGGACACGTCAATCCTCTCCAACCGCAATGCAGACCGCCCCTCAGCCAGACCGCCGCAGAGACGGGGTTCACGCTGCCGCCCTGGCTGCAGTTGCACCAGCACCGCTGCACGAAGCAGGGCTGGGCAGGATTACGGAGGGCTGGAAGGCAACACTGCTGGGAGGGGAACGTTTCCTGTCATTCCTCCCCTTGACAGCATCATCCCTTTATGCTTGTGACTCAGGGATATGGTAACCCAGTGGTCAATGTTTGTTGGAGGTCCTGCTCTGTTTACACAGCTCACAAAGAAAATGAGTTTCTTCCACCCACTCTTCCAGCCCTTGATCAAGCTATAAGAACTCACAGCTTTGATTCAGGAGCTCCCCGTTTTGATCCTGGGTTTGTCTCTTGAGACTGGGCCCCATCACATCACCACAGGAGGACAAGCAGCTATTACTGCTGCACATGCTCCAGTCTTGGTCCAAGCTTCTTCAAATGATGGCCAGGGATATTTTCCCTCAGCCCCAGGACAGCCAGGGCTTTCTGTGCTCCAGAAGCCCACGCGGGGCCAGAAGCAGCTTGTTTATATTCTGAAAGAGTTTTGATAGCAGAATCTTATGATAAGAAATCTGGGAAGCTGCAGGGTGACAGGCACCGTCCTGTTCCAGATTATAAATCTGCAAGGTGATAAGGATGTAAAAACAGGAATACTCAAGGGATCAGGCTGGAGCCCAGCTCAGCATAAACTCCCATAGCTCACCCGTTCCTGAGAAGAGCTGCACTGCCAGGTTTATTAACTGGCCGAAGATGGAGGTGAATCCCGAGGTTGTAACTGGGTTTTCCAGGGGCTGTTTTCTGGGCCAGACACACATTGGAAAAGCCTCTGAGCAGGGGAGATGAATTCCTGCTGAGCCACTTCGCTCCTTTCCCCCCACCCCAGCACCAGGCCAGGCATCTTGCAGGATTCAGGGCCAGAGAAAACGTCCTCATTGCTGGTGCAGCAAGGGTGTTGAAAGGCTTTTACAATTTCACAGGAAGCCAAAGGGCAATTATGCTTAAGCCTCCCCCCGCCGCCTCCTCCTTTCCTTCTCTCTGGCTATCTTGCTTTCTTGTGTTTCTCATTCGCTCTCATCCCCATCCTTGCTTTCCTCTTCTCTTCCCTTGATCCCATTCAGGGACTCCAAAGGACTAATTCAGCACAGCACTGGCAGAGATAAGTTAAAACAATGAGCAGATTTGCAATTAGGGAGAGGTTTAAGGATGGGGAATTGTGCATGTTTTACAGTCATCTCTTACTGGTGACTGGGACTTTATCTTCACTAGATACAGCTCCTTCATTAGCTCTCGCAGCTCCGCCCTCGCGCATCAAGTTAAATTCCATATTCTGACTGCAATGTTGCTGTATTTCAAACATATCCAATTGAAAAAAAATCATAAAAATGTGCACTGTACTTTGGCCAGGACTTATTATCAATGATGTACATGCCTTTAAAATCCTGTGTTAATGAGGTATCCTTATTACCATAATCAAACATGCTTAGAAACTTGTCACAGATAAGCAAAATTCTTTACATTCTTTGCTCTGCACTTTCTTGTGGTATCTCTTCCCCATCCCCCTTTGCAACTGCTTAGCTTCTGAAGGTTAGGGACTGGTAGCACTGGAAATTAAAGTCCTCTGTTTACCCACAGAAGCAGAAACAGTCAAAGCTTCCTTACTCTGCTGCAGAAATGACCTGAACACTGACCTGAAGAGACCACCCTCTTGAGAGAGGAAAGGTCACTGAGCCTCCATGCAAGATCTGCTCAGGGGATCCTCTGAACAGAGAGACAGAGAGAGATTGCAAATCATCCAAACTGTGCCAAATTATGTGTGAAGGTTTTGTAATGCAGACTACTGTCCACCAGGGATTAAATTAAGAACATCAAACCCAACACAGAAAGAATTTCATTTTATACTTAAATTTGGCTTGTGGTGTTTTATTTAACACATTTTTTTCAACCTCAGTCTTGCCCCAAAACATCTCACCACCAGAAAAACACTCAAATAAATTGTGCAATTTGTGGAGAATGCCATACAAATTTAGCATAAAAGACTTAATTTGTCCATACATACCATGGAGTAACTATCACATATAAGGGAGGAAACCATTCCCCTTCATTCCAGAAATGAATAAGTCTCCCTGTTACAGGGAGAATATACAGAATTTTGTACCTAAATGGCACAAAAACCTTGATTTAAACATTACCAGTCTGACATAAGTCAGCTGAATCATGAAATCAGGTTATTAGAGCAAAGTTAGAAATGTATTCAGCTCAGATATAGAGTTTGCACATCACTACATGTCAGCATCTGCTGCTCCTTATCCTGAGACTGGGCTACTTTGAAATTACAAGACACAACAGGATTTCTCATATACCCAACTCTTTTTATATAAGTACACATCATATTACTTGTTCATTCGCATTTTTTTAACCTATGAACAATGTTGCTTTTAACATGCAGATTTTCTTAATTTTAGATTTAAGAGTATTTCTAAGATGTAATTTTTAAAAAGAGACAACCTACAAGAACAGGAAAGGAAAAGTAAGAAGACTAACATCTCTCATGAAAGGGGTTAAGACCAGAATATTTTCAAATACTTTCTGTTTGCTTGCCTCTTTGAAGGTACCATCAGGGCTATAATAATATATCAGCTGCATTTTTAGGGCTCTGCTAGGCCTTCTGCAACTGGCAGTGCATTGTAGGAAGCTGTCTGAGTCATAAATGGCATTTATTGCCTTCTTTTAAAGGGCGTCTCGGCAGAAGCAAAGGTTGTATGGTCTTGTCCTCATGTTGCCTGGTCAGACCTGAAGCTCCTTAAGCTGTTTTGCTTTGGTGGTGTCACCAAGAGCCTTTCAACTGACTTTTAGTCTGGTATGGAAGGAAATAGTTCCCTTCTCTTAGCATCAGGGACCATCATTAAGACTATGCAAAATTTGTAGGTTACCTGACAGTCCATTTCTGTCCAGAGGTTTCTCTGTCCTCTCACTTGAAGAAAGTGGGTAAACCAGAGTGGAGTTGACTGGTCATTCCATCCTATCACTCCACTTACAGACTATCCAGGGAATTTATCTGTTTTGATAGAGAAAGCAGCTAGGATTGTATCCATGAGCACACCTCACTTCTCTAGGCATATCCACGTAGGGCAACAAAGATGATTCAGAGATCTCAATGGCAGTAGAGATCAAAGCCTGGGAGATCAGCACTCCCCTTTTCTGCTTCCTGTAAAGAAAAACATGTAAAGAAAACCTTTTTGTAGCATGCCCCACATCTCACTCAAATGTCCTAAAAACATGCTAAAATAACATTTTTCTTTTCTTTCTTTCTGTCTTTCTTTCTTTCTGCGAAGGTCTTGTCCACCTTCACAACAGAAGGTGTTGTCCACCTGCAGAAAAGCGGACAACATGTTTATTTGAAAGAGAAAGGATTTGACCCAATTTATAGGGATGTTCTACCTGTAAAGCCAGGTTGAGGTATATAAATCTCATGTTTTTGAGCTGTTTCACTTTGTTCGAAATACTTGCACAACCCCAAAGTAATTCCAGGAAGGTGTTGTCCACCTTCACAACAGAAGGTGTTGTCCACCTGCAGAAAAGCGGACAACATGTTTATTTGAAAGAGAAAGGATTTGACCCAATTTATAGGGATGTTCTACCTGTAAAGCCAGGTTGAGGTATATAAATCTCATGTTTTTGAGCTGTTTCACTTTGTTCGAAATACTTGCACAACCCCAAAGTAATTCCAGGGTCTGTCAAATGAGTCCTTTTGCTGAGTGCTGAGTGCTAAACCAACAAAATTCATGTTTAACAGGATCTAACTGTGGGTATAACCTCCTGTTGGAAGACTCTGAGAAGCTTAGGCTCCAGTACAGGTGCTGGCCATGGAAGTTCAGCAATTCACTCGAAATATTTACCCTCCAGAAAGGCCGAGACCTCACCACTTTTGTGGAGATTACCATTCCCATGAATTTTATATTGAATATATCCTTATGCTACTTGTAAGAGTAAGGCATGTATTACCGCTGTTTATTATATAGGTGGAAAACTGAGGCATAGGACTTGAGGTAATTGCTTATGGTCACACTAAGACCACGAGATGAGTCAAGTCATGATGCCCTGTGAACAGTAGCAGCTCCTTTACAGCAAAACCACACCTTTGAGGTAATTCCTTTTTCTAGTAAAGAAAATAAATAAACAAATCTTGAACTTGTAGATAGAAAGACAGCACAAAGCAAAACACTGAAGAAAATTCACACTTCTGAATATAAGAAGTCTGATTGCTAAACTTATTAGAATGCTTGCAATCAAAACATAAATGTGTAAACAGAATATATCAAGAGTAGAATACTACTCATAGATCTAAATATATACATATATAATTTCTATTAAACACTAAGATTCCAGTTGTCCAACTGATAGTACTCAGTTAAACTTATTCTCCAAATATGGGTATCCATTAGCACTCTGATTTCAGTGGCTGAGTATCAATAAATGTGTGAAGCACAGTCACTGAAAATGTGTGTGTTATTTCAGAAAGTGAAACAATATCTTCTACAACATGGCATTATGTCATTAAAGCTCTTGATACTTGTATCATCTCCTGTATTGATCTATTACGACTGCTTGTGACCTTGTAAGGCAGCAAAATCCTATAATTTCATACGGGAGAGGACTCAATCCTGTTCTGGAGCTCTGATCCAAAGCCTGTGGATGTACCCAGTAGTCTTCCCATTTGGTGTTTTGAGTTAGGCTCTTGTCTGAACAGCCAAACCTCTCATACAGAGACATGGACCGGGCCTCATAAACCCACAAAGTGCTTGGTTGGAAGTGCTTGGTTGGAATACTCCCTATTAAAAAGTCAGCATTTGCCAGTAGTTACCTCACAATTATAGGGATGACTGTAGTATCTCAGACAAGGCAATGTGGGAACTGCAGGTTAATGGTATCTCTTAATGGTGATGGTTGTAATGTAGGTTAATGGGATCATCTTTTCTTTTCCCTTTGAGAATTGGTGAATTCTTCCATCCACTGACATTATTTTTAGTAGCAAATGAAGAGCTTGTTTCAGACTCAGTAGTTTGTTTCACCAGTAGCTTTCAGAGAAGATCCCATTCAACTAAGGAAAACCCAAATCAGCTCAATTCCCCTGAGCTCTCGGGGCTGCAGGGAGGAGCACATGCACGTTGAAGCCCATTTGCCTCAGGGTATTGGTGAAGGTCGGTCTCACCAGCCACAATTATCAACTGGAGAGAGGGAAGAAAAGCACAGAAGAGCTCATGGACCTCTCCGCATTCCTTACCCAGCCTGGAGCAGGAAGGTGGGGAGGAAAAGTCAGGATCCGGTCGCAAGGAGCACGCAGCTCCTTGAGAGCACCCTGCTCCTTTTCCCCTTCCAAATCCTGCTGTTTTTTTTTTCCCTTTTCTCTTGCCCTCCAGAGCTGAGACCATCACCGTGGGGCTGCCCCTCTGCCGCCGGGCCGTGAGTGACACCGGCGGCGGGCGCTAATTGCCCTGCTGCAGCTCGGCCGCCTGCCAGCCCCCGGCTCCCGTTCGCCGATTGCCGACGTGACCTGTGTGAGCGAGCAGGCACGCAGGGGTCAGGGCTCCGAGGGGCCAAGTTCAAGGGCACAGGCTGGTACAGACGTATAAACAAGGGAATGGTATGTAAGCAATAAAGACATAAAGGTTAGGATCAGGGCTAGCAGTACAATAAACAGCTGTGATAACCCAGTTTGTTTATAGATAAAGAATTTACTGTAAGACCCGCAACGTGCAGGATACATTTGTTAACGCTTTAAGGGACAAGTATTTTCAGATCCTCTACTTCTTTTTTTTTTCTTTTGTTCACTGTGCAAATATCTCCAAAAATCTTTATTTCCCTTTCTTTCCCCATTTTAAAATCAAGCTTGGGAAATGCAGAGTCATCACGTTAGTTGGAGAGCTTTCCCACCAAAAATCCCTCCAAACAAGCCTGCACTGTTCCACAGGAGTTTTAAATTCCTGCTTCAACAAATTCAGAAAGGCAGATAGCCTAGTCCTTAATACTTCAGCTTCCTATTAAAACACCCATGTATCAAGCAAGGAACATTCTTGTACACCCCATTTTTCCTAATTTAGTTTTAATAAAAGTAAGTAGAGTAAGTACAGTTTCATTAAGGCTCTTGTAAATTTTGCACAGTGTATGTTTTGCTAACTTTACTTTTAAAATATATTTCAGAGTGTAGCCAAGCACTCTGTGAAATTACCGCGTCGCTTCTTAACTGTCCTGAGAGGCTCCCATCAGAAGTACAATATATTGTACTGTAACTATTGATCCAAATGGCTACATTTCTAAAGCAGAAAATGATTGTGTAGCGAAAGTAGTGCAGAGGTGCAGTAAAATGCCCTCAAGTATATAAAGACATAAAGATTAAAGTCACCCTGCAGATTCCCTTTAACTCCTCCAAATCCACTGTGTAATGTGTTCTTTTAGGATAAATCAAAAAGTTTGTACAAATTAACATGACAGGTGCCAGCGTTCATAAATACGATTTAGCATCAGGGAAAGTTTACTTTGCTTTAAATACATGCAAAAACTGCTAATTTAATTCCCAGATGTGAAATGAGCATCTGAATGCCTATAAGACAAACTAGCACCCCAAAATTTGCCAGGCAGAACATGTATTCAGGATAAGAGCTTGAAACTTCGGTACAAAGGATGGCCTAGAGAGTTAATACCAACAATCTGCAGTTCTGTGGATAGTCTTCAATAAAGTTTAGAGGATGTTAAAAAGAAAATACATAGACAGAGTTCGTCATAGGCTCCTTCTCCTCTACAGCACCAAAATGCCTTTTCTAAGCTCTAGGAAAAGCTCGTTAACAGCCTAGTTGCTGTTATTAGCACATAACTTAGATATGATTTCTGAAACAGAATTTGACTGTAAGACTAATATATTCACCCTTGTATTGTTTTCACGTTCATACTTCGAATGATTTTTGGTACCAGTGGTCTTCATCACCATTACCTCCCCGCTAACGACATGTCATGAGTGGAGGTATGGGACAGGTCTAATGCATTTGAACAGCACAATAAAGTGCTGACCGTGACTAGGGTTCTTGAATGGCTCTGGAGCTGAATTAATAAATAGCCATAAAACATCAATAAACTATATCAATTTATGCTGCTCTGAGCCAATTCTTCTTTGGTCTGTGTCTGCTTGCACTATACTCAGTGGACAAGCACTCAAGGTGATTTTTTTATCCCCAATCGAGCCAGTGGCCAAATTCTCCAGGATAATAAGGGAACCGCGTCATTCCTAAACAGATAAATCTTTGAAGAAGAAAATCTTTCAACCTCTGTCTCTTGGCTTCCTGTACACAAATAAGACATTTTGTATATGTATGGACTTCAGGAGCTCTGTCACTGAAATAATCAGTTGATCAAAATATCCTTATAAGTCAAATTCTGGCCTTCTATAGCTGTGGTCAAAAGACAGATGGATGAAAAGGCATTTCTGATGCAAACCCCTATCATGCCTGGGGCCTTTCCCCTGTGCAATTATCCTGCCTGGATTATTCCTCCAGGACTGTGACTGATTTACACACTACAGGAGTGTGTCTCATCTGGGAGAAGAGCACAGCTTTTTAATTATTCTCTGCATTGTGGTATCACCCCCAGGGTTGCGATGAGGGCTCAGGGTCCTGATGTGCTGGGTGCTGTACACTGCAGAAAGCCAAGATGGTGCCCGCCTGCCCAGACCGCTTACTAGCTAGTAAGTTGATATCATCGGACAGAGAGACGAAACACAAAGTAATAGTGCAACGTCTGGAATTAAAATAATTAGCAGCTGTCATAGCACCCTACCTGCATTCTTCAAGGGCTGGGAGGTATTTGCTGCCAGAAATCAGTTCCAAGGCAGGAGCAAGGTGCAGGCAGGAGGGGATTTTGTTGGGAGCTGATGGTGCTGGTTGCAATTGCTGCCTTTTAGGAAGAGCTCCAAGCAGGAGGACAAGTCTTTCGTGGGGCACAGGAGAGGAAGGAGGCAGTGGAGGAAGGGGACAAGAAAGGGCACCGATGTGGGGCGAAGAGGACTGACTATCTGGGTATTCTGGTCCCTCCCTGGTGGGGAGCAGACCCTTCCACAGGAGTGAGGGAAGGAAACGAGGTAGAAAGAAAGCTTTGGGCCACCCATCTCCAAATGCCGTGGGACACCAGGGCAAACCATGCATTACAGGTGTGTCGAGCAGCCGCAGCAAGGCATCACTCCACAGCGAGCTAGCTCCCTAGACCTGTGCCTTCACTGCCACTGAGGAACCGCCAAAAGGATCCTGCAAACTGAGCGACAATTCATTTCCGAAGACGCCAATTGCTGCTGACGCATCTGATCCGCGAGAGAAGGGTTTTGAGCGCAGCGCTGTAGCACGCCTGTGTTCTTCCCACCTCGGTCACGTACCCCTGAACCTCTCAGAGACTGAACCAGTGACAAACACAAGAGAAGGAACAGACAGCTTGGACAAGATGCCTCTAGGTCCTAGCACCAGCGTCTTATTTCATTCTACACATCTATCTGAGAAACACATCGCTGGAGGGGACCCTTGCTGGCCACAGGAGGGATCATTAGTGCCTTGAGCTGGCCTTCAAACTACTGGTTTTGCACTTAGAAGAAATGAAGAACTGTAAGAGGTAGGAATAAAAAAGGATAAATACATAGTTTTCGTCCCCTCAGACAGGTAAGGTACAGAGGGGTCACATGCGTGTTTGGTGGTTGCAGTGTTTTTTCCTTTTGAAATTGAGTTTGAATTTGGAATTTTGAAATTGAATTGGCTATTACATGGCAATTATATGTGAATGCAGATTTACGATATTCCTTGCCTGGCCAATAAAACCAGCAGGGAAATATAGAGTTGTCCATAAATGACATATTTTCATGCTTTGTGCAACCCATCCCTGCAAAGCACTTTTGAGCAGCTAAGCAATTTACATCTAATAGCAAAGTGTTTTTTAATCAGTCAGATCAATTTGTGAAGAATTGGTACATTAGGTATAGCCATATAGCAGAGATTCTTATAGCAAAGGTTTAGAAGTAATTGCTCCCTGACCCAATGAACACTGTATTACTATAGAAGTTTGTATTCTATTAAGAGTTAATAAGTGACCAAAATCTAGACTAATACACTGTCAGGGTTCATTATCATTACAGGTTCTTGCTATTTTTCCAGTGCCTTTTCCTCTGCCCTTCTTGCTACATATGGAAAACCTATATCAAGATGGTTGTCATGGCAATGAAAAGATTTGCATGTGTCTTATCTATCTATTTAAATACCTTCTTATGGTTTATAACTACCATAATACATCCCTCCAGCCCTGCTCATTGCTAATTTAGAGCTAGCCTAGTGTGTCTGAGGTCAGCGATACCATCTAAAGCATGTTGTCTAGACAACTCTGAAGCTACTGTCCATGGGGTAATTGTTTTATGCAAATAAAAAAGTACAATGGTGACATGTTCATCTGCCACTTGTGCAATCTGACTGAGCCACATTGGGCTGTATGCAGGGAATTTGCAATCACGTGCCCTGTGAAAACGTTTGGGCCCGCATTCAGCAACCGCAGCCCTGTTACAATTTGCCAGGTGAGAGAAGGGCGGGGGGCTCTTTTTTGTTCCTTATTTGTTTTGTAACTGTTTAAGGATGAGGCTGCTATGCTAAGAAACAACATTATAAAGATCTTTAGTGGCTATGTGCACCCTTACAAACATGTATGTGTATGTACAGTTTCAGTGAATTTAAGACAATCTGCCAAACCTTTCATCTAAATACTCTAAATATATCAGTTTTGGAAGGATGAATGAAAGTTTTATGCATGCTCAGCATCATAGCAAGAGTACAGTAAGTGTTTGGTTTGGCTTTTTTTTTTTTTTTTTTTTTTTGTACCCGTGGTCTTTTGTGTGATTGGAGTGGGTACAAAGCTTTTAAAACAATCTGGTAAAAATTTCAATGGGTTTGACTGAAATGACCCTAGCTTTGTATCTGCCACAAACCTAAGTTCTTCCTTCCTCTGTTTCTTTACACCTCAGATGCTTCCATCAAAATACACTGAGCTGAGATTGCTTTCTGAAAAGATAGAGTGGAAGAAAAGGAAATATTTCACACACAACATAGAAAACTGCTCTTCGTCAACAGAGAGAGTAATACCTGTGTTGCTCTGCTTCTTCCTTCTGTTTTTCTTTTATCTTTTTCTCCTTCAGGAGCTCATGCTTTGCTGCCACGTTCAAATGGCTGAAAAGGTAAATATGGCTATTACCGCATAAATCCATAATGCACACAAGACAGCGTGCAGTTTGAAAACAAAGAGAGGTAACAACAGCAACAAACAGGAAAGGCCATCTCTGAAATCCTAAAAACAGACTTTCATTCCTCTTTGATCTCCTGCATTCTAGGCTGTGGCTTTTCAGGACATCCACAGGTTAAAACTATTTTTTAAAGTATTTCAAGAACTAGTAAGGATTTACTTTCTAGCAAATTGCATACTGATGCTCCGAGAGACTAATAATAATATTGGAAAGATGTCATAATTTGGTAGTTGACAGATTTGTTTTCAGCATTTGAATTGCTTGACCGGGCTTACAAATTTTAGATACTTTTTTCCTTGAGATCATTTATATTAGTATTCATAGTCTCAGGAAATGCTACCTATTCGTGCAGTAGTAAATCAGGAGCCATTTACCCTGCCAATACAGTTAGACAATGTTTACATGCAGGACTCCATTCATTGTTTGACTAATCCGTAAGGGATAGATTTTCTATTGCATTTCAATAGCTCATCTACTTCAGACTGTTGTGAACTTTCTAAAGATGTGTTTTCGTTCATAATAGCAGATCTTGGAGTGTAGTAATCTGGAATTGAAGTTTCAGTGACAGATTTATTCAACTAGCACTTTGCATGAGGCTTCACTGCAAACATTATTTTATATATGTGTGTGTGTGCATGTGTGTGGCGAGGGAGGGAGGAATAGACAGAGAGATATAAATATACATATATATATACATATATATATTTAGCTGACAAAATCTTCCAAAGAAAATTTCTTCAGTTTACTAAACTAAGGATTTCAAGTCAAGCATCAGTTTCCGGGTGTTTTTCATAATGGATTTCACAGCAGATGACCTGACAGCTAATCTCATGATCTGAACTGCGCTTTGCGGCACATATACAAACAAACGGCCGTCAGACGCTCAAAGGCTCACACTGCTTTCACATGACACGTCTGCGAGTCAGCGCCGCCGATGTCCAGAGGTCCAGACTGACCTCCTCACCTCCCGTCTGGGAAACGTTCCCAGTCCCCGCAGCTCATTCTTGACAGCAAACAGAGCAGGACCAGCGGGCACTTTCTGAAAAGGGAGCGGAGACGGGTCCTGAATGGAGCGCGTCTGGTACAACAATGACAGACAATGTGCGTGAATAGGGTTGCAAACTGTGCTGCTGCTGGAGGGGCTGCGAGCATCCTCCCGGCCTCCCCTCCTCCCCGCTGGGACTGAATGCTGGCTCCCCTTTCACCAAAGCACTAGACCCCACAGCTGCCTCGATGCAGGGGGCTGCATTGCGCAGGGCGAACGCAACCACTCGTGGCACCTACTGCCATATTAATGTGGGGGGACCACCTGTCTCATTGCCCCGCTTTCTTTGAGCGTGGAGGCACAGCTAGAAACGGTGGCAGGAGCGCAAGCGAGGCCATCGAGCAGGGGCATTGCCACGGCCAAGTCACTGCTCTGCACTAGGCCTGTGTTTGTGGAGGTCAGCGAAGAGCAGGGCAAGCACCACACTGATCAAGTGCAGGGCTTGGAACAGGCTTTATTCCTCTTCTCTAAGGCACAGTTTTCAGAAGTAAAAAAAAGAAAAAAAATGTATCTATCAACTGTGACGTTCTTCATTCCATCTAATTCACAGCAAAGGCAATGACTTCCTGGTGAAGATAACTTAACCGTTTTGGAAAGGTTTGGGATATAAATATTGCCTTTCTTCCCCTTTCTGAGAACATATACTGTTTCACTGGAAATACTCAATTAAGTAGAAAACACTTTTTGTATATGAGCACTAAACTTGAGAGTGATCATCACGGCTACAAGATAAGCCTTTGGTACTCTATTTACAGTCTTCCCACCAGTGAACGATGGTGCAAAAACGTAACGAAATGAAGAAATCATGGAGCTACAGCAAGCAGCGTGTGCAGGCTCTCTCCCAGGAGACACTGTGATCTTCAAAATAGCCTTTCTGGGTGCTGAATCAAAAGCAAAGGAGCTACAGGGAGGTAACCTACAACATACTTCTTAGCAACTTTGAATTTCTCTTCTTAGAAACCTAACTGCAACTCTGTTTCTACATCTGCAAATTTACCTTGGGAAGGTAGCACCTGAGGACAATAGGAAAGTCTGAAGGCTACAACTAGTTGAAGAATGGTGCCCAGATGGAGAGCTTCCTCATCCAAGACATTATTTACTGTGAGGGTGACAGAGCCCTGCAACAGACTGTCCAGAGAGGCTGTAGCGGCTCCTTTGGAGATCTTCAAAACCCACTTGGATGCGACCCTGTGCCACATGCTCTGGGTGTTCCTGCTGGAGCAGGGAGTTGGACTAGATGATCTCTAGAGGTCCCTGCCAACCTCAACCATTCTGGGATTCTGTGATCTCCGCTGACCAATTTGTCCATCAACGCTTTTCTGTCTGCAGAACCTGATACAGATTTATTTGCAAAACTTCTTGGTCGTCTCTTTAACGTCTTCCAGGAAGCATATTTTGGACATGAGTTGAGGTGCACCCAAAGCAAACTTGCCAGATCTCTACGAGCAGCTGATTTAAGCCACCTAAAAGAGTGATAGATGATTGCAGTAAGACACAGGAACACACCTATCATGATGACCCTGAGTCCAAGGGAAATCATGCCCTTGTGCTGATAACAGAAAACCATCCCCACAAAATACATTTAACTCATTCTGGTGGTCTCCCAGTGCTCCTGGCTGTGCCATCCAGGGAAAAGCCCGTTGCATGACAGCACGAGGGCAGGACAAGGCAGCATGGGAGGGAGCCAGGCCTAGGTAGCAGAGGGACAAGCACGAGGGGTTGCCAGAGGGAGATCCCAGAGGAGCAGAAGGCGAAGGCCTTGCTGGCTCCTGAGGGTGGTAAGAACCATGGGCAGCTGTGTCCTTCTGCCACCGCTTCCCTGTGGAGACACAGGCTATGGGCTGTTTTTATTTGCGTGAGGGGCCTGGCCCCTGGGTCAAAAGAGCGTAAAAGTGGCTTGGAAAAGCACCGTTTTTCTTCCGCACTAGGAACATCTGGGCCTTTTCATGAGTGCGTGCCGTGGGCAGGGCCAGGTATCTGGCCCTCAACCTTCAATGCCCTTAGGAGAGCTCAGACGCTAACACTTACGTGACTGCAAACTGATAAAAACACAGCAGGAGGGGGAGGCAGGAGGTTAAAATGAAACATATAGGGTTACTTGTTTTACTTATTTAAAATGCATAGCTCTGTGTTCAGAAGTAATATTTCTATTGCAAGGAGGAATTTTGAACACATAACAGGGGGCCAGTTAAATGCAGCAAGATGTGCGTGTCCAGGGATATGCCAAGGCAGCTCCAGGGCTGGCGGTAGGTAACACCACCACCATCACCACCACGCAAGACTGTCCTCCAAGGCTCTGCACTGCTGTGGCCAAGCTGCTGTCCCGCGGGGACATCCTGGCATCTCCTCGCTCCATGAGGCAGGCCTGGGGGAAGGGGACAGACTTGCGCTCACCGCCAGCAGGGTGGCTTGTTGCACCTTTTAATGCGAGTAGATCCAAATAACAGGGCAGTAATGAATTGTAAATGGAACAAAAATGAATATACTATTAATACTGCTCCCAGAAGGGGATCAAAGGGATCAGCGGCTTTATCCCATGGTGCAGCTGAGAACTGTCAGGCAGAGCGGGCTGGCGTGCAGAGGCTGCTCAGTTTTCATAACGGAAAGAAAAGTCCCTGGCAGAGATGCAGCGGTGCTTGAGCCGCACTCATGGCCTCCCATCCACGCAGCGCTGCCTCCCTGTCAATGGCACAACTTCTCACAAGAGCCGCAGTCCTAAAAGGGAAACACAGGATACAGAAGCAATGCTCACGCCACAAGCTCTCCCGGTGCTTTGAAACGCAATTGCGTAAACATGGGCGTAAGCAAAATCTGCTGCGTAACAGTCTCCAAGCTGCCTGGCATTCCCACACTGACCCTGCCGGCAGCAAGGGCATGGTGGGGATGAGGCCCTGCACCGGGTGCTGCTTTCCCACGGCCAGGTGAGAGCCGGGACCAGGCTCTTGCTGACTGGAGATAAGAGCAGCACTCTTGAAATTACTTAACTCGCAGTACGGCGGAGGCACGGGGAGGGAGACTCTGTTTGCACTTCCTCCCCCAGCAAGCTGGACCAGGAGCACCGATTTTGGAGTCTTTTTTTAATTCCTCGTGCACGACTACATCCAGAAAGTCACTAACCACCAACACTCCATCGAATCCCGAGCAGCTTAAACGCCCTGGTGCACGTTGAAGTGTGGTTAGAGCCAACAAGTGCTAAAAAAAAAAAAAAAAAAAAAAAAGAGGTTTCAGACACAGTTAGGCATTTGCACAGAAGTGTTTTTCTGAATCAGAGTTTTTCTGGGTCCTGACAGCTAGGGGACCTGCTTGCTAGCCTCTGCCAGCTGAGATCCACAGGTCACATTTTCTCGGGCACAGACAGGATTGTACATCTGAAATTCAACAATTTTAAGAAAAGAGAGAGGTAAAAACCACCCCGGGTGATGGTCCAACATAGAGGTTCTGTGTGTCAGTCAGTCCTGTTGCCAATTTTTACAGATTGACTATCAAAAAGCCTGCAGAAACCACAAGCATAAGTGGCTGCTGCAGCCTCAGTGATGAAGGGCTGCACTGGAAATGGCACAGAGCAAAGGAGATGGGAAACCATGCTGAATATGTGGCTTTTCTCCAGGCCTCTCCAGTGACAGTAACACTGGGCACCTCCTGCCATAACAGTCAGTAACTGGGGACTCTCAGAGAGCCCATCAAAGGGTCCTGCTGCATTCAAGTCATCGTGAACTTTTACACCAACTGGAGCAGGAACAGGACCAAGACACAATAGTACTAAGTTCAAACTAGGTTAAAAAAGTTAGGAAAGCAGCAAGGATCTGTTTGCAAAATGACATGGCTAATTTGGGTGTAAAAGAAGGAAATGCATCATATTTGAGGGTTGGTAACTGGAAGTGCTCAAAAGGGGATGGACTTTCTCCTGGACGGATATGTGCCTGGGCTGAAGACCTCCCTCTGTAGGGGTCTTCAAGCAACCCAGCTTCAGTGCTTTGTTTTGAAAAATGATCTGAGACTTGAGAGTATGCATAGGAGAGGACCCCACAAAAAGCACGTGATTGTCTTGATGAAATAAAGTCCTACGTGCCGCTTTCATCACCTTCTTTGTCTTCGAATTGCCATGGTCAATTTTAGTACAAATGACTGACTCATTTTGTAGGTTAACGTTTCTTTCCACAGTTCTTGTCCTCTGCACGTCGCAGAGCACACAGGCTGACTACTACCTCCACAGGATACACACAGATAAAGAACCATATAGGGACTGAAGTTGGATCATTGATGGTGTCTTGTGCTGAAGGAAGACGACCTCCAGGTCCGTCCAATGAAGATGATGCAGCACTTCCCAGGGCGCTCAGTGACACTGTTTACTCCTGTGCTTATACAAAGGCACAGCCTCACCAGGATTAGATCATTTGAAACCACGAGTTGCCTTTCCTTCAGCTGTAGCTTGAAAACAGCACTAGTTTGTGCCTTTTTGCCCCACATCTCATCGTCCAGGTTCCTGACCATTAGCAAGCTATGCCTTGGCTAGCATCAGGCCAACACAGCAGGCTTAGCAGGTACCAGTGCAATAGGTGGTGATTTTACTTCACATTACATATGCATGACAAATGGACAGCACGGTAGGTCCACAGAAGATGAAATGCTGATGTAAACAGCACAATAACAAATCTCTTTTATCAGGTACTAGCAGCTCACCTGCATGTAATATTTTGATCTGTGACCTTACCTTGCCTGCTCAAGACTTTCTTGGTATGGAAAGTCTTCCCTGCCCATCAAGATTTGCTCACCTAAGCATTACGTGTAGCACTCAAGTGCCTGTGAAAGGGCAGTGGGGAACAGTAGGTCTAACAGTTGCACTGAGGTAGGGCTCTGGAAATGGTGAAGATCACTTTGAGCAGGTGCGTGTTCCCCTTGCATAAGCTGAACCGAAACAAAGCACCTGTCTCCTGAGCCTCTGTGTGGTCTCACATCCAGGTTCCCTTGCTGCTCCAGGGTGTCTCTGACCTGCGTGGTGGTGGGGCACTACTCCAGCCTTTACACATGAGGCACAACAGTGGGAAGGGAAGCAAACGGGGAAAATATATGTAGCCAGGTGATTAATGGGGAGAGGTTTTAATCCCTGTCCATGCCGCTGAATTGTCTGCTTCAGAGACAGAGAGTAAGCTGGGGAGGAAACAGCCTCCATCCTGGGGCTGAGCGCAGGGACAAAACTGCTCCAGCTGGGGCAGCCAGCTGCAGCACCATTCACCTTAATTCCTCCTTTGATGCAGACCATCCATGATTCATTTTAAGAAGCCCTTATTTTATAAAGCTCCTTCCCTCTTTGTGCAAGGCCTTATGGAGATCATCCAGTATTTTTCCTCTTTTACTCCTTTCTTTATAACAGCCTCTTCCCATCCAGCCATGGGCAGCCTTACTTCCTACTTGTCCTTCCTTATACTTCTACCTCAATTCTTCTCTCTTCTCAGCTCCTCTTACCTCCGAACCTTACTCTCTCTTCCCCACTCCCTCGGGTCCCATACCCTCCTAACACACATCTGACATTACTTCCTTCACTGTGCAAGAACTTCTCCATTACTCTTGCCACCATCTTCATTTATTGCCCCATCTCCGACGCTTTTCCATCTCATATATTCCCCTTGTGCTTCAAGTGCTCATCTCTAGAGATCTTCTCTTGCTGTTATCACCTCCCTTGGTCTCTCTGCTGCTCTGGGTGTTACAAATCCCTTCTCCTTCTCCATGGCCTCTCCTGTCACACGTATCTCACTTGTTCTTGTCCTCATCCTCCTGCTAGCACTTAGCAGCTTTCTAAAGGTGCCTCCTTTTCCCTTTGGTGACTGAGGCAACCTGTCCCTAAACACGCTGCCACCAACCCACCACCCCCAAGACCATAGTTACCCCTTTGCTGCTACCCTGGGGCACATGGCAGGGTCCTCACATCCCTGCTGGCACCCGTGAATCCACAACCCGTTTCTTCCCAGAACGGTCCAATATCCCAGGTCCTCATCATCAGCTCCCCATCTGCCAGCCAGGGTACCGCTGTAACCACGGCAACCGGTCCCGCTGTGGTCGCCATGGAAACATCCAGCGGTGCGCGGGCTGGCGGTGCTCGACTGCTGCGGGAGCAGCGGGGTGGCCCCCCGGCCCGGGGGCAGCCAGTCCTGCACTAACCCCAGCGCAGGCGGCCCAGCTCAGAGCCCTCACAGAGGTGCTGGCACAGATGGAGCCCATCACGAAGCTCCTGGCAAAGTCAAGGAGCCCCAACCAAGTTGACTGTTGTACGTGCAGGACCGCTGCACTTCCCTGCGCTCTTTCTCCCGTCCAGCACTTTGTCTTGCCAAGAGTGGTAAGATTTGCCAAAGAAACACCAGGAAGAGAAAGAAAATGGATCTTTTCATGTTGCCACTGAGTGGTACCATAACGTTTGACATGATGTTGCCCTGCCAAAACAGTATGTTGTTAGCAGGTCTGAGCAAGAAATTAATAATGAAGCACTTACTCAATGAAGTAAGCTGGTTTTTTCCACTATATGTCAGTCATTTTCAAGCAGCTTATAGCTTTCCAAAAATTATTTCTCTCCTACTCCTCTGTGAGCGATGTGTGCCAGGAGCCCCTGGTCCAAACAGCCGACCAGGATCCTCAGGCTGCCTCGTCCATCTCCGTTTGACCGCGAGGGTCTGTGCGAGGGTCTGAAGTTGACCAGAGCCCTCCAGTTGCAGCAGGCATATTAAAAACTTAAAAACTTAAAAACTAACTCTCCTCAGGAATACTAAATGTTAACTGTCATCCCTGCTCTTCTTGCCCATGAATTTGTGCACTAGAAAGAAATGGTCATGTCAAGCAGGAAGCAGTCACCCAGTTTCACATGAGGATATATATGTACCTGCGTACACATGGATTTATTTACTTCTTTATTTATTGACAGTGCCCATCCCTAATTGTCAGGCGGTGTCTGCTTAGGTCATGGAAGAGTGGGTCAAAAATTACTTTAAGGATGATATTTCAATTACAACTTAAAAAAGCCCACAATATGCTGGGCTCTGTATGTAGCACAATATGGGATTACATCTCTGCTGCCCCTGAAGAGAGGTAGCAGGAGAATATTCCAGTAATTATATCAAATCTCCAGTGTGTTTTGAGGTAAACTACGTAAAATAACAAATTTTAATAGCATATCACTCTTCCGTCTCATAAGTAGGAGTAAATGGACCTCAGAGATGCCATAGGGAGGCTGCTCATCCCAGCACCCAGGGAGTTACTTGCACAGTGAAAGATTTAGTTAACAGGAGCTGTGCACATACTTTGCTACCCACCACCATCAATATCCTGTGTATCACCTCACTGCCCAAGCTTGCCGCATCAGGCCAGTGCTTCCTGTTCACTCATCTGCCATATCTTCAAGGAAAAAAACTTTTTGTTGAAAAAGAAAAGTGAAAGATATAAACTTCCAACCTTGAACTCAAGGCCCCAGCACTTAGTTTTACATTTTAATGGTGAAAATGTTGTCTTTTCTTAAAAAATAAAATAAGCCTCTGTGCCCTCAAAGCCTACAAATCTTGAATGACATAAGGAAGTTCAGTTATATTCATCTCTGGACCCAAATGTTCCTCTCCTGCTGACTGTAAAATCTGTAAGGGGTATCCTTGTGAAACACAGATTCCCACAGGGGCTTAAAAGCAATTAAATTAATATTAACATTTTTCACAATGTTACAATGATTTTATTGTGTTATGGAACCTTACAAATTATTTAAAAGTTTTTTTTTTTTGTATTAAGGTTACAGACTAGGCAGATAATTTCCATGATTTAAAGGCTACAGCTGCAAATGGGGAGCTGGGTGACTGAACCACGGTTTGCTCTGTTGGCATCTATGGCTGTGACGAGCAGCCTGTAGCCATATATGTTCATGACAAATGTTATCTCACAGTGCTTCCAAAGTCTTTTTCTTTAACTACATCAAGTGTGTAGCGATACTAAAAATGTTTCCTAGAACTGACCATATGGTTACTCTGTCAGTTAGGTTAAAGACAACTCAGTTCAATTTGATGAAGCCCTAGAATCCTAGGAACAGACACGTACAATTCCTGGAAATATACAACATGAGAACATATGCAGGATTTCTGCTAACAGAAAAAGAAAAAAAAATCTATTTTAGTATTTTTAAAAGTGGCAATAGTGTGTTTCACTTTTTCATTTTTTTTATTATTTTATGCAATGAGATATTATTTTGTTAATTATTTGACTAAGTAAAAATAAGTTATCTTAAAAAACTATTTGGCACACTTTCTGCATTCAGAATTTCTATTACTCATGGAAATGGCTTAATTATATAGATCTTGTCAGCAAGATCAGTAACAAGACAATTAAAGCGAGCCTGATTCTGATTTACTGTGACTCACTTCTCCCCCCATCAAGTTCTGTAAAAGGTGTTTCTCCATTGTAACATAATTTATATTCGCTTTAAAGATATTTCATGGGTCACGGTGAAATATGGGCTCCATTGAAGATACAAGCAAATTCCAGCTACTAGAATTTCACTTGGCAAAAAAGGAGCTTTATTATAAATGGAAATCAGATCCAGAATAAAAGAGGGAAAGCCCTTGTGTTGTGTATATAACAACTACATTTCCTGATTTTCTGCCTTATTCGAGCAGAAGTATTAGAAGTTGTCTTTGAATTTATCTAATACCTTAGTCCTCCTATCTCAATCAGAATGTAGAATGTCACTTATGTAGAAGTCCCTCTGCAAATGATTCACTAGGGTCCCTTTTGTCGTGTATGAAATCTGCCATCTGCCAAATGCTGAATCACTTAAATCCATGCAACCATGCCATCCAGTCTCAGATAAAGGTGGAAAGCAAAGGGCAGAAGATGGGCAAGTTCTAACTCTGGCTTCACACCTGCGGCACTGCCCTAAGCCTATCCGGTGGTTCCACAGCAACATGTGCCTCCGATGCAAGTGTTGGGATAGAGCTGATCACATCCAGCTTGAAACACCTTCTTTCTGCTCCTAATAGGCTTCTAAGGTTGCCTGAGCACTGCAGACAGCTACCAACAAGGCAGGAAGAGAAGACTGCTGTTCTGTGACTTGCCACTGGCATCGACGCTACCACGAGCGTGTTAAGTCACTACCAGCATGAAGTCACAACCTGGTGCAATGAAGAGGGCACGGCAGCATTCCATGGGGCCTTCAGCTAACACTGCTCTACCAGCAAGTGAAGCAGCCCAGCTGGAATCTCTTTCACTAAGACTGGAAAAGCAACTGCAAGATAGGTATCATGATTTTCTGGAGGGCTGTGGGGACAGGAAGGAGAAATTCTCCAAAGCAAAATAGCCAGAGAGAAAAAGTTTTAACAAGGAAGCAGGCTGTGGTTACAGGAAAGCATATTTCTTTAAAAGCACCTCAGGAAGTTATGTTACTTTAAATTTTTCAGCTGTAGTCCTCTGAAGAAGCACACGTTTCACTTTATCATGTAAAGGAAAGAAGAAATTGAGCACCATAAATCGGAGTTGTGCTTATGGTTAAGGTGCTGTTTATCTGTCTGATATTTAGACTGACCTTTGCTGGGTTGTGGAGTTTGTCTGTCTGCAAATCCTCAAAACTCAAACAGAGAACACTCTGCTGAGAACCAAGTGACCCGGAGGGAGATGAAATATTATCTTCTCCACTGTATACAACTTTTTTCCCTGGAAGCCTCACTAGTGCTGCAGCTTTGTTTTCAAATTTTCCACAAGGTTACATACTTATCTGCCTTCAACACATTCCTGACAGGCTTCACCCAGGGGTGCCCACCGTCCTCATTTCGAAGGGTTTGTCCCTTTCCTTCGTGCCAACATCGCATTTCATATTCTGACAGCTCAAGGCACTCCTGCATGTTTGATCAGCAAGTGCAAAAAATCACCAGATCCTATCCACGTATTCACTTAAGCCCCACTTCAGTCTAGGCTTCACCATTTTTTTATTCTTACCTCCTCTTACTAACATATCGCAGCAAAAACCGGACAAAGCTCCACCTAAGAGTTATCAAAACCAACCACACTAGACTGACAGTACATTTGCCTTTTGTTCTACACACGTATTTTCTAGGTGTTGTTTTACTTTCTCCTTAAAATATATATATATTTTTAACAGCAAAGGTGGCATCCCTTGGAAGACAATCACATGACAGGGATGGCATCAGTGCTACCTTTTGTTTTCCTGAGGAAAATGTGACTGGGATCCCTGGTCTTTGCCAACCACATAATTTGCCAGCGCTTAAGATTCAGTGCTGGAGCTCATGCTTTCCCCTCACTTAGCGTTCCAAAGCCTTTTGCAAACATTTAAATAAACAGCCCTAGGAAGTAAGTATTAATAAATACATTTTACAGAGCTCGATTTAGTCCAGCCAGTAGGAGTTATGCACACACGAATTAGTAGCAGACTCAGAAAAGCAATCCATGTGCCTCGAGTCCAAGTGCTGCCAGACAAAAGCTGGCTGCAGTCATTTCCTAAGTATCCCAGAAAATTAGGCTTTTGCTTCATCAGCCAATTCCCTTGCAACCCTCTTGGGCCACAGCATGAGCTTGCATAAAACAGTAAGGTTCACCAAGTTGGCTGAAATTAGCCATACCATGGTTTTTATATGTCCAGGAAGCCTGAATGCAGAAGAGGAATGGACGGTCTCTGGTTGGAAATGTTTTAACTTTCTCAGGAGGTTGCTTATATGGGAAATGAGTTTGCACATGACACTTTAGTCACCCCGGGCAGCTACTCAGAATTAGGACTGTGGTCCAAGGTCTGTCAGCAGAGGGACCTGTGAGGAAGCGAGTGTGGATAGAGGGCTACCTGTCCATCGGAGGTGCAGTGACCCTACTGCCCCTGCAGCAATGTCCCCTCACAGTGCCAGCGTGTCGTAGAGGTGGGGCACACCAAGGCTGCCTTGTCCCTGATAATGTTACCAGAGGGGTTGTCTCCAGAAGCGCAACTCTTCAGGTCTTTCATGCTGGTTCTATGGAAAACCATAGCAAGTTAACTTCAAATAGCGCCAACAGGCGAGACCTGTGCATAAACAGGCCGGAGGACTGCCGGGCCTGCCTCCACATGAGGATAGCTCACTCACTAGGTTTCAAACAACCTCACTAGGTTTGGGAATAGATCATCTGGACAATAGTGAGAAAAGTGAAATACGCCACAACCCGCAACACTATTTCTACTGTTTCCAGATATCAGCCAGACTGCTGAAGCCGGCCGGCCTTACGCTGTGGCAGAACAGCAGCAGCTCCGCACATCTCTGTGCCTGACTCCGGAGAGCCTGTCCTACCAACACCTCACCGAGCAATGTCCCACTGCCCTCACAAAGTACCCGCATTGTGCGCGCCGCGGACAGAACAACCTGGTGGCCTCCTGGCGCGGAGGGCAGTCTGCAGCACCGGGCTGCAGAGCCAGGGGAGGACTATCGCCCGCTTGCCCCAGGGCTGCCACAGGGAGGAGTGAGGGGGGAGCAGGAAACGCTGCAAGCTTGTCCTGCGTTAGGGTGATCAGGGAGCGGAGCACATTTCCTGCCCCTCAGTGGTTTTCCTCAGGCGCGCCTCCCCTGGCAGCCTCCTCTCACTCCATCACCAACTGAAACACGATACTTCGGGGGGGTTGGACTAGCCAGAAGAGTTAATTCTCCAGTTTTTAAATACAGATGGAGCTGGGGACACTTTCTTTCTTTAAAAGCACACTTGCTGTTCAGCTTCCCTCAGGTACAGATTCATTAGCTCTCGACTGGCTCTCCTTGTTTGCTGACTACTTGTGGAAAAAGCCATTTACCCTGGTGAATGTCAAGGTTAGTTCAAACTGTCCTTGTCATCAGTCTCACTGGCAGAAGGTCAGGGAGAAGCTTTCCTCAAATGGGCAGCGTCAAACCAAGCGGAGGCTGACTTAACTCACCCAAGGAAAGGGGACCTTCCCTGCAAGGCAATAAACATTCCCCTGGGCGAAGAGGACAGAAGATTAACCCCTCTCCTGCCATGCTGTGTGCTCCTCCAGCCAGGGACCTCGGTGCCCATGGATTCAATTGCGTCCTCATCCTGCCCTTGCCACCACGCTGCTCAGGGAGAACACAAGACCACACAGTCACACTCAGTCTTGCAGTGAAGATTCACCCTCAAAAGACGTTATCATAGAATCACAGAATGCCTAAGGTTCGAAGGGACCTCTAGAGATCATCTAGTCCAACTCCCCTGCACACGCAGGGTCACCTAGAGCACGTGGCACAGGGCTGCATCCAAGCGGGTCTCGAAGATCTCCAGAGAAGGAGACTCCACAACCTCTCTGGGCAGCCTGTTCCAGTGCTCTGTCACCCTCACTGTCAAGAAATTTTTCCTTAAGTTCCTGTGGAACTTTTGGTGCTTCAGTTTGTGGTCATTTCCTCTAGTTCTGTCAGTGGCCACCAGTGAAAAGAGGCTGGCCACATCCTCTTCACTGCCTCCCTTGAGGCACTTATAGACACTGACCAGGTCCCCTCTCAGCCTTCTCTTCTCCAGGCTGAACAAGCCCAGCTCCCTCAGCCTCTCCTCATAGGGCAGATGTTCCAGGCCCCTGATCATCCTGGTGGCCCTGCGCTGGACTCTCTCCAGCAGCTCCACATCCCTCTGGTACTGGGGGGCCCAGAACTGGACACGGTGCTCCAGATGTGGCCTGCCCAGGGCTGAGACCTGCTGGAGACGCTCCTCTTAATGCATCCCAGGACCCCATTGTTCTTCTTGGCCACGAGAGCAACTGCTGCCTCATGGTCAACCTGTCGTCCACCATGACGCCCAGGTCCTTCTCTGCAGGGCTGCTCTCCAGCAGGTCGGTCCCCAGCCTGTACTGGTGTCTGTGTTATGCCTGCAGCTGATAGTTTACATCTATTTTTATCTGAACTTCCAGTTTAATTCTTACACATCTAGCCCCGCAAGCCTCATCACTAGGTCATATGGGAAACATTACGACACATAAGTAAACAATAACCAACCATTTTATACCTGTTAGCTTTGGTTCCTGCAGTACACACTGTGATGTCTTCAAGGTGGTGGGGAACCACTATATACACACAAGGAGAGGCACATGTGGTACTTAATGAAAAAAAAAAATCACGAAACCTCTGTACCCTTTTGCACACCGTGAGTTGGCTCAAAGGATAATTAATGTTGAAAGGAAATGGTTTTGGAGGTAACACTTTTGATAAGAATACCATGGGTAAATTACAGGAAAAGCTCTCCTGCACCTGGAGCAGGGCTTCGTCCACAGGTCTTTGCTCTAAGAAAATGAACAGGAAAGCAGGAGGAGAGACTTTCGGTGTTCCTTTTATGCTCTCCTTTCACATGGGAAGAGTTAGATGAATTTTTCAGCAGGAGGGGATAGGAGTAAATTATAAACTGCCTTGTCACAGTAAAACACCAAGGTCTTACCACTCGAATTTTCAGCAATACTTGCTTGCTTCTAAAGTTTCACACTCTGCTCTGCTTCCTTTGTAGCCCCACTGAGCAGTCAGCTCCAAGGTCCTCAACCAAAGACTCACCTCCACAGCCTGAAGCCTGAGGAGCAAAGCAACAAGGACAGATGTGTCCTCCTTGAAAAAGTGCACTGCAAAAGACATTGCTGTTGTTGGACTTTTCCACAATATACACATTTCTGTCAGAGAGGTGGGAGAAGAATAACCACATTTGGGCATGCATGCCTGGAGCTATCTTACAACCGCTGAAACTTATGCTGACAATGAGGGCTCTGCTGTAGAGTGCACTCATGGGGAGTACTTCAGAAACGGCAAAATTAAACCTCGAGGAAAATAAAGTCTCCGAAGTTTGCTGTCCCACAGCATTTTTCACCTAAGATACTGGCAGTTGCATATAAAAAGCTCATTAGAAATCTTAACACAGAAGGAAAAGGCATCTTTAGATCAAAAGCTTTTTGGAGATCATATTAGAAAGATTCTGGATGAGTTTGATTTTAGAATTTTGGTGCAGAAGAGCTGTCCTGTAAAGAAGTACACCTACAGTCAATTAGACATTAGCCAGTGCCTTGAAGTTTAGATCTGAGATTCTTCAAAGGAGGTCTATTTAGAACCAGTAATTCAGATGAGGTCAAGCATGAGACCCAGACCTTGCCTCAGACTTTTCTGCCCTCGCTACAACAAACATGGTTTATGGTATTTCTAATTTGTGGAAGTTTTTGAGAGATGAGCAGATCAAAAATGTAAATGACTTCAGCCCTCAGGTCAAGCAGGCAATCTGTGCCTGTGTGTGAAGGAAATGAGTATGACAGTTCACAAAATGTTGCTTCCAGGAATAAGAGCTCTCAGTTTCCTAATAAGCTGATGGTGGACTTAAAGAGGACGCTATGAATCCCTCTCTCTTCAAATTTGCTCTAGGTTGCAGCTGGAAAGCAGACCCTGAAACCATACAGTCTGAGACTATTATGAGAGGTATCTGTCTACTTGAAGACCCAGACTTGGACCTACTTTTGATTGTTGCATGTTTCAACATCTGTCTGATTTGTCCTGGACTAGACTCAAAAGAACTAGTGCATTTTACCCATTTGTAAATGAGATCCTGCAAAAATCCTTCCCTAGGTTTATTGTCTGCAAGACTACTTCCACAATAATTCTATACTTGTAATGCACTTCTATAAAATGAAGCCAGAGATGTACAAGACCGGTCCTGTCTATTTCCATTAAAGATAGGGAGTGCACGTATCAGGCTGAAAGTAGGTCGAGGCCTTTTCATGTTCATTCAGATTTCAGGTTTCATTTTTACACACACGAATATACATCTTATAGGTGGGGCCATAGCACTGTCTATTATTAAGGTGGTATGACACTTTCCATTATAGGAGACTGTTTCATTTGCTTATAGCTTTGTCAAACTCAAAACAGGTTTTTTTTTTTTTTTTTTTTGTAATTGCAGCTTCCAGCTGCTTGAAGAGAGCCCTCAGAAAGAACAGGAATTCTTTCCCCTGGATATCTCCCAGTATCAGCAACACAGAAGAGGAAACTACGTCATTTAAAAGGGCAGAAGAAGACACAATGGTCAGGCTGGAATTAACTCAATGGGAAAGCAGGAGCTGGAGCTAGAGGTTGCAAAGTGATACAGAAGAAGAGGGTGTCTGCTGAGGAATACAGAGCTCTTGCCCACATCTTCTCAAGATATGGTGGGTAATGTACTTAAAAAAAGAGGTGTCAGCAATAAAGAAAATAAGCAAAGCACCTTTGCGTACTATGTGTGGGCAATTAGTCCCCTCACTTTGCTAAGAAAGAGAAAGAATTATTAATTACAGAGAGTAACCTAAGAGCATTAGAATAATGCTGGCTGATCACTTTGCAACATGCCACCTGAAGTAGTGAAGCAGTCACTTTTCTCTTTTTTTTCTGTTTATTTTAACACTGTCCTAAACTCTCATGATACAGGGATGTACCTCCTTTGAATTAACATGCACCATCATCCATCTGTCTTCAAAAACAAT
Source organism: Crypturellus undulatus (assembly GCA_013389825.1). Classification (NCBI taxonomy): domain Eukaryota; kingdom Metazoa; phylum Chordata; class Aves; order Tinamiformes; family Tinamidae; genus Crypturellus; species Crypturellus undulatus. The sequence continues at coordinate 146,566 of VWPW01028816.1, forward strand.
GGAAATACTGGTGCAGGAGATCACTAAATGTTACCAGAGGCTCTCTTTCAATGTTTCATAATAAAGATAAAATGTGGAATGAACTTGTCTACATATCCCTATAAAGCAAGAGGACTTCTAAACTGGCATCAACACAAATGTGAGTTCGGAATGTCTGAAACTTAGCATCCAGTTCCTTAAAAACAGGTACTATTTGTGGTCATCAACTCATAAGGCTATAGAAGCGGGAAAAGTCTCACAAGATCTTCTAGCCCCCTTGGCCCAAACTGAATCAGCTTCTGCCATTTCTGCCCTCATAAATACTGAGTATGGGATTTTTTCATACAACTATCCTTATTCAAAACAATTTGAGAAAATGCATTGGCATCTACATATTAGAGCATCTTTCTTACTTGAAGTCTTACTGTTGGCCTGCACTAAAAGAAACATGAATCTGCACTGGCATTGACTAACAAAAGTAAAGAGAAATATCTTTTCTGGGTAGAAGAAAAAGAGCTAACCAAAGGAACATAACCCAGGTTACAAGCAGTCAGGGACAAGTGCTAGCATTAAGGAATGTCCCCAGAGAGGCAGACAAGAAGCAAAGTCCCCAATCCCCATAGTCACTTCTGTCAAGTGCAAGTCAAAATTTCCATATTATATCAACTTATCTATAGAAACAACAAAAAAGGGGGGTGGGGGGAAGCTTCAGACAAATTAAAGTGTGATCAAAAGGGAGAAGGTTAAAACTGTGCTTTTGGCCTCACGCTTTATCACTGGAGGAAGTCCCAGAGCAGCGCTGAACTGGACAGCAGCAAGTGGCAGGAGGAGAGGCTGGCTGTCCCCAGTGAACTCCATTCCCATGGAGCAAGAGTGGCATTCAGAGTGTGGAGTCCCCTCTGCCCCTCCGGTGTCCCCAGTCCTGGCTGGGGGCTGGAGCCAGCGGCAGCTCTGGGCTGTTAGGGCAGCTGGTAGGAGCAAGCCACCGTGGAGACCATTTGTGTCGAATTCAAGCTCTGCCCTGACAGGCAGCTAAGCACAATAACAATTATAATAACAAAAGCCAGGCCCTGGTACATACTGCTTGTAGAGGCTTATTTTTTGCCCTTGAAAATAGCAGGAGAATGGTAAATCTCCACATAACTATCACACAGTAAGCTAAAAAATGTGTGTTTCCAAATGTATTAGAGAGAGGAGTTGGATAAAGTAATTTCTTAAGAGTCTGAAATGTTAAGTACGCTGTAATAGATCATAAGATGCGACTGCAGTTTGGCAGAAACAAAAAAAAAAAAAGGAAGGTATCATTTAGGCGGGATTATGCATAACAAAAATTTGGAAATTATTTTCATGCTTTTCTTAACCAAGTGGTTTTAATGTTCCAGTTTTAGGCATTTGTTTGTGCTGTTGGTAACTAATTGTTAACAATTGTTTTGGACCACGCTCTTACACCAGAGCTTGAAGCAGAACCCAGGAGCACTGAGTCACCACATTTCTCTAACACAGTGGTAACGGAAATGGTAGAAGAGTGAAAACTAACACCAAAGACATTGCCAAGAAATAAATTTAAAAAATATATGTTTGAAAGAGAGAAACAGCATTACTGAGGATTTAAAACAGTCTCTAACTAGTAGTGGTTGAGTTTAAGTCATCCTGTAGACAGACAGTTCTAACTCTATAAACTCAGTTCTTGCATCTGTCTCCAATGCATCTGATTCAGGCTAAATTAACTACCCACCTAAGCCAGTATGGCAAACTGTGCATAATAACAAATTGAAAAGCCATTTTCTTTTCTTCAGCTGGAAGTCATTCCCCAAAGGATAACAGAAAAAAGTTACACCTTCTGTCCCATCGGTAGAAACCTGTGTTAGGAAGTTAAGCTCTTGGGCTGAAACTCATACTGCAGCCTGAGGTGAGCATGGCAGCAGAAAAACACCATGGATTTTATAAAGCCACTTGAATAAAAAAACCCTAAAATTACCTGCAAAAGAAGAGGTAAGAAAAAAAAAGTCAAATTTGAAGTCAAGCTCTTAAAATTTTGGAAATGCCAAACTTGAAGTTTCCAGGTCAACTTTAATTTAGCCTCCTTGTACAATGGAGTTTTGATTCAGTCTTTAATTACATGATCACTTAATGTTTGTTTCAAAAGATCATTTCCTCATTCAGTGCAAAGCAGTTGCCCAGGCAACCTCCATCTTTGCATTTTCAAATTTTGAGTGCTCAATTCAGCAGTCTTCAAAAAAATGAGTATCTGTAAAGAGTGGCTGTAGACCTAGTGAGGAGGTGGCTTCCCTGGGGATATAAGTTGTGTCTCGGAGAGGAACAAAGCTCTCCATGAAGGCACCCCCTTTTCTACAATCACCGAAATAATTATTCTGGCAGGCAGTTGCTCCTTCTTTTCCCTATCCGAAATAATGCCGAGAACGATAGGCATGGTCAAGACATGATATGTGGAATTGTCTTCCACGGGCAGTAGCCAAAGACGACACTGGCAACTGCAAACATTCAAAAAAATTCTTGAGTCAATCTCCAAGGGCATGTGACTGGCTCCAAAGACCAGGCATTTCTAACAAAAATAATGAAATTGCTGGTTAAGCTACCACCCGATTCCCAGATGCCCGGTGTTCGTAGCCTGCACGTGCATGACGGCGGATGTCACCGCTTTAGAGTGAGATGTGCTTTTGGCTATCACAGCGCTACGTTAGTTACTGTTCTACTCTGGCCCCCAATTAACTCTCTGCTCTAGCCTCAAATCAATTAGGTTTAGGCCCCTGCCCAGTTCTCAGTGTGCTCTAATCTCACATCAATTCTGCCTGCAGTGATTTAGCAGTGATTTAGCCCCTGTCTCAAACATACCACTTACCCCCCATAACATTGCGATACTTCAACATTTATTTTCTCTTCTTTCCATGCTTCTTCTCCCCACCTCTCTCCAATAAGGGAAATTTTTCAGAACACACCCTTTGCCTGGAGTTGTTTTGCTATGACAAATTAGCACCTCCTAATAAAAAAAAAAAGGTTTGTTTAAAAAAAAAAAAAGAAGAAAAAAGAAAAAAAAAAGAAAAGATCCCCATGAAGCCTCTAGTGAGAACTCAATGGCCTCACTTCTCCCTCATCTGTTTCCGCTCTTCAGCTACCTCTCAAATGCAACTTTTCTCACTGCCAGGACCCTCCGCTTTTTTCCAGAGATTTAAATATTAGTGGGGCCAATTCCTTGTTTTTACCTCATGGAGTCAGGGGAGGTTTGCAATCTAAGCTCATTGCACCTAAACTGCCACAGACGCATCCGCTAGGACAACTAGCATGTCCCATTAAGTAACAATTGCTGTTTCTGCAGTAACACATAGATACTCCAACATTCAAAGAGAACTCCAGTGGTCAGCGAGGTGCTTGCAACAGCTCCTCACACCGGCAAGCACCATTGCAAAACTAGCAACAAAACCACGTTTATTCAAAAACCGTCACCGGATCTGGTAAGTCGGCATAAAAGAGCACCCTGGCCAAGATGCTGCCAAGACATCCTACCACGCTTCCTGCTGCTGGGTCCCTGGCCACTGTGGCCACCACCAAGAGCCACCCTCTTCCACCCTTCCCAAAACAGGACCTTCTGCTTTTCCTGGGAGCAGGACAAGCTCCCAGTTCTTTGGGTGCTTTGCTGTGATTGCTCCAGCAAGCATCCATCACTGACATTAAACGTGGTGCCCTTGAGGAGCAGCACCCAAGCCAGACTTGAATGAGAGCTAGTATGTGGTTGCGGTGTGGAGAATAAGCAGCTAACGCGCTGTGAAGGGAGGGGGCTGATCCTGCTACACCAAGGTGTGAGATGTGGGTGAACAGAGGAATTGAGCAAGGTTCCACATCATCAGAAACCAAAAGAAGGAGGTGAGCTCCACAAGGGAAGACACCAGGCTAGCTAGAGTCAATTGCTAAAGGAATGCTCAAGTGGTAGAAGAAAACTAGGGAGAAAAAGAAAGGAGAAGACAGATTCCAGCTTTCCAGATACAACAATCACTCTATGATGTCTTCTTGCAGCAACCACTCCCAAACAGCAATAAAATATTGACCTTTTCTTCACAACCCACTCTTCTCCTGCCTAGGGCCTCCTGCAACAGCACTCCTCAGGCTGCAGCTCTGCTTCTGCCCCGCTCTTCTGTGGCTGCGGGGTCTCATGGGAAGCCACAGGCACAGAAGTGCACCTTGGTGCTCAACACCAACTCTCACTTCTTAATTCTCTCCCCAAAACTCTGTGTTTTATCATGAAAGGTTGCAGGTTTTTTGCTCTCAGATGCTCGAGGCATTTATTTACATTGAGTTAATCACATCTGAAACAGCATAAGGCCACAGGATTTCCACATCTGCTCTTTGTCTTATCATTATTTGGATTCCCTCATAGCTCTTGGGCAGCTAGATAAAGAAAGATGCTTCTCTACCTTTTCTCAGCTTCTTTCTCCAAACCTGCTACTCCTGCTGTGCTGCCTGAGCACTCAGGGAGCAGTAGACTTTTCCTGGCCACGAACTTATAAGTGTATTAAAGGCAGCTGGCCCATAAATGGCCCATTTCCAGCTCAGCTAGGGCTAGGTAAGAGAAGGTCTGGACCTTGCTGGAGAATACTGTGATCTGTGCTATGATTGTGCCTCAGGGGGGACGTCAGTGTTTCTGGAAAGGAGAGAAATCAGCATCAAGTCCTGGGATACTGGCATTTAAAATGTAAGCTTATTGCAACTTCTGCATGGCTAGCTTTTCCTGTTAGTACCCTAACCACAACAGCACTTCATCCTCAAAGGAAAAAAAAAAATCTTTAATATTCTAAGCCCCTTTTTCCACACTAATTAATGTTTTCGGACTCCCTGGCCAGGTAAGGCTGGCAAGCAGGTATTATCCTTCTCCATCTCTCATCCCATGGCCCTGAAGAGTGAGCACTCCTCACGGTGCAGGAAGGCGAGACCCTGCCCCACTGAAGCCAAAGAAGGGAATTATCCTGTTGAATTTAACGGGACTAGACTCAGGCCCACAGCACTCTGTTTTTTCAGGCTGCCTATGGGCATCAGACAGGGTCCCTCGCTAACCTGTTCAAGGTTTTGGGAGAGCTCGTGCTTAGGATGCTGCCTGGCTCCATGCGGCGCTCGTGATGAGCAGGTGTCAGTCTGGATTCCCCGGCAATGAGAGCTTCAAGAGCAGCGCAGCTAATTTACAGTCGCACAGACTTGGTGTAAGCGCAGGCTTCTCCAGTTCTACCAGTCCGCCTGTTTCCGGGAATTTAATATATCATATTTTAGGGTGCTAAAACATTTGTATATCTCTGCCTTATAAAACATGCAAAAATGCCATCTGCAGTTAGCATGACTAACTCCAAGCACGCAGTCCTACTACAGATCCTCTTACAGCTTTCTTCATTTCATTGCTAAACACTTTTCAAGAAAGAAAATCCATTTTTAGTGCTAATGCCACCTGCAGGTTGAAGAAAAACAGTTGCAAGATCCCTGAAAACTGAACAAACACATGCCCTTTTTTTTTTTTCTTCTCCTTCTTCTCCATCTAACCACAAGGAATATTCCTGTGCACCTGCATTTTTTTTTATTTTTTTATTTTTTCCCGGTAGGAAACAATTTTGCCTACCAGGAAAGGATCTTTTCTCACTATAAGGCTTAGGCTATCCACTCATAGAAACTTCAAAGCCACTAGCAGCTAATGATTTATCGGAAGAATAAATTAAAACATTTGCAGGCAGCTTTCTCAGACACTATTTTCATCATTGCTTCTGGTTCCAAGTGCATCGCCTTGGTGTGATGCACTGACCACGTCCTCTCCATGAGAGATTTAGCTCTACGTGGACGCTCCAGTCACATTTTCATTGCCTGGTTGCTGACTGCGGATTTGCAAGGCCAGATTTGAACACCAGATTCAACCACCACTGGGCTCTGCCCCTGGCTGACATGGCTGGGCACTGTGAATTGGAAGCCATAAATCCCTTATTTTGACACCTTTATTTTCAGAAGACCTTTGGTGAGCCCCTTTTGCTCTCCATCTGAGTACCCACTTCTTTCAGTGCGATTAGTGATCCCAGTCTGTGGTCAAGGAGTTCTCCAGGGATGAACCAACCTCCTCTGAAGCGGATAATTCCCAAACATCCTTGGTTGCTCACCTATTCATTATTTAGCTGTAACATTACTGTTAGAATTACTGCTGTGAATAGCCTGTATCCCATGTGAATCAGTTGGGTTGCATACATGTTTTTTCTCCAGAGACACCCATTCCAGTGTTTCCTTCTGACAATGCTTTAAAACTAGCTTTTCCCTTCAAAATATTGTTGCTAGGACCCCCATCTCTAGTATTACTTTATCATTTTTGTTACAAGTGCGTTTCCAGTCACATCGTGGATCCTGATCTCAGTTATGCCATCGTTTTTCTAGTTTCATGGATTATATCTAAGAAACAGTGAGCAGCGCTCGAAGAGTCAAGTGCATTTGACCCTTTTTCCCCTCTGAAAAGGGCATCTTGGACCTACATTTTGTAACCATTGGGCTTAAACACACGAGACTGTGCAACCTCTGACATGATGTAACATTGAATATGATGACATAATGTTATAAGAACAGACAGAAATAATGTGGAAAAGCCCCTTCTGACTCTAATAGGCAGCTGGTGACACAGGTGAAACACCTACTGTACCACTTAATAAAATTATTTTAATTTAGAATGGGAATGAAGAAATGGAGCCAATTACCTTAGTGGATCTGACAGGCAACCCTAAATGGATCCTCAACATCCTCCGTTTGGGCCATTTTTATCCCTATGAATAATGATAAAATGACTCAGAAGAGATGCCTCGGGAAATACTGCACACTCGCAGCCCAGATAACATTAATAAGGAGGTCTTCCAGCAGCAGAGAAAGAAACTCAAACCAGTGCTCCCGTTTTCACCCTCACCCTGTTTTCTTTGACCGCGTCATGGGAGACACAGCAAGGGGCAACCTGCAACACGTCCCCAGGGCCATCTCCAAGCACCACCCGAGGCTGAGCCTGGCCACGGACAGCAGGGACACAACATCCACGTTCATCCCAGCGGTGTCGAGCGAAAAGTTTCAAGGGAAGAAATCCTCCCGCCGAGCGCCAGCATGGGGCGAGAAGAGGCACCCTGGCCCTGGCGGCGCCGCACGCAGGGGTAGAGCGGGCGCTGCCGGTGTCCCCAGGCCCCGCGGAGGGCAGCGCACGCTCTCTGGCAGCCCGGCGGCTCCCGGCTCCCTGCGAGAACACAGATTTCATGGCACGACATCAGCCCTGTCAGGTTAAATCAAAACGCCGTAATCACGGCGCAATTGCCATCTGATATCTAAATACCCCCACCAGCCTTATCCGAGGAGTAATTTTAAAAACAGACACCTTCGAAAAGGACTTTTTTTTTTTTTACTTCTTTCCCAGGGAGAGGAATAAAAATCCTCTGAAGTGATAAAAATTAATCTCAATTCATGTTAGTTTCGGTGACAGCAATTGTAGCAGTCACACAGGCTGTCCAGTGGTATTTCTGGAGTGAATTCTGCATCTTAAAATAAGGCGGAGGAGCCTGAGACACGCTGTTTTGTGTGAAGATCTTTTTTTTTTTCCTTCCCGAAAGCACGTTCTACTCTAACTTTGGGGGAAGCAGAGCCCACAAGCTGCTGCTCCTTTAAGACCAGATGCAACTTGCAGATCAAAAGGGCACAGCATTCACCCATGTCATTGTCCCCTGCAAGATCAAAACCCCCTTATGCACTTGGTGTAATATCTCCTCTTTTTTTTTCTTTTCCATTTTTTTCCCGCTCTCTTTTTCACATAGCCCCCACTTCTCTTTTCCTCCATCTATTCTTATCACTTTTGAATCACAGAGATCTATTTTCAGATGAACACACCGAACAAAAAAACCTTCATCTGTTTTTTTTTCCCTCCCCCTTTTTTTTTCCTTTTTTTTTTTTTTTTTATTTCCCAACATGGCGGTACGTGCTTATGCCCGCTATCTGCATAAGTCTTTTGTGTATTGCTAATGGAGTGCTGGAATTGTGGCAGCTCTGAGCAGGGAATACATGTGAGCAACAATATGCTGACAGACCCCTCGGTGGAATCTAATCTGTTCCAGCTCATGCACTCCTCAGAAACTATTTAACTTTCATTAAACTGTGTTTGATATCAGCTAAATAGAATGCATACGGCACCAATATAGCTCATATGGTCTCATTCATTCGATCACAGCAGTGCTTTTTTTCTTATATTTTCCCCCCACTTGTGTCAGTACGCGGTATAGCTGGGTAAATAGGAGACCTTTGAAGATATAGTTAGTACTCAGATTTCTTTATTCTTTTGTGCTGGTTTCTTAGTGTTGAAACAGTGATTCATGTATGTCTCAGACAGCCTCCATTAATTTCATGTAATGTAGCTTTTATCTCGTAGCTGGGACAACTATCTCCAGCACTGTCTCCCTATAGCATCTCGCCCGCAGCCGTCTGCCTTCCCCCCCAGCGCCCCTTTTTCTCCGGGAAGCCGCTCGCTTGCGGAGAATTTACTTTTGTTTTGCTGTGTTTGGGGAAAAAATAAATAAAGAGGCTCAGCTTGCTGGGGAGAAGTAAGGTAAAGATCCTGCCGTCCGCGTGGATGTCTTTATGTCTCATGCGGAAGGGAAAAAAAAACAGGAGAAAGCGCCGGGGGGGAGCAGAGAAGGGAGGGCTTTGTGGGGAGGGGGCTAAAATATCTTTCGCGGCAGCGGCTGGATAACAGTTTTTTTAACCTATTCACAGCGCACTAATTTGATTATGAATGCGGCGCAGTAGGAGCGTGCAGTTTCTGGGGAGCGGGAGGAGGGGGCAATGGGCAGTGGGTTTACAAGCCGGGGCTGCTCAAAAGTTTGATCGGTCAAACGTGCCTTTGAAAAGGAAAGGGGAAAAAAAAAATCGAGACCAAAACCCCCCCGAAATGGTCCCTAACCAAAAAAAGAAAACCAAAACAACCCCAGACGAAACAGCTCTTCAAAGCGAACGGAGATACAAGTGGGAACATCAGCACCACAAATAAACATTGTGATTTCATTTGTAAATAAAAAGGCGGGGGGAGAGTGGATTCTTTCCCTTTTCTTGCCTCTTGACTGATCGGAACGTATTGAAGATTTCTTCACCTTAAAAGGAGGATGGAGGAGGAAAAGAAACATCAATTTGATTGGAAAAGTGAAAGCGATTACCTTATGCTGCCCTTAAAGATTTTTTTTTCCAATTACGTTTTATTAAGTCCAAAGGAATAATCACTATTTTTTCTTTATATTGCTTAAGAGAAACAACATGAGGTCTTTTGGTAAAGGAACCCAATTATTTGGGATATTATTTTGTGAAACCTTTTCATTTTATTAGTATACCAGAGGGCTTTCACATTCGCCAGGCTAAATCCTGACCATTATTACTTTTTTGGAAGAAATGTCTCACTGGGGCAATTAATTTTGTACATTAACACCAGTCGCTGCTGTGTTGCATGTGTTAAAAAAGAAGCGGGGGGAGAAAAGCAAGCTTCTCATGCCATTTATCACTCAGTTCATAAAGGGGTCACCGCCTGCAGGTAACACAAAATGAGCTTTTCTTCCAAAAAAAAGTGCAGGAAGGTCGGGGCATCCCGGGCTGCGTGGGGCTCGGCATCAGCTCCGGAGCCGTAGGAGCGGCCAGGGAACAGGGCAGCCCCCCGCAGCCTCCCTGCCTTTCGCGGGAATCCGATTGCACCGGAGCAACTTCGCCTGCCGCGGCTGCCCATGGAGCCGCCCGCTCCCGCGCCTCGCTATGCTGATGTAAAAATTATTTAGATAAGCTTATTGACATTTTTACTATACATTATTAATCTTATTAATAGCGTTAACAAAGGCTAATTGAAAATGCATCATCTATAATTATGTTAGTCTTCATTTTAGTGCGTTTTTGTCAAAGTAAACTAGAAAGGAGTAATTAACACTCTGCTGTTATTTACCCCTGCTTTTATTAAAGCTCGTGTTAACACAGCGTTAGAGAGGAAGAGAGTCTGATTTCGCTGAGTGCTACGAAGCACCGAATTCGGAGGCAGGGAAATTAACAGCTGTGGTTTCCTGTAGCACGAGCCTAAAGATAAAACCAGCTTTAATATTGCAGGAGGAGAGTGCACAGCACCGGGGGTAGCAGAGCAAATGTTCCTCCACACTCCAGTTTCATTAAAAGCGGGTTTACCAATTCCTGCCTGCGACAGGTAAGCAGCAACAGCCCCGCTCTGCTCTGATACTTTCACGATCCATTTTTCAAAAAAAGAAAAACGTGCAGGGGAAGCTTCCCCGTGAACCGATGCGGAGGGCATGGGGCAAGTGAACCCGCGTGAAGGATGATGCGCCACAATTCCCACGGGCTGAGAGAAATCCAGGAGCCAGTGTGAGTCCCCTTGGCGGGACCAGTCACGAGAGCAGAGCCAGAGACGGCATCCCGGAGAAGGGCTGGCACCACTTCATTGCCTTCCTGATGCCCCAGCCCAAAACGAGCTTCCCTGCTCCGCTCTGGAGCGGAGCCAACGCAGGGACACGCTGGGCTGGGTCGCTGCCTTGGGCTGCCATGGTGCACGGATGGACATCAGGTGCACACCTGCACTCCTTGGAAATGGACCGTGTGCCGCGCAGCCTGCTAGGACATCCCAGCCAGCACTGCAAGTTTTATTCCCTGTCTCCGTTTTACTTCCTCTCCCGTAGGTCCGGGGGATTCCCGCTCATCCCTTGGCCCTGAGTGACTTGTCCCGATCTGAAGATCTGGACAGCATTCACTGCAAACTTCCAGACCCTGGAAACCAAAGACTTGAGCAACTCCAGCACATGGACAGCTCGTATCCGTACTGCTCCGGGCCGAGCCCCAGCCCTCTTCCATCCCCGCACACAGGGATGGGCAATTCCCTAAGGCTCCCTGCAGCCTCCACCTCCCCTCCCGCATCGATGCACGGGGCACCCCAAACACAGGACACTTGCCGGCCGCAGCAGCCAGCCCGTCACGCAGCCAGACCCGGAGCGCCGACCCCAGCTCCCCATCGCCGCTCGGCGCCACGCTCCGCTGAAAACCACGGCATATTGGCCGCTCTCGCTGCCAAGCGCCACGGCCGTGCCCTCTCCGCAGCATCCAGCTACAAACAGGCGTGATGGGTGCTCTCCGGGGGCGCCGCCGGCGCTGTTCCTACACCACTAACATATGTAGGGACACCTGAATGCTACAGCCTGCCACGTCTCGCGGCCCTCACTCCGCTACCTTTGCTCTTTTGCCACCAAGGGTTAATTTTCTAATGGCTGCTTTGCTGCTGGAGCTGGCCAAGTTTTTCATCGCCTGCAGAGCACCACAAGCTGTGATTTGGAGCCAGAAAACACCATTAATTTTCTAAATAGGAAGGATCACATATGTAAACTGTCTGGTTCTATAACCAGTTGGGCAGGTAGAAGGCAACAAGGAGGAGAGCGGATTATTGCAAGCACCTAAACAAAACCAGCCTGAAACTGCTCATCACACTTCAGGTTTTAAGCAAATTTCAGACCCTTCAGCACCTCCAGCGCACGCACAAGTGCGCGCACTCGGCGTCACCAACGCCAGGGCTCATTTTTACTGGAAAAGGTCAGGTTGATGATTTATTGAACAGCTATTGAAGTTTTCACATGAGGCTATGTGGAAAACTTACCGGAAAATTCAAGGGAAGACTAAATGAAGCTGAATGGATCACGGTCCTTATCAGAACCGGGTCTGTAAACGCACCTTGCACACACTAGCGCTGCCTGAACCAGGCCCAGTGCTGCAAACACGGGAATTGGATGCAACATATATACAGCATCCTCCTCCGAAACGCACGCAGGGAACGGGCATTGCAGAGCTGCAGGGAGACGAGGATGGGGCGCCCACACCTCTCCCTGCCCTCCGTTTCCCCACCTGCGACCCAGCATGCACACATCCACCACCGAGGGGTGCTCCGAGTCTCAATTAATTAATTAACACCTTGCACCAGGCAGCTGGAGGGCATTTGATCAGGGGGAGCCGCTACCAAAGTTCATGCTACAAACTTTACTTTACAGGTTTTTAAAATCTGTTTCCTTTTTTATTGCTATTTTCCCACGCCTTTCCTGCAAGCCTTTAAAGTTCGGTTTTCCCGGCCCCCTTCTTGCCACTGCACCAATGCTGAAGGGCAGCGTTTTCATGCCTTGCTCGGCTGGAAGAGGAAAAGCTGCTCCAGGATTGCACAACCCCACACAACACACCAGGACCCCAAGCGAGGGCCAGCAGCAGCAGAAGGAAATTTCTTCAAAGTTACTCCAGACAGCAAACACGCAAAAAAAGAAGCCAGTTTTTGCTTTTAGTTGCCCTGAAAATAACAGTAGCAATCGTGTGTTGGTCCAAGTTTTGATGGCCTTTTAGGACCCAATTCTGCACTTATTCACCACTGTGGAACTCAACCCAGGGCAATGCAGTAGGGGCTGCAGGATTGGGTCCTTAATTAGTTCTTTTTTCTCCCTCCTTTTACTACTTTCCTTCCCAAGGAAGAGTATTATTCATTAAGGACTCTGCAGAGCCCACCAGAGCTCATTTTAACTGAGATCTCCCTATGATCTTCCCAAGCCTTTAAAGGGGAATGAGCCTTGGACTCACTTTTATGGGCTGCATTGTGACCTGGCTTCAAAGTGTGAAAAGAGGTTCCAAGATTCCCTTTGTGCAGCACAGTCTCTTAATTGCACTTTTAAACACAGTGTAATTTTTGTAATTAACATTATGGTTTCAGAGGGCAGAGAAGCCTGCACTATGCTAATTACAAACTGGAGTAGTAGTAGTAGAAATTCAAGGCTTCGGTTACTGGGGCAGAATGCAGTTTTTATGAAGGATTTCAAAGATTCTCCATGGTCTCTGTGTTCTGAGTTATCATTAGCATTTGATAACATAAAGAATTTTTATAACATGTGACAGATTTCGATGTGAAGATTTTACCTGATAACCAGAAAATTTACATAAAGACCTTCATTAGCTCTCTGCTCACATTACTGCAAGTATAAGAACTACAGCACACTGTCTCCCTGTAAGATGGTGCTTGGGAGCCAAAGAATTTGTGCTTTATAATAAAATTTATAGTACATTATGAAGGGAGGTTATAATAATCTTCAGTGATGTTGGGAATCAGAGCAATTCAAACAGTGAAAGAGAGTGAGAGAGGTGAAGGGAAAGGATATTTCAGAATTGCCATGCAACAGAAAACCTCAGACTGTAGTAAAAGCACTGTGAGCAGGAACATAAAACATCCCGGGGCAGATGCTCAGCGGTGTAACTTGCCAGCACACCACCAAAGCCAGGGCAGCCTCCTGCTTGCTGCCTGCCGCAGGCGCCGAGCAGCAGCCCTAGCAGGGCACAGCAACACCACAGCGAAAGACCCTCCGTTCCCTCTCTGCTCCCCTCGCAGAGGGTCTGATTGATGCATAAAATTATCTTATTGCACATCAGTAACTAGAGTTTACCTTTCTATTTAAACCTGAGCTTGTAGATAGAAGAGCAATGGCAGGAACAGTCCCAAAATTGAGAGCACCGGCTACATTAGGAACACTGTAATGGGCCCAGCTGAAGGTCTGCCTTGCCCAGGAGCTCAGCTCTTGGCAGCTAAACCTGCAGAAATGCTTGGGAGAGAATGAGGAGCAGGTAGCGGAGGGGCCAGGGTTGCCCATGCTGCAGACATAAGGCCGCAGTTTGGCAAAGAAACATCCAACCTGACACCCACATCAACACCCATTCAGCTCCTTTGAGGGATCGCTAAATACTGATGGTGACTGCAAAGCTGGTCACCAGCCAAGGCCCTTCCAGGGTACAAGCATGGGGCTAGTTGTGGCAATCTGGGTCAGCTTGCTGTATAGAATAAACAAGAATATATCATCATGCCCTGCCACCTCTCTATTTGGCACTGTGTGCATGCTGCTAGGTGGGCAACTGCAGCATGCAGCATTACCTCTGTGGGATACGTTATCCTTCACAAGAGATTCTTCATCTTTGAGATTACGGAGGTAACACTAGCCCATAATGGCATCACAGCAGACTCCAAAATCCCTAGAAACAGTTCTGGAAAGTGCACCAATATCTCTTACAGCTGTAACATCATATGGCTTCTACTGGGGCAACAGGCCACCCCAGGGTCCTGCAAAGCTCTCAGCACCGTGCCATCATCTGCTTAGGGCTACGCAGTTGCATCCTCTGGGTGGGTATTTCATATCGATTCTCATCTTCAGTAAATAACAGAAACAGCGCAGCAGCGTAATGCAGTGTTGACTGCAAACTTGCACAAGCAGAAAACCCAAATAACAGCTGATGCCTGCGGAAGTGCTGTGCAACATCCTGCTGAACCAGCCGGGGACTCTTCAAACACTCATTTGAGTCAGCGAGGAAACGGACAGGCCTCTAGCGAAGTCGTCACACCAGCCTCACTTCACATGGCTTCGTCAGAGTGCTTGGATGCTCTCTGTACCCATTTCTGAATTTCTTCCCATGTTAAAAAGCCTCAACATCACCATACACTTTAGATAAAACATTTCACCTCTCACTTCTGGAAAACCCAACCAATCTGCCCAGTAGATGCATAAGCTTAATGCTTTGTCTTCAAGTTGCCAACTGGACTGTTAAAACCATATGGTGTATTTTACAAGCCTCATATAGGGAACAACCAGATAGCCTTTTTGGAATTCCCTTCCTGAAGAAATCTTCTTTTCCCCTAGTTTTGCAAGCTCACTGCTTGAAGAAACCAAAAAGCAACCTTAGATCAATGATCAAACTTTCATAGTAGATGGCTTTTATTTTTACAAAATATTTGCTTCCAGCAGAGTGTATCTTAATTTACAAATGCAGAAATCTGTCATTAAGCTTTGACCCAGCTTCATGGCATTGTCAAATGCAATAACGTATCTTTTAATAGTTTTATATCAAGTAAGGATATAACATATCATTAGTTTAAATGTATTTGCAAGCAATTACCCCCACCAGGATATTTGTGAATGCTCATGCAAAATTGATGAAATTCTGACATGCTTAAACATTGTTCATTTAGCTCTATTCCTTATGTATAGAAAAAATAGAATAAATAATTCTGCTGCCACTTGCAAACTACTGTTCGGCATTTTCATTCTGTTCATGGTTTCTGTCCTGCCTTTAAGCTACAGCCTTTGGTGATCATTTGGAAAAACAGTTTCATATATGTTTAATTTTAAATAGATGTACTAGATTATTCATTCCTCTTATTATTGTTCAATGCAGTAATTTAAACATGGACTAGATTTACTGCATGTCAGCTGCCTTTCTTTTACAAAATGGGATAAATTATTAAATGAGTAGAGGTTGTTTGACAACGGGTTTTCCAGTACTTCACAAAAGAAAGACCTTTGACATTCAGCTGTCTTTTGAAAAGAATAAAGAGTAAATCAATTAAGTCTCTATGCTGTGGTTCAAAAACACACTGTTATGGCGCATTCTTGCTTACCTCTAAGTTGACTTGGGAAGACTCAACTCATTGCACCAGTTCCACTAGGTAAATTATTGATTTAATTGTCAGGCTGTCGTGCATGCGGCACTATCTTGAATATAACCCAGCTAACCTGAATATGCCATTTCTACAACTCATCTGCTCATTTCCCAAGCTATAAACAATCACTGATATCAACCTGTAATAAAGTTTGTCAACAACTATGGAGAACATTTTAGAAATACATATTTTTGGCTGCATCTAGCAGAGGCTCTGACTTTCTCTAAGTCATACTAGACTTTGTTGAGGAACGTCTGCATTTACAAGCTTATATGCAAGAATATTTTTGAGAAAGTGATGGGCTCTCTAGTTCAAGTTCAAATTCAAGATGTTGAAAGCTTGGATACTGTCTGGATACCAGAATATCCCCTTCCAAAAAAGTCCTGAGTTGGTAGGAAACTGGGCCCAGCAAATAATACTGATCTTTTCATCCTACCTCATACACCCTCTACTAATTGCAGTATTTCTCCCACAGTTTGTAAAGTAGTTTGGGTGCTTTGGAATGAAGGGCACTGCATCAATTTACGGTACCATTTGAGTGAAAAGACAAAAGGTAAATTACATTAAAACAAAATCGAACTAAATGCTGATTTTCTCTACCTGACTTAGACAGCACTGAGGCAAGACTGATCTGTTTATCCATGGCAGTGTGAACGCAGCCCTCTAAACAGAACGATGTGCACAGGGAGATCTCTGTGTGGTGAGAACTACGGCTACATTTTGGCTCAGTAGAAACCAAAGAAACCAGCACCAGCTCCAACCAGAGACCAACACCCATGATCTATAGCACTGGCCGCCACTCCCATATGAACCTGCTAGTGCTGCTTTCTGCCAAAAGCAGCTAGCCGAGGCAACGGCTCAGAGCTGCATTGCACAAGGCTGGGCATGAAGTATGGCAAAACACCCTCAGGCACTGCCCTTACCGCCTGCGTGCCACCCACCTGCCTACGAGTGGGAGCTCAAAGCCCTGCAGGACCAGACCTTTCAGTTTTTATCATCTTCTTATCCCTGGGCTCCTCTCAGTCTTGCGCCAGAGATTATTTCTCAAATAAACCCTCTAAAATGACCCTTCCTGATAGATCTTTACCACACTGCAATATTTTGCCTGGTGGCAGGGCAAAGAAGGTCCTGTGCGCATATATGTTTCATTGGTGGGGAGGGCACAAATTTGTCTACACAAAGCTCAGGAACTTGCCTACTACTCGTGTTTTTGCAAAACCTCACCATACCCGTTTAAAGTATCGCTTCCAAAGAAAAGGTTAAACGAGGTTTAAGCACAACATAATAAACCTTCACTCTTCATAAAGTTGCGTGATGAACGCACGTGCAGTTATTCCCTACCAAAGCCATAAGGCCAGAAGTCCAAGCTGGGAGGCTCAGGCTCGTGTGCGTGAGGAGGGAGGCAGGGGAATGCCCTGCGGAGCGACATTCCCAGCGAACGGCAGCTTGTCAGTCAGCGGCGTGAGCAGCTCCAGCTCACCCAAGAGGCGCATTCCTGAGCCCGGCTCAGCCCTGCGTTATAAACACTCCTCGGGTGATATACAGTGTGCTATGACATGCAATTCTTTTGCTTCTAGGAGGCCAGGACACAGGCCTGGAAGGTTCACCGTGCTGCAAAAGCCATGTGCCCTGCAGCAGGTTTTTGCTTTTGCAAGGAGTGGAGAGAAAGCAGAAAAATATTCCTGGGTTTGGAGGAGTAACCTGATCCACAAAAGGGAGTGTGCCCAAAAGTAACTTTTACTTCACGAGGCTTACTCAAGCTTTCGTAAGTAAGGGGAAGTCCTCCAGACAACCCTCCTGCTAGCCCCTGGATTTCCCCTCCGGCGCCGGTTCCTGCCCACCTACCACCACCCCGGAAAGCAGAGGTACACGCTTCATTCTAGGACCGCTTGTTACCCACCACAGAGGTTGCTCAAAGCAAGAAACCTGTGACATTTGCAACGCACCTGTGACTTTGAACCGACTGACTCATTCAGAGGTGGCACCCACCTTCCCCAGACCAAACCTAGCTTTCTGCTTATTCACCCCTTCGAGAGTGCCATTCCCATGGGGAAGAGAAGGCGCTCGGTGTCTGAGTGCATCAGGAAACAGGACTTGCCAAGACTCCAAAGCAAAGGACAATTGCAGCAGCCTATCCAGCAGAGAGGTCACATCCCTGTTCTCTTAATTCAGGTTGAATAGCACCTCAAAGCATAAGTGGTCCAAGGGAAGCAAATGGAGTACTGTGCGGCTGATTGCAATTCATACAAGCAGAATGTAGCTTCAATTATTATTGTTATTTTAAAGTGAAACTCTGATTGCTAGGGGCATCCCAATTTTACCAAGCTCATTTTATTTTCCCTACATTTATTTGAATAATATGTCCTTTGCTTGCAATAAAAAATGCCATATACCCCATCATCACAAGTAGCAGTTTATATAAACATAGCATTGGCCTGATGAGTTCCGAGATGAACCTGTTTGTTTATAGAATTTCTCCAGAATTTGTAATATTTATTGTTTAGAAGACTAACCATAGAGAAATGTCCTGTATGGCAAAGAGATGTTATGCTTGCAAATTTGATTCCCAAGGTATGGAAGCGGTTGCAGAATAATGATATTGAAAGAGGGAAGAAAAACAGAAAAAAAAAAAAGAACAAAGAAAAAGAACAAAGTTATTTTCTTGCTTTTGGCACTCAGTGGCAAGACAAATTTAAACTGGAGGGGAGTCAGAACAGAAGTTTGGCCATGGAAACTTCTCCATTCCCATCGGCACACTGGGTGTTTTACACTACTACTTTTTTCATAGGGTCCTTTGCTCAATCTCTGCAAAGTAGAGATATTGGAGAAACTACTTCATGTAGGCCTAAAGTTATGGGAATTTTGAATGAAAAATCATGTAAAGGGGAGGAAGATTTCATTCTTTAGGTATGCCAAGCCCAGATGTTCCAGCTGGCGAGGAGGAAAAGCGATTTTCCCCGTGGGACATCTAACAATAAGGATTTTACATCAGCAGCACATCGAGAGACAATACTCTAAGTGCCAAAAAAAAAAAAAAGAGTCTTTTCTAAGAGGTTTCTTCATGCACTATATCCTCCAAAAAGATCCAAAGCCAATATATACACAAAGATCATAAATATTACTGCATTACTGTGGTATACACTAACCATGAAATGTCATGGTGTGAAAGATCAACAGCCTTCAAGAGACTATTTCTTTCCTCACAACACCGCATTGCGCCTATGCAGACAAACTGTAAACCTGAATGCTTACATGATGACTGGCGAGTGTTCAGTTGCAAAGGAAGGCGTTCCACAGACTTGGCACTTGTTAGTATAAAGGCCCATCCATAAATTATGTTTTTACAATAATTTCCTTCCAATTGGATTGTCATCACGATCAGAGAGCCATTTACTGGAAGTGATTGCTAATTACACACATGTCCCCTTTACAGAGCCCGTACAGTAAAATGAACATTTTAGAGGGAATTTCTCCCATTTCAGACCTCCTACTATTCCACCCATGGATGTTTTCCAACAGGACATATTCTAAAGTTGTTTCTCATTTGCCTTCAGCAAGAGTTTTGGCTCAACATTGTCTTGCAAATCCTGGTTGTATATGTTTTGGTCAATTAGAAAACAAAACATGAAAACAAACCCTCCTTGAATCATTCTAAGAATCCCTTCGGGCACCTTGTCCATCCTGCTGACAACTAAAATATTTTCCTTTCTGTGCATTCCCACCATGGTTTTAATTGGCCAATGTGGCATGGATTTCCTAGATCTCTGGTGAGACTATTCTGCAGATCACTAGACCATATTTTTCCACGGCATCACTTTAAGTTTTCCTTTGCTCAGTTTCATCCCATTACTCTTTCCATTCAAAACAGTCCAGATAATTCCTATTCTCCCTTGGCACTGCTGCTTATTATGCATAGAGCAGCAGCTTTCCTGCCCTATCCAAATTCCTTACTGGATACATACATATTTAATTCTCCTGTTACTAAAGAAGTTAACAAGCTAGACCTGCTAAAGATGGATTTCCCCACTGTGGTGATATTTCCTCAAAGTGGTGCATTTACTCCTAATTTTAGGTCCTTTGCATTTAGGGCTACTTTAGAACCTCCTTGCACAGGCAAAGGGACGTAAGGGGGCCTTAGGGCAAGCAGTAATGGGGACAAAGTGGCCTCCAGCCACCTCGTGGCCTTTGCATCAGGTTGCTGGAGGAATTGCACACTCGCTGCCACTGCTGCAGGTGGCTCTCGCAGCTGGACAAGTGACGTCCACCACCTTACCCAGAGCTGGGTATTCCAGGAAGAAACCGGTAACTCTGCAAATATCCCGCAACCTCGAGCAGCCGCAGCCAGACAGCATGGTGCGGATGGGACACAGGAGAATAATATACTTCTCTATTACATTTCTGTCTATGTATACTTAAAAGGGAACAATGATTTTATTTATTTAAGGAAGAAAAGGAGCCTTTCTGCCCCGTGCTGTGTCCTGGCTTCCCGTTGCCGTCATGTCACCGGGTGATGACATTACCTGCTCTTCCCTCCTCCAGCGCTCTTACCCGTCCACCCTGCCACGTGGGGCTGAGTGTTACCTGCCGGCTCCTTGGGGCAATGATCAAATGTCTTTTGAAAGAACTTGAATGTATACTGATATTTTCAAGCTGCAATAATCTTTTCCCTCCTTCTGCACCATAAAAGAAAAAAGGAATAAAGGAAGGTATTAGGTGAATGCTTTAATATCTGCCAGTATCTCCCAACCTGTACGGATCGCCCCTGAGGCCAGCTCAGGGACAGGCAGCAGAGGAAGGCGCCAGCAGTGAACAGCATTGCCAGGGTCTGGGATGACGCTTCCCGATACACTATCCTTGCGTCGCTCCACAGGTTTCCCAGGTAGGAGGCAGCTTCCCTTCTTAGCGGCCACATGGGCTCACTAGATCCTTCCAGGACCGCGTTATTCTCTTGGCTCGTATGCCCTGCAGGGACACAGGAATAATAATTCCCTAATTCCTGCACTGGGGAGTGAAATGGGAGATGTCAGGTGAAGGAGCTAAATAGGAAGTGGTCGGAAATGACACCGGAAAGAGTGTCTTTCACCTACATTGATAATTCTAGGATTTGGGTAGTTTGCTTTTAAAGTAGACTGATAAAAGCAATAGCTGGAAAAATATCCTCTCCTCTTAATCCTCCCTTTTAATAAATTTAGAGGCAATCTACAGGCAAAAACATTTAGAAAACACCTAACTGAAGAGAAAGATTATTTCCTCCCTCACGTATAGGGGAAATAAAACAAATTGCCCGGATAATTAGAGTATCATGCTCTCAAACCTGCTGGAGTGCTCCGCTCTGGTGAGACTGGTGCCCATGCAGTCACCTTGTGGTGTCTGAAAAATCTCACCTGGACGGAAACAGCGGTTGAGGTAACTCCACTAACAGCCCTGGAGTTACTCCAGAGATTAATTTGAACCAGTATCTATACGGGAGACCAGTTGCATTTCATTTTGTACTTGCAATTAAGAACTACATAAAGTATCCTATACTCCAGAGTATGGCATTATTCCTCTTCAGCTGCATGAGATTCTTTCAATAAAGGTATAATGGAGGAGAATAATGAATACTATTATTTTGTTTAGAGGCTCTGGGGTTTAGGTAAGAGATGGTCAAAACAGCTGAGGTAAAACATTCTCCATCAGGAAATCCCATTCTGTCAGATAGAAACCTGGTGCAGAAACAAGCACATTTTGATAGAATTTCATTTAAAACCAAATTGAACCACAGTGTTTGGGTGAGAATAAACGCTAAAATTAAATTCCATTGGTACAGAGTGTTTCAATTATTCTTTGCAATAGGAAAAGTTGTTCTGAAATGTTATTTTACATTACATTCCTAATTATAAAAGAAGAGAAATACATAATTGGAATGAAATCTTTTGATTTATTGAACTAGAACATTTTCACTAATTCAAAGTAGCATGGCCTAGAAATGTGTTTTTCACAGGCCACTTGAACTATGGGCTTTTATTCAAATTCAGAACAAACCTCAACATTTTGAAAACAGAAATTTCTCAATGAATTAGGTGATGTATGAAGAAAGAAAAAAAAAAATCAAACAGCTTACGCAATACTAACGGCACTGTTACACATAACTCACTTTTCTAGTGACACTGGGGTAGCTTTAGGGCAAATAAAGGGCAATGCAGCCTCCCTCAAACTTGGGCAAAGGTGACAACAGTGGGAGAGATGAGAAAGGATGCCTTTGAAGAGTAGGGCAAAATTTGGAAGGAATGAGGTGGGATCTTTGTCGCTCAGATGATTTGGGCAGCCAGCCTTTACTATGCAGACAAGAGGAAAGATCTGCGTCATCACTCAGCATCCCCTCGAGGTTGCCACCGCCTGCAGAGCACAGATGAGCACGCTGAAGTTTTGAGCATTCAGTAATGAAAAGAGTCAAGTAGGGTTTGGGCTATTTTTGCCTCATAAAAGCCTACCAATTCCTCTATCAACAACCAAATCCTTGGGCCAACTTCAAGATTTCCTCTTCCCAGAGTAGAGGAAGAAAAGACTGATGGCCAATATTCTTCTCTTATTTCATCCTTTATAAAAAGCCTCTTTTCGGTCACATGCTGCTATTACTTACAGCATACTTCTTATCATGTGCTGGAGATCTTATAGACATCTTTTTATTTAACTCCTTCTTAATCATAGTTCGAAGGTGCTAACAGGTTGCAAAAACACAACCAGAGCTTTCAGCCCTGCAAGTCCTGAAGTTGGGCTACCCTTCCGTGCCACAGCGACAGGATGGAGTCTCTCACCCCAGCAAGGATGTCACCACTTCTAAGCTAAGCCCAGTTGTGTGGGCTGATGATGAGAGATGGGCAGAGAAAGGAGAGCAGGATGATGGCTACCCACTTTCCTACCACCTTGGAAGAGCAGACCAAAAGAGCACAAGAGAAGCGTTTTCTGGAGTAACTCTGAAGTGTAAAAGCTTCCTCAAGGGCACTCAGACCAAGGTAGTCAGACCTTTCCTCACCTAAATGTTTAAATACGCACATTTGCTTCAATGCAAAGTTAAATTTAGAACTATAAATGCTCAAAAATCCATGAAATGAAAAAGCGGTAGTTCTCATTACTCAGCCACACTGCCTAGCCCAAACACTTTACGCTGTGCAGGGAACAACAACAGAAAACAAAGATTCCAATTTAAAAAGAAAAACACAATTAGAAATGGCAGCACATTTGCAATGAGGTTGAAGCCAAGCTGCCACAAGGACCATAACACATTAAACTTCCAATTATTCTTTGGACATGGTTTTAAACAACCAGTAGGGTAGGAACAGGCATGCCTACGCCTCTACAGCTGCTCACAAGTGCAGAAGTGGCCCCGTGCTCAGTGGGAATGGGAGCGTTATGGGCAGGTTTTGTCCCAGAGTGATGCTGGTGCAAGTTGCAATGTAAATAGCATCGGGCTTTATCTATCCACATGCAATCATCATCTCACAGGCAGAGGATACAGCCAACCTGAACATAAAATCTCCTAAATGATTTTCTGATGCTTGGTCAGAAGAGAACCCTTTAACAGTCTCATGCACTCCTGAAGAAAATCAAGAGAAAATTATCTCAACTCTTGAAGAGCCTCGCTCCACAGCCCATCGGTATAGCTGAGCAGCCTTCTTCCCTTTAAGTTTTAGCTCTGTTTTAAAGTAACACTCTTGCTGCAAAACTTACTTCATCCCATCAGTGAAAACACAAACAGCACCACAAGCCTATACTGATGGACATGCAGGTGTGCACTGACCTACCAAGATGAAACAAGGTAAAGAATGTCTTCAAGTGACCATCTCTGAAATCCAGCTGAGCTACCCAGGCTGCTGAGCAGACATCTAGGCAAGGCAATGGGTGAATCTGCACAATAACAAACAAAACCATGGGTAACTCTAATGATCAATATGATCACAAGGGAGATATTTTGGTCTGGGTTGCTGAGTACCATTTTGCCAAACGGTGTGCTCTCCCACATCTAACCTCTGTCCCCAAACTTAAAGTAAATATAGCTTTGCCTCTGCTTTTTAACAGCTCTTGTTTAGAGGAAATTTTCAGAAAGGAAACTTCCATTTTTCTTTTTCCTCCTTGAATTCTTCAATGCATATTTTGCAAGTCCAAGTTAAGTCTCTGTAACTATTGCAGGAACCAAGGTTCCAGAGTCTGGAAGTTCTACCATGGTTCCTGAGCTATTCCCTGTGCTTCCAGAGCCCACTTCCCTGCCTATTCATTTGAATCCCTGTCATTGTTTGTAGTGTAAAGGAAAAGCAATGACCAGGCTGTTGAGTAGTTAACTACACAACTGCTACCTAATGATCCTAATTTGCATGATTTTAATAATAATGAGTAAAACCAAACTGTTAAGTTGCACTTTCTACCTCAGCAAAACTGAACTATAATTGTGTAGAGAATAATTTTATGGGTGAAGTGTGCCCTATATTATAAGAGATTAGAATAAAGTGCTCTAATATTCAATGTCTTAGCAGGTGCAGGCACTTACCTGGGCAATTAAAATCTTTTTAATATACAAATCACAGCCAATGAGACTATTGGCATGACAAACTGGATCTTTCAGGACATATTGTGTTTGTCTAAAATAGATTTTTGTTTGCTAGCAATAATTTGTCTAACTTTTGTTTAAAGGAGAAAATGACTAAACGCAGCCTAATTTGCAGA
Source organism: Crypturellus undulatus (assembly GCA_013389825.1). Lineage (NCBI taxonomy): Eukaryota > Metazoa > Chordata > Aves > Tinamiformes > Tinamidae > Crypturellus > Crypturellus undulatus. Next base: position 170,771 of record VWPW01028816.1, read on the forward strand.
AGTTTCTTAAAATGCTTGCATTATATCATTTCTATGAAACCATTTAATACGTCCCTATCTTTGTATAAGACATGCATTAATGCCCTTCACTTAATATCTCTTTTTAAAAATATACCACACTTAACAATTGATATATTTCAATATTATATTGGCTAAGGACTACTGGGCTGGATTGAATAGAATTTGGCCTTGGAATAGTAAGCAGATCATGGAAAGCATATGAAATTTTCTTTAATTGATGGCTTCATTAACTTCATTAAAGGCTCTCCTTTGTGCTCTGAGTATTCCATAAATACAGGAGGGCAAAATAGGTACAATGCCTCCTCGGAAATGTTTTCCAGTTACTTCTGAGCTATTTTGAAACTTTAGAAACTATGCTTTCCTGAAGAAAGGTGGACCTTGCCATGCTAAGCCCCGTACATAAAACCAAGCTAATTTAACATTTTTGTTGTTGTTTTTTAACAGAAATTTGTTTGCATTTAAGATGCCTTCATTTTGCATCCTTCTGATTCTTGCCATCCTTCAGGAGGTTGAACCGTGCTAGTAAAGTCACTTCCCAGATTTCAGGAGCCATGTGACCTGAAAATGGAATTTGGGGCCACACACGGAGGAGAGTTAAACAACTAGAGTGTGAGGGCAAAGGGACTGTCATTTTCTCCTTATTGTCTCGTAGGAAATAATCCGGGCAGTTTCCCACCAATGAACCAAAGCATTGCTGATTCCTCACGCAATTCACACTTCTGCTTGTGCAAAGAGGTGCAAATTGCACCTCCTGGAGCTGCCTCCCAAAGGGATTTTACCTTAATGGAGGGCAAGCATTGTTTGCACAACTGCCCTTTGTCTGAGCAATGCTCCTGGAAGAGAGCTTTCCTTCAAAGATAGGCCTCAATTGGAGCTCCACAGGGGGAAAGTCTCCAGGGGACCCGCGGAATCCATCAGTTCCCTGTGGGATTGCCAGAGCCACAGTATTTGCTGCTAGAGATACGTTCTGCCAGCACAAGGGACGTATTCAGCCTTTCCCAGACGAGAAATTGGCTGGAGAGGGAGGTGTTGAGCACTGGATCCTGGAAGAACCCTGGAATAATTCAAGACAGAATTTAGACTTACAGTTATATAAGAAATTTGGTGACCCAAAGGCTAACATGGCCATGCTAACAGAACGCGTGCAACCACATTGAGAGCAATCTAAATATGAAGGGTTCTGTGCCAGAACGCTGTAGTGGGAGGTCTTCACGTATCCAACAGAAGCCACAGACTGAAATTGTTTTGTGTACATGCTGAACATTTAGTGATGGAGAATACCATAAATATGAGCATTCAACCAGCAGGGTCAGGTGGAGCATACATTACATAACTTCCCCTCCATGTCTAAGCTGAGACTTCCTCCTTCTTGGAGAAGGCTGGTGCTTCTCCAGCCAGTAAATAGGTGGCAAATAATGAGAGCATAACTACGTAAAATAGAAACCCAGTTTGCAATGTATGAATGAAAGGAAGGTCCTCCATCTCCAGAAGGCACTTTAGATCACATGCCTTAAGAAAAAGTTACATTTTTAGGATAAGCCTCCATTTCCAGTCTGCAAAGAGAACAGGCACCTTTAAAGCATCATGCAGGTGAACTATGCTGGACACTAACTCAAAAGCACAATTGCTCCTCAGAAGATGTCATTCTAGATATATCTCAAATGTAGGGAGGGGAGGAGTCTAGATGACTGTCTTAAACATACAGTTCCTAGATAGCTTAAGTTAGTCAAGATGCTTAACTTAATGATAACAAAAACATTTAGTTAAAAACATAAGTATCCTTTTGCTTAAAAAAAAATGCTATGAAAAAGAGCAATGCATCTGTGCTGTAAATGTTTGTCCTAATTCTGTAGTCTTCTCCATCCCCCAAACATCTGTCAGGCCCAACTTCTTTCTGCACAAGTGGAACTTCATCAGTGTCCTGGAGCTTATGGATGGTTATCACTGGGATTACAATGCTGCCCAGTTTCTTGTTCAAGGTCCCTTCACCTCTTGCTGGGGAGGCTGTCCCTGTCAGGGAGGACTTGGAGAAAGAGCTGGAAAAAGAGAGATCCACCGTCTTTGCCAACAAGATCATCTGACTAGCCCCAAGTGCCCCAAGAGCCCAGGTATCTGCATTTAGAATAGGCCATTCTTTTTAAGGCTTATGTCATTAACCACAGCATACTATGGCTAGACCATAAATGCGGGAAACTCCCTGAAGTTACTGTGCCTAAAATAAATAAATAAATAAAAATACAAGCTCTGAAGCGCCCTGCTTCTGCTACGGAAACAATTTAAAATTGAGCTTTGATTCATACACAAGCGACTTCCTAAAGGAGTTTGAAGCACTTTAATGTTCAGGCATGCTCACAAGCCCATTATCAACAACAGTTTCTTCCAAGTCAGCTGGAAAATACACATTTATGGTGGGTTTACATACTAGTGTTGCATTCTCATTTCTAGGCCAAAGGCCTTCTGTTATCAAGCCATGACTTTTTTTTCTTTTAAAGTCCATAGTCAGTAAACAGGTACATGCCCAGTATTGCCTGTGCAAGGCAGTTGCTGGGGGAATGTTGCTTACAGATAAGCACACGTCTAAGTACATTGCTAAGTTAACCTCACTAACAATATCTGCACAAGCCATTTATTTTTTAACAAAAATATTCAACATATGGTGGAGATCTACAGAATAATTTTGAGAATGGAAAAATAAACAAGAAATATTTTTCTAACTCATCCCATGGCATCTTTGACATGTTTGACTAAATGTATTTCACCTTTAGCACTGTCAATCAAAAGACTGGTCAATGAAAAATCTCAACAGCTTTTTCCATAGCATAAAAACAAAACTGCTGGGGTTCTGCAAAGGACAAACATTTGACAAGTTTTGCCTCAAGCCTCAAGTTTGGCCTGGTCTAAATAAAAGAGATTTGTGGAAAGGACCCGTAAAGAAACAGGATTTACACCAGGTATGCAAAACTGTGTACAGTCAAGTGAAGCAAAATAGGAGTGAAAGAAAACTGTAAGAATATCATGCCTCCGACCGTAAGGTGGGCATTTACATGCAATTCTTAAAAACGTTTAGAGAAGCTAAAATTACACAGTGCCATTATCCTGAGGCTTGAACTGTGTGCTGCTTGTTTTGGACACCCGGAGCCTTGGCTTCCTGCTTGCCCACGTCGTGTTTTCCCCGGCAGCAGCTGGAGGTGCCCGGTGATGCCCGCGCAGCCCCGACGGGCAGCGGGAGCAGGGAATCCTGCACCGCTCGCTGCGGGCTCCGGCCTCCACCACCCACTCGCCGGGTGACCCCCCCAGTGCTCATGATACATCGTCCCGTCACCTTCACCGTTTACAGCAAAAAAGCTATTTAGCTGGTGCCTGCAACCCTTCAGCCCGCAATGCCTTGACAGCAGAGGTTATAGGAGAAAAAAAAATAGGGAAAAAAAAAGAGAGGGAGAGAAAGAAAGAACAATGTGCAATCGGCACTGCATTAGAGATGGAAAAAGTACTTAAAGCCTGCAACATTCATCAAGGCTGAATACATAAATGCCACATTTTGAATAAGCCAAGCAAAAGACAATGACAAAGGAAAGGCGCGTTGCTTCAGGAATCTCTATCATTTTCATTTGCTGCTGTCAGGAACCTGTTTTTTGCCTCTCACTCTATCAGCCATTATAGCATTAATGAAGTAACCTCACATAGTTATTGACTGGCTTGTCAGAGTCCCTGCCTGATCCCTTAATAGAAACCATTGGTCTTCAGTTAAAAATGGGGTGAGCTGGGAGGTGTTGTGGGCATGTGCTGAATTTCAAGTGCACTCCTGAGGTTATCAAAAGCCATGAAATGCAAATTATTATATTTTTTAAACACACAGATTTCATGCAACTGAGCATATAAAATTGACTAATACTGTACTTTATGCATTCCTAATAATGTTTCCAAATATGCTCTGCATATGATCTTTCCCCAGAAAGTTGTGGGTGGTATTTGAATAAGCAGAAATGGGCCTAGTTTTATTTTGTGAATAAAGTAGTTTCCTCGATGTTGCAAGCCTCTCTTCCTTCTAATATAAAGTAATGTTTATGCACTGTCTGTTCAAACAACATGGGTAATCCTTTGTCTGAATTTCTGTCTCAGATCAAAATCATTTTTCCTTCATCATTTTTTTTCTCCTTTCATAAAGCATCCTAAGTCCCAGAACTAGTATATTCTCATTTACTAGAAATTGAGGGTTGGCAGAGGGTCTAGAAATAACTTCTTTTCCCAGAAGGTAATAAATCCAGGGAGTAATCTAAAACACTGAGTTGTTAATTCCAGTACTACCACGCCATAGACTGTGATATGTAAAAATGAGCTGAGCATGTTACTGAATCAGCCGTAGTTGACAAGCAATCAGGATGTGTATGATATCTATGCAGAGTGGGATGCAAGTGCATCTTTGTGCCTTTGCTTGCAGAGGGCAAGGCACTCTCAAGGAGCACACCAGCTCGGTGTTTGGCACGACACACAGTCAACTCGGTGCCAACACGAGTGGAAAAAACAGGGTGATCTCTTGAAAGCTCCTCCAAGGAGGAGTTGGGGGTCCACAGGCTGAGGGTTTTAATTATAGCACTTAATGTCATGTCCAGAAGACACCTGCAATCAGCTCAACGGTGGTCCAGGCACCACAAGTCCTCTCAGTACCGCATGCTCCTCAACCTGCAGCCCTGCCCGCTGTGAAAACTACCTCAACCAAAATCAGTGAGTTTACTAGAGTTGAGCTTGCTTTTATTCGTTGCTAAGATTTTAATGCCTTTCATCAGTATGGACCTAATAAACATGTTGAAAGAAACCCCCCTGTCTTTTCATCCAGGAGAGCATCAAAGGTTAAACATTATGCTGATTTGGGAAACAGTAAAGAGAAACCTCACATCTCATTCAGCACAGACAGCAATGAAAAGAGTAGTTGTTCATCCAGACCTTATTTGAGATTGTTTAGACCTCTTGGGTCTGAAAACTGGGTTGGCATTCTCAAAAGAACAGGTTCCCATAATAATTGTAGGCTCTTCCCATTTCTGATTGGGCTACAAACTCCATGAGAACAACTCTCATGGCACTTTTACATCCCTGGCCTGAAATTAAGCACATTTTTCTTAATGAATACTCTGTTTGTTGATTTGGTGGCACTTTTTCCTTAGTCTGACTTCCCACCACCAGCCCTTTTACAAAAAAGTATTTGCAGGATTCCTGCCTCACTCTCTCTACCACTCCTCCCAAAAAAGCCTTCCTTACATGAAAATAGTTGGTGTGTAGTATGTCAGAAACATTTGTAATTTGGCCCATTTTCAAACTATTCACTTAGCCCTATGCACAGAGTCAGCAAAACACTTACTCATCCACTTGTATGGTGAGAACTTGGCAAAGGTCTTTGATGGGACTGATGTCTTGGAGATATGCCTCCAAGATCTAAGGTGAGGAGCCCTCCCCCAGCATCTTCAGAATAGCATGCATAGGGATTTTGCTTCAGTTTCTTCTACAAGGATATATTTTCCACTGTTTGTGACCAACGATCACAATCTTCCAGACCTTCCAGACTCTGTTTTCTTACCCCAATTTGTTCGCCTACACAATTCAATACCAATGCTGACATATTTTTTTTTCCTCCTCTCAAAAAAAACAAGCATTTGTATTAGTGAAACTCAACTAAATTAAACTGTGGAACATCACACTCAATTGAATCTGAGTTCCTCTTCCCATCTATACAAGCTTTGCCAATCCCTCGTCAGGAATTGGTTCCTGTAGGAATCCATGTTGACACCCAGCCCCAAAAAGATCCCGAGAGACTTAAAGTCCAATCTTAGCTAGCCATGAAGAACAACTGCCTGGAAGCAGTGCAATCATTATGCAAACCATGAGATGAGGTCTATTTATACCACTGCCAACAGTTCGTATACTTCAGCATATATTTACAAGGCTGTCTTTGCAAGGGAGTAGGACTTTCCTAAAACATTTGAACTTTCCAGATCTCCCAAAGACTGACTAGGGAATACAGCCACAGGGTCTGCAGTTTTTTATTACATTCTCAACTGATCCCAGTAGCAATAAGTGGAAATGAATTACATTTGTAAGCAGAGAGGCTATGAAGAAGTGAAGGGGAGTGATCTACCCTCTCATCCACGTATGGACTCTGTAGTCTGGTCACAAGAGTCAGGTGAAGGACATGTTACTGCATTACCCTTGGGGATTAACTCTTAACTTCAATATCTAGTTCGTGAAGGCTAACAGTTTAAGTTTCAAATTCAAAGGACGCTGGAATCATAGAACCTATTTGGGTTCCAATAGAAAACTCTGTTGTTCAAAGATGAGTTTGAGCCTCTAGAGGGCCTGGACCAACAGCTCCTCCCCTGATTTGTAACCAGGTGGATGCTCATCCAAGTTATTTAAAAAAAAAAAGGGAAAGGAAAAGGTGCCAGTCACATTTTCCTAACAAACTGGTGGCTAAAAAAAAAACTTCTCCAAGAACTTCTCTTATATTCCTTGATCTATGCAAACCTCAGTCCAAAGAAATACAGATGCACTTCTCATTATGAAAGTACATGCCCCAGCATAACACAGGAACCAAACTGCTTTAGGGAGCTTGCAAGTCATCACACAGCCCAAGGTGGAAGAGTCAAAGGGGACCATGGCAGAAAAGAGGTACCTGACCATTCAGGAGAAGCAGGTGTTGACATGACTATCTTATGCTAAAAATAATAATTATGGGTAGAAACTTGGGAGTTCTAGGGGATCTTGCCCTTTGTCTTAACATCCTGAGTACTCTTGAACAAAAAAAAAAAAAAAAAAGTGGTGTTATTGCCATGCAGAAAAAGCTCATTCTGGCTGAAAACATACCAAGTTTCTCTCTATGTGGAGATGAGAAGGAAACCAAAACCATAGTACTCCTTCCTAGTTGATTCGAAGTTCATGACAACATACCTGTGATCATAATCTCTGCACCTTCCACCACGTCTCAGGAAAATATCAGGCTATCAGCCTCTGCAGAGTCCAAGTGGTCAAAAAATGGCATTAAACATGCTTTTGAGTCTGCAGTCCAGTTGGCTCCTACACTAGCAATTTAGGAATGAGCAAAACTGAGGGTCAGAGGCTAAAATTTGTTTAGGTTCTTGTTTCCTAGGGTGATTTGCCCATCCTTACTTACAATCTCCTCTCACATAGTCGGCTCCTCTGTTTTTTAGCAGGATAAGCTGGCGCTGAGGCTGCAGCATGAACTCCACAAAATGCTATCCTTGCCCACAGCGCTTTGCTCTGTGGCTGTGGTGCAAGGAGTGCCCCATATAGAACATTACTGCCAGAAGCGCAGCATTTCTGATCTTCTAACCGTGCTTAATGATTGCTGAAAGGAACCAAACAATCACGACTGAACTTCGGCTTCTCTGGTAATTAATATTGTTATTACAGAATTGTTAATAATTATTAGACTCCGGCAATCTAGGAAGCATCAAAGATTGAGAAACTCCAGTAAGATAAACAGCCAGCACGACTACTGTTTCATAGTTTCCAGCCTTGTCCTTATTTTGAACATCTCTATGACTAATGCTCACCCTAGTAGGAGCACAGCAGAAAATTCTCCTAATTGATTGCAAGAAACTCTTGCTCATTTCAGACATGCACAGGATCCACCTTGAGACAATCTTTGTTTCAGGGACACGTTCTGTGGTCCTAGGAGAAACACACTAGGTTTTTGTGCATTGCAGCTGCTGCTACAGGCAAGAACGAAGCAAGCGCTGCTTGGCGTTGCTAGGAATTTTCACATGAGCAGTGCAAAAGTGAAATTGTTTTTAAAGGTTGCTAAATATCAAATTTGCAATTGCATTAGCTGTATGCAAACAGGCCTGCTATTTTGTGTGTTTTGTCGAGTGCAATATATTTGGCATGCAAAAGCAGTGTCTTCAGGGATTTTTTTTTTTAAATAAGTAGTCTGGAGGTATTGTAAGAGGCAAAGTAATTAGCATTCACTCAGCCCAGCAGGGCAGCAATTTAAACTTTTACAAGGAGTCAAAGTTCAGGATGCTGCCCTGCCATCAACTTTCTACATACAGAAAGGATACAGACTGGAATATCCAAATGTTTCAGGCTACTCTGGGTTATTTGAAACTCCCATAGACACATTACTATGGGGAAATTGCTTAATCTGCTCCAGGATTTATTGCTATTGTATGTTCAGTATGGAGGTCTTGGAGGGTCAGAAAGGGCTGCACTCACTGCGAGTATTTTATACCATATTAAAAAATTTCTGACCATACCTTTAATCGTCCAAATCATTATCCTAATTTTAATGCAGGCATGCATATTCTACAAAATGAATCTATATCATATCACACTTGTGAATAATGCGGAAAAGTAGGGAAGTGAAGCACTGGTCCAGTTTATCAAGAGATAAAGGCAAGTGTGTTGTTGTGTAAAGCAAGCAAGTAGAAAAGACAAAAGAAAAAGAAAACCCTACTGTGCTGAATTGATTTAGGACTAAGTGTATGCTGCCAGAGAGATAGATTTTCTCACCCGTTAGGCAGTCATTTTTACAAACGAACGATGTGAGTACTGATGAGAATTTGCGGTGAAAAGAGCATATTTTTGCTAGTCTGGCCATTGCATAATTCCGTGCTGTGGGGCTGTCCCCTTTCTGCTTGAGCTCATGATGCATGTGGGGTGGGAAAAGTCTCGCCAGGAACCAGAACACCTGCCTGCAGCCAAGAGAAAAAATCCAGAGTCCCAAAACGCAACCAGGACAGGGCAGGACGAGCTGCAGCCCATCATACTGGGTCACTCACACTGCCGCAACCGGCTGCATTATTTGGGAGCTTTCAGCGAGAAACCCATCATGATCTTTTTTCTCCCTCTTTCTTCCCCCACCCCAGGCTTTCATCTGTGAGAGACCGTAGAAAGGGCTAGAAGGGAGAGGTGAGAAGGGAATGTATAGCAACCGATTAGCTCTGCAGATGATTCACACCCTGCAAAAGCAAAACAACTCGATCAGGAAGGAAACTTGGGTACCACAGAACTAAGTATACATACATATATATATATACATAAAGAGGTGAAAAACAATCTTGTTTAACTACTCTGAAACGTATTGTCATTATTCTGCCAGCTGTAGTTGGTGAAAAAAAGTGTTGAAAAATATCTATTTTATTATTAGTTTTGATGGTATCTTTTTACCTCGGAGAAATAAGTTTTAGAACAAAAAGGAAGCTGAAGGATGAAGAATGAATCGGGCTGAAATTGGAATCCTCTTGCAGGAGTAAGCATCAATTTTGTACATTTTCCAACTTTGTTAGAGTTTCAAAAGAAACAAACAAACAAAAAATTACTACAGGTTGTTTTCAAACCAAAGTATGATCTCTAAACTTCTTGCTATGTATTATTTACCAAGCAAAGCAAACTCTGAACGCAAACAACCCAACACCCTGCAGCCTCCAGAAGACGTACTAAAGGGTATAGCCTTGGAATAACAATGCTGTACACTGAAATGGGGAGAAGCAGCCCTTTGACTCCCCCACCTTCACTTCACAGACACACAAGGGAAACCTTTTCATTCCCATTGCAGGTAAGAAGGTTCCTGAGATCCAGTAACCTGTCCAAGTCAGTAATTCACAGCACTCTGAGACTTCAGCAGCGGATAGGGATGGCCAGACTCCTGCTTAGCTTCATCAACCCACCTCACACCTTCCTAAACTGAGAGTAAAACTTGTCCCATCCTGCTCCAATGCAAACCCACTACGTAAAGTCCTTAGAAGGTTTGAGAAGCTCATTTCTTTTTCTCCTTCACTTTGAGGCTGCCAAGTTTCTTTGTTATTTGTAAATGACCATGGAGCTCAAGATGGTTGCTCCATGCCTCATGTTGAGAGCTGAGAGCTAGAGTCACTCGAAAGGGAGAGGTATGACAGCTGCAGAGACCTTCATGTCCCTAGACCAGACCTGATGGTCCTGCAGCCGCAGCCGCACCAGTGTGGGCCACACGCTTCTTGCCTTGGCCTTCAAACATGTTTCCAACACAACCATGAGGATGTTGGAGAAAATAGTCTATCAGCTGCCATCACCTATGGGAAGGCTACGTGGGAAAAGAAGGGCAAGGGACAAGATGGCACAGGGAGGTTATCAGTGGCCCCATATTCAGGGTGGAAGGAGAGGTCTATTTTGTGGCCCAAACGAAAGCCAAATGAGGTCAACCCCACTTCTGCCATTACTACCCACAGCTAGTTAATTGTTTTCCCAGACTACCCTCTCCAGAACCAACTACTGCTAGTTATTTCCTTTGACTTTCAGAAGACATTTCCCTCACAAATTTAGACAAACTTATCCTAAATTTTCTTTTAGTGCCACAAATGCATTTTCTAATTGAAAAAAAAAAAAAAAGTTAATTGTTTTGGTGTCACAGACTTTAATTAAGCATAGTTTGTCTAAAATAGCTTCAGGGTTTATCTATTATTTATTAAAGAAAGGTTAGTTATTTGTTTGGGGGGGTATCTGGAGTTACAATTTAACAGAAGAAATCACAGAATCAAATCATTCAAACTGCTTTAGGAAATCAGTCAGGGGGTCAGGAAAAAAACTCTTTTACTAATGCAGTGGTAAATAATAAAGACATTTTTAATAGTCTCAAGTCCTCCTTGAGACAGTGGTAACTTCCTATCACTATTCAAGGACAATACACTGGTTTTATTCTAGAGTGATGGTGACAGTTTTCCTTTTGCATTTTACATTTCAGCCAGCACCTTGTGCAAAATGCCCAAATATCACTGTGACGGGCACCACAAGAAGTGAGAGGTGCACAGTGCTGAAATCCACTTCTCAGACATTTTTCCACCACATCATCTACCATAACTCAAGAGGATGAGTACAAGTATAAGTAGAACACCACACAGGAAAGTGTTCCCAGCGCGATGCAGCACTTGGCTTCAAGTCAGGGCTGCTGTGCAAAAACACCTTGAATAACAGCAGGTTTGTCCTCAAAAATGAGGAAGAATTTCATTCGTTCATCTCCAACTCATGAAAAATAGTTGGGAATGGGACCCTTTGGAGATGCACTGGAACAAAGCCTTGGGGAAGAAGAACCAATAAAAAAAAACTTGAGCTCAGTGGGAATTTCCAATAGCTCTTGAGATATGCCCATCCCAAGAGCACCAGGCTGGACACCCCCCTGCTAGTTTTAGAAGGCCCTTCTGCACATGCTGTTCTGGTGGAGCTGATATTGCTGGAGTCGTGCACATTTCCCAAGACAAAACACCATTTTCAGTGTAATGGTTGTTTTATTTCCACAGACCCTGAATGTTAATCACATGCCCACATAATTTAGACACCTACTACAACAAAACCCACAGGCAGCACCAGCGCTGCCGCTTGGCGTGGGTCAGAGTGGGACCCTCTGCCTAGCTTGGCCTGCCTGACTATTTTCTAGGGAAGGAGAGCTTTGAAGTAAGTCCTCCTTCCCTCCCCAAATACTGGAGATTAGGTTATCCCTGCAGGTGAAATCATCCTTCTTCCTCCCTTTCATGCCAAGGGGAGCAATGCCACAGACACAAATCTGTGTTGCACCCTCGTGCATGGCTGTGTGGGGCAAAAAGAGCAGTGCTGCATCGAGTATTTGCCTGTGGATTTAGGGCACACAAGTGTGCAGAGCGAGCACCAAAGCTCAGGAGCGCGCTGGGGATCAGCTCCTGTCATAGGCAGGGGAGTCCCATGCAGCTGGTAGGTTATTAAACACCAGTTTGAGGGCCTCGTAAAGCCATTCTGAGTCATATTTTTGCCTTTTTCTTTTAAATTAAAAAAAAAGCTTTAACTTTCCCCTCACCACTTCTGGGCTGAATTGGTTTGATCCACAGAGGTAGTTATGCATAAGAGCAACCACTTTATACTGAATTAGGGGATTTCTCATGCAACACATCTCACCAATTACAAGGTAGGAATGCAATTCTATGATTTATAACACATTATACTGTTAAGTAATATAACATTATAGATACAATTTGTACCTATCTCTCCATGGATTAGAGAGGTGGCATATGAAGAGTGGATCATTAAACAGCAGTGCAAGGCCAGGGGCCAAGCACTTTTGTTTAACAAGCTGCTCCAAGTACCACCTCTCTAATCCATAGAGAGCCACAATAAATTGTTCCTGCATCTTGTTATAAATCATGTTCTTTGAGGTATTTTTTTAATATATAAAAACAATAATATATGTTTGGGGACATCTCTTTCTAGAGCTGAGCTAGTTTTAGCTGAAGGCAGTTCTGTTCCGGATGCAATCTGAAGACACACTGTGGAATCTGCAATCTGGCCCAATTTGGGGGTGGCACTTGCAGCGGGTGCCAGCTGCCCCGTCCCTCTGGATGAGGGTGAACCTCCCTGCTGTCCAGGCCAGCAAGTGGCCAGGGCTCCCCGTCCTCCCCGGAGGGGATATCTTTGGGATGACAGAGTAGATGCAGTGATGCATCCCCATGGGGGCTGCAAACCTGCTCCTCGCAGTGGGCACCTGCAGCAGATGAGAGCGAGCTCTTTGACCCCCATCGCTTCTATTAATATTGCCTCTCTTTATATGGGGTCAGGAAACGCAGATGCAAACAGCAGGCTCTGCAGACAACCCATCACTTTGTAAAGTTCGCTCAAGTATCAGGGTGCTACACCTCGGCTTCCAGGTTTATTAAACCCCATTATATTCCCCTTGGCTATAGCAACACCGCTATACAGAGAGACAGATGCCGAGCTCTCCAGGAGGGCAGCACACTGCAGTGGACCGACAATATCGGGACACTGTTAGGTTGCCTTATACACACTAGCACATCGTGTGCTGAGTCATTGATTTCTATTGACAGTTTCATTGTAATGTCAGAACGTCACCTGCATTCATCTTTCATCTATTTCTAAAGTGAACAGTAGTCCTCGCAAAAGAAAAAGGATAGATTAAAAAAAGAAAAACACAAACAAGAATAAAAGAAAACAGAGTTTTTTTCCTCAAAAACAAGCCAAAAAATCAAGACCATTCAATAACTACATAGAGCACGAAAACTATTAATAGAGAACATATTATTTAAGAAATTCTATCACTGCTTCCATCTGCAAATTATGTGCAAACCCACTGCCATTCATTCTTTTTTATTTTCAATTTATAAAACTACATAAAATTAACATTCTCCAGCAACTATCTTCAGCCTAAGAAGAATTAAGTCACATTTACAGTGTTTGCTGTTGACAGATCATTGCCTCTGCCGTGACGCAGGACTGCTGCTGTTCTCTGACTGGGTGAATGGCTCCTAAGCAAGTACTAGAGGAAACTAGGATCAGGCCTTCAGTGCATTAAGTTTGAAAGAGAAGCAAAAAAAATGAAAGACAAGCAAGACTTGGAACTGGCATTGCATTACATTAGGCATTGCTATTCTACAAACCGAAGGGATACAGACTAGAATATCCAAATGTTTCAGTCTGCTCTGGGCTATTCAAAACTCCAGCAGACACATAGCAAAGATATCACTGTCAGCATGGCTCTCCTCTGTTTCTAAAGGCTGAGTAGAAATATTTCAAATGTCAAAAAAATGCAAACTGAAATTTCCAATTTCTACGTTTAAGCCACCTGCTGCTCTTCACTGCTACTATTCCTATAAATACGAGTTTGCAAATGAAGCAAGTGAACAGTTTTACTGGACCAAAGAGTAAGATTCAAAGTCCTCCACAAGCACCAGGCATCCTGACAAGTGTGAATCCTCAAGTACAAGTTTCCATGCCATGCTGAAACAGAAAGAGACCCTGGAGCCTTAAAAAAAAAAAAAATTCTTCATTCCACTTTCACAGGAATTCAAATGATTTACCAAAATTCCCTAAGCAATTTTCCTGCAGCACAGCTCCCTAATGAAGCTGGGGAACAGGCTTCCCTCTGCACTAGAACTAGTCTGAACTGAGCGAAACACTTTGTGGCTGGTACTGGCCTGTGACAGGCACAAAAGGGAAACTCGGTCATTCAAGGTGAAAATTGCTCTTTCATGCTAAGGTTCTGACCACAGCTTAGCCATGAACCAACCATGTTTTCTAGTGATAGACCATGCCATTATCATGAGGCATTGTGTCTCTATTGTGAGGCATTTGTGTGGGCCAGCTTAAAGCAGGTTGCTTTGGGATAATGGTTCATTAGGATATCATTTTAAGTGGTTCTGCTTAAGAAGTCCCAAACTGAACAAACAGGAACATGAACATTCAAAGCTTTCAAAGCTTCTTGTCTTATAGATTTTTGGCATAAATAGAATCTTAAGATATTTTGCTATGTTGCCTCAAACAGTGAGGAAACAAGAGACAGGGAAAAAAAAATAGGAAGTACATAAGAAAAGGAAAAAGCAACCAAAAAAACAGCCGTAATGAGGCATTTGTTATCCTGTGTGTCCCATCTGCTCAGTCGACACCTTCTCTCCAGATATACAGCATCTAGTTAGATGTGAACTAAAGAGACTTCCCTGGATATTCCGTTGCATCCATCTTCCACAGACAGAAGAAACCTGACAGGACCTGGGCTGTCTTGGCAAGAACAAGAAACAAAGAGCAGCCTTGGAGGGAAGGGCTGCATCTGTATCAAGACTCCCCGTTTCTTTCTGCTCCATCCTCCGGGCCCAGCTGGACTGAACACCCCAACTGCTCTATTCCTGTTAGGAAGTGGGATGTGAGAAGTGCAGGGCTGGCAAGACACCCGATCCACTCAAAAGGATCCGAGAACACCCTCAGGTTCAGAAGCACCCGGAGTTTGCCAAATCATTTCAGCTCATCTCTAATTGTCAGAGATCTCTATTAGCTCAGTTGTGCGGCTTTGACATAAGGATGAACAGAAGGGCTGTTACTGGCTAGTGATAGGAGAGGAGCTTCTGGTCCAAGGAAGAAAAGCATCTTCCATGGCAGAAGGAGAATTTTTCTTTTTTCTTCTCCCCACATAGGCTATACTACACGCAAGGCTAAACAATAAGGACAAAAGACAGAGGGATCACTACACAATGGATGTCCACCAGCTTCAACTTTTCCTAATGCCACAACTTTTCCTAATGCCGTCTAACAAAAGGCTTCATTATATTGCTTCACTGTTTTATGCAACAAAAGATGCACTTTATTATCATCTCCAAGATGGGGGGGGGAAAGGGAAAATAGCACCATGAGCAGCTCTGACAGCAGAGCAGAGCACAGCTCTTCCTGTAGCTACAGGAGGTGGCTTGCGCCACAGTGGCAGCTCTTTCCCAAGAGCACTTAATCCTGGCATGCCCTGGCCTCTCTGCTATCCCATGCCACAGCTTTCAGCATGCCAACCGGAGCTAGATCTTTGCAGAAGCAGAGAGCTCAAAGTGAAAAAGAGCAGCCTCACTAAGGGCTAAAACTGATCCAAGACCAGGCGTCCTTCAGTTATGCCAATATTCAGATCTTTCCACACGATGTCAGGGAACACAAGCCCAGCTTAATAAAACCCCAAACATATTTTTGGTTTTGCAAACAGTGTTTCATTCATGCATGTCTGTCTAGAGATGCATCATTACAATTGCAATGAGATAGCTGCCAACCCTGGAAGAGTATATTGCTTAGTGTACCTGGAATGATAAAGACAGACCAAAACAGTTTTATGAAATTAAAATGAGTTTCACTATGTAGAAATGAGAGTAAGATGAAGTCAGGCCTGGAGCTAGAAGTTACCCAAGCTTCTCAAATAATCTATGGCCATGGCCACTTCTGTTTAGTCTTACATGCATCCTTCCCTAGTATGATAAGCAGCAAAACCATCCTTTAGAGCAGCTCTGACCGCAGCTGTGCGACTCGAGGTGACTCGAGGAGTAAAGCCAGTCACATGTTACATCCTCAGGTCAGACATTTGGGTGGCAATTGCACCCACTCTCACAAATGGGCAGCTCAGCTACTTGAGATGAGGTCTGAAATACGGAAAATAAACCAACCCTAAATTAAAGTGCTTTCAGCATAACATAATTACACTACATAATGTTTACTTATCTTATATATACGAAAAGAAAAGATAAATGCCCAGTAAAAACCACAATCCACTATTAAACAGCTATAAAAAACTTTGCCGTCTTCCCATTTCAAAAGCTTCCGTAGTATAAAGAGTGGCCAAAAGTTCAGTGAACTGTCTTGTAGTCTGCTACTCCATTCAGGCTGTGCTATTTCCAGAGAGTCTCCTGACACCGTATCTAATTTCCAAAATGAATATGCTTTAATTTTCCTTCTTCATGCATTGTGCTTTTTCCTCATTTGAAACAGCAACAGCCTCTGGCAGTAAAGGACATCACATTTCTTTGCAAGATGAAGCTTCCCCCTCCCCATACCGAAGAATGGCATGGGTCAAGGGAGAAAAAATGTATGCAAAAAACATCACACCCCACTGACCCCAGTATATTTTACATTACAATTTTGCCATTTCCAATATAGGTTCATTTTGCAGTGGACCATATCAGCCATATTTCAGGATTTACAAAAAAGAAAAAAAAACATCAGTACCTGGAGCATTGTCTGCATACAGTATGTCCTAATACAATATATGGATTGTCTTATTAATGTGTAGTGTAGCTTGCAGAGAACACATGCACACAGTGGGAACACTTAAGTATCCTTGGCATGCAGCACAAAAGTATGCATGGTGCATTTGTATATACATTCAATTATATCTGCAGCTAATACACAAGTGCATTCCCCTCCCCTAAAATAAAAAAGAAATAAAAAAGGAAAGACAACTATACAGCACAGGAGAAACTCCAGCTTCATCAAAATCAGTAGGATTTTCAGTGAGGTGGACTTTTACCTGCTAAACCTGCCTCCAACTAGCCAAATCAGAGGATACATTAAAGTTCAATTACTTGCTACTGCACATTAAAAGGTCTCACTCTACTTTTCCTTAGGACCAGCTGAGAGAATCCAAAATCCATAGGAGCTCCTAAGTCTTCTCGAGTATTTGAAATAACATTTTACCCCCACTCCTCCGAGAGTTTTAATGAAAGTCAGCCATGGCCACATGCACACAAGTAAACTTATCAGGGACACCTGAAGCGTATATTAATAAAGTGGGATTTGTTTGAAGCTGTGGTAGTGGAGGATCAGGCACATGTTGTATCTTGTCTTCCCTTCTCCAAGAGGAATGCCTCAAAAAAGGATAGTTGGGTGAAATCACTGCTTTGAGTGGGGGAAGAAATATTGATGTCAGCCAGAGCCAAAGTGCTGCAAAAGTGCTTGGGCATATTTTAATTTAAGAACATCAGTACTTCCACTGACTGATGTCAGCAAAGCTGGATAAGTGTCTGCAGGAGTAGATTTCTACCTAAGAGAAAAAACTATATAGTCAACAGGAGGAGTGCCTGACTAGAGACCATAACAATTTTGGCTTCGTGTACTACAAAGACCATAATGCTCATAGAGCTGACAGGTCTGACCATTACAAACAAAATCATCATCCACTATTTTGACAGAAAATCAAAGTTGTCTGACTTTCTTAAAAAATACCACCTCCCATAAAAATCTTGCTGCCATCTAGAGATGATCAGCTGGGTAACGTCTCAAGAGAGGAACAGTAAAAGCACACAAGTATCTGAAGGTTAAATGTGCCAATGAAAGCAGAATTACCTACTGGGGACTAATTAAAGGGAGGCGGAAAGAAATAAAGAAAAGAAAAAAAAATCTGGTCATACAAAGACTTACAAATCATCAGTCTCCTTCTACACCAAGTATCTACTCTACTCTGCAACTCCCTTCAAAAGGAGCAAGTGCAGGTCCTGTAACTACCAGATTTACCCTGCTTATCATCTTGAGAAACATGAAACACAGTCGCACTAGAGAGCTTTGCTTAAGACCTGGAGAATAACAAAAAGACTTAACTGAAATTCAGTGGTTTACAGAGGGCTATGACACTACTTGAGTCTCCTTAAATCAAGGAGTTGAATACTACAAAAACAACAAAAAAGGGCAGTATTTCAATATTTCAGTCATTAGCACCCCAATATTGCCAGCTGAGCTCCCCAGACCATGGCCCAGCAAACGCCAAATCCTGGTGCAGAGGTAACAGTGTGTGAGAAATAACTGGTTTACGTTATTTCTAAGTTCTGGCCAGAGAGATGGAGCAGGGAGCTGTGGGCATTTACGGGGAAACGGCCTCCCAAAATGAGAAGTACCTGCGGCCTTGAGAGCTCAGGGAGGGGAGGCGGGAGGAATCCTTGGAAAATGAATCTAAATTCAATAGTGAGAGCAGCGCTTTTTTGTTATTTTAAGTAGAAAGGGTAAAAAATGCAATATTTTTTTCAGCTGTTAGCTCTCTTAAATGTCACGGAGAAGCATCCTGTTGCCTGGGAAGTTGTAGACTCGGGGCTCAACAGGTTTGCTTGCTTATTGTCAGCATTTACCTGAACCGGTTTTTAATAAAAGCCTTGAAGAAAAGAAATCTCCTGCCTGAGATGACACGTTAGGAACTCAAGCTGAGACCCTGGAGAATTGTTGAGCTATTTAGTGACAATCGATTCCATCCCCAATAAATTCTGTTGCTTAATAATTGCCAAGGCCTGTGTGTTGGATTCGCTCTCCTATGCTCTATGCAGGACCTGCTTTTCCTTTAAACAGTTATTGGACTGCATCCCGATTGTGGTGTTTACTTCTGCAGTCTCAAGAATTTCTGTATCTTTGTGGCAAATGTTGCTATGTTTCAAGTGGCCAATTCTGGCAAACCACCTGTGAACGAGGGCAGAAAATGGTACTTTCTGTATTCACTTGGGGCTCTGTACTTAGGAAAATGAACTTGTATTTCATTAATTAACAACAGCAACAATAACAACAGTATTATTATTATTATAATTAATAATAATAATGATGTTGATCCTTTTGGCTTCACACTGCCCATTTAATCGCTGTACCAACTACTGAAAGTTCAACCGCTAAAAAAAAGTGTTTTGAAAAGGGAAAAGTCTGGAGGCAAATTATGGAGGAAAGAATAGATATTAATCATCTTTAAAGTCATTCTGTCTCAGGCATTATTTTTTCTTTTCTTTCATTATTCATGATGAGCTTTTGTCTCAAGGCCAAGCAAATTCGTAGGGCCTGACCCATCCAAAGGCAGCCACGGCTATGTGAACAAGGCAGGTCAGCTGAGTCTATACGTTAAAGGAAAGAAAGCCTAATGGGAGGAAATCAGAGAGATAGCTCTAACCAGTGAATCTGAGCACATCTAGGAAAATAATTACCCTTCTGATCATTTTGTTTCCCAGCACTTGGCCAGTGTTCCCATCCTATTGATGTGGAGAGCACCAAGTAAGCAGACTCATGCACTGGGATAACACCAGTGGGCAAATTGCTCTTGTCAAGCACAAGGACAGTTGGGATGAGGCAATTGAAGCTCCTGGCTCCCCCCCCCCCCCCCCCCCCCCCCCCCAAAACAAAAGGAATTATTTCGGTATATCTATATTTGTAACCACATTTCTTTAATGTCAGAGGTTTACAATAGAATCTTTTGGCAACCTTTACGGTAGCCAGTGTACTTTGGGCGCTCTGCAGCAAACTGAACGTCACTTATATTCACTTTGATTCCATAAATGTGTGCAGAACATGCTGTTAATAATTAATATAATTGTATAAACCCCTAGGTATATAAATACATGGGCATCCTCACATTTTTCCCGCTTCCCTGCAACAAATACCCGAAGTGAAACAAATTTAACAAGATACATTATACAAATCTGCAGACAGAAGTTGTATCAAAATTTTAACTATCTTCAGTTAAGCTTCAGAAGAAAGCGCTTCTATTTCAAGTAACGCTGGCAGCATATACTGTAGCGAGGCAGCCGCATTTATTTTCAATTATCATTTTTGCCATTTTATACAGCATAATGAAATGCCTAGTAAATTATACATTTTTGTAAAACACAAACTTGTCTCTTTATTTGCAGTGCAAGTCTTGCAGTATCGTTTTGTCTGTATTAGCTCTAGCTCCTTGTGAGAAGCCAATTACTTTTCTTAGCTGTGATACGCACGATACGATATCTTCCTTGGCGGTCCTCATGGAGACACGAGCTCAAGCTAAGCAGCCACGTCTGAAGTGGAGACCTGCAAATAAAAGGGTGAGGGACCCCAGTGCCCCACTTGCCAGAAAAGCACCCAGACTTGTTCTGCGTTCAATGCCTAAGACTTTCAGCTCCCCTGTGGTAAACAAAGGCAGATATGGGGGGGAAAAATGCATAACATCTCACCCCATCCCCCCATAACATCTTCCCCCCTTTAGAAAGATGCTCTCGTGGCAGATGGAACTCAATATGCCATCTCCCAGATCTTAAGCAGCTCTGAAAATATAAAGTTCACTTACACCAAGGGGCCGTATAGATCTATACCTTCTGATTCCCTGTCTCTTTAACTGGCACTTTGAACCAGTGAACACCTCTTTAATCTTGCCCCATTATCATCCTAATAGTACCTCCCGATATTCATAAATGTCTAGCAAGACTTTCAGCTATTTTGTATGAAGAAGAAATACCCAGCTAAATTGAGAAGATTACCACATCACCACATAAATCAGTGACAGGCTGCGTGTTATTACAGTTGATTTTTGTTGACAGTTGGCTGTAGGCAGTTGTGTTTCAAATGCCTTTTTTCACTGGGAAATTAAACAAAATTCCATGCAAAATGCAGCCCTCCAGTTCAAAACTGTAAATCCAAAATTAGCATTTCATACTTTAAAAGGTAGCACAGCACAATTTTCCATTGAAAGGTCTGTACAGTTGTCACAAATGGGTGCTTCACACATGACACTAATGCTACTGATGCCTTTTAAGAAAGCCACCTTTCTCTGATATTATTTTCTTCTCCTAATAATCTGCATACACTATAGTTCATCCCTATGGAAAAGAGAGAAAGCTCGCTTACTTATCTCTCATATGTGAGCATTATGCTTTCAGCAATTCAGACAGATAGGCTGGATTGGAGGGGGGTGGGTTACCGAATCCTCCTCGATAAGAAGGAAAGAATTGTGGACAGCGAAAGGTTAATCTTCCCTCATCTGGTTCCTTCTTCCATCTTAGCATAACCTGGAGAGCAGAGGAAATGATCGACTTAGGGAGAGAAAAGATACACTGCCAAAAATGATGTTCGTATTGTATCATATAGTGCTTTGTGTACAATGGCCACACATGACCTAATTAAAGAAAACCCACTGCTAAAAGTCAGAAAGCAGCTTGGGAGATACAAAAGAGGAGTTGAACTTGCAAAGCTCCTTCCAGAAGCTCCTGATCAGCCATTTTTGGCTTGGATATTACCCACTGTAAAGTCAATTTTCTAGTTACTCCAGTATCAGCAAGTAACCCAAATCAAAAGGGTTTAAATAAAAGTGCCTTCTCCATCTCGAGACAGATATCTAACATCATTGGCTCTTTCTTGGCTGCTAGCTTGTAAAACAACAACAATGATGACAACAAAAGAAGTCTACAATTTTGGCTATATACAACACAGCATATTAAGGCAAAGAATTGCAATGTTTACTTCTGGGCACGGGCACAGACATTTAATGTAGTTTGTCAGCCAGAAGATGTTACATGAGTCTTCACATAAATACATAGCTGGCAGCTGACTGGCTTCTGGCCACTGAAAGTCAAATGTCCTCTGGTCAGTGCTACTAGGCTGAAAAACAAAACACTGGCCAATTTGGTCCAGTTCCCTTTTTCCCTTGGTTTGAAGGCAGGAGCACGAAGCTATGGGCACCATGTCCTGCATGAAGGACCTCACAGCCATTTCCACCAAAGGACAGCATGCCAAATGGGTAGAGAGCCTCTAAAGCACGGGCAGCAGGCATGGGTGCAGCAGCAAGAACTGCAGCATGGGCACAGCAGCAAGAACTAAAAGTAGTCATCACAATAAAGCCTTTGGAGCTAAGGAACACCTGGTTGTGTTCATATGTATCAGATCAGTACTGCAGGAAGAATGAAGTAGGGAAGAAATACAAATACACAGATCTAGCAGTGTAAAATGGGAATACCCCGATGATGACTCAGTTGTGTGATTCCACTACTGGTAACTGAGAAGAAAATAAGCTCATAGTAACCAGTGCCGATAAAACTAAGTATTTCAGTCAATATTGAAATGATTTGATTTGACTTTGTCATCAGATCAGACGGTCTGCCGTATAAACAGCTGCCTCTTGTTTGCTCATTTCTGGGTCAAGGTTTAGTTTTTACAGCATATACCAATTTTCTCCCTGATGCAGCTCTACTGACGCAACGAGACAAAACACCAATGAGAGCCTGACTGTGACCATCCCATGACGGTACAACATCTGTTATCTTCTGTGCTGCAGAGTAATCAGTAGTGGAGTTGACCATCTCTTTCACTGTTGCTACCAAATGGTAGAAAGTCATTACAGGCAAAGACTAAATGAACCAAATAACCAAATGAACAAAATAACCAAGGCAACCTAATGGTTGCTTCTCCATCATCCTTTCTGTGTCACGCTCTGAGCATCGCTTCTTATATGAGCAGACATCATCCCGCAGGCAACTCTTTGCAGGAGACCTCAGCAGTCAGCAAAGTCAGGCTATGCCAGGAGCAGGTCCAGGGTCCTGCTGCTCCCAGGCCTGCCGGAGAAAAAGGATCTGACCAAATAGGGGGAGAAATGGAAGTACATGAGAAAATGGTGAATAGGATAGAGCAATTCTTTGCTGTGTGTTGCAGAGTGACTGGAAACACAGGTCTAAGCTTTGGTGTTGCGTGGGTTGAGTCACTCAATAGCACTGATTGAATGACTTAGGGTAACACTGGTTCAACACAGAATTCTTTGTATTTAAGATCTGTATAATAAATTATCTATAGAATAATAAATTATCTATAGAAAGATTATGCCACTAACATGTCCCTTTCTAACTCTATGGAAATATTATATCTTCATATCTGGTTTCCAGTGAACATTTTTCAAAAGACTTTCAAAATACACATGAGAGGTCACCCCGCATTTTTGCTCTGCACATGCTGCGAAACCCACAGTGGTAGCTGGTACCCTTGTTGCAGTGTTTTTTGGTGTTACTTGACTTGTGAGCTCCCAAAATATTTCAAGGGCAGAAACAGTTATTAAGGTCAATTTAATACTGTGACAACAGGCTCTCTTTTCATGTTTCTCTTTTGAGGTCTTTATGCAACAGTCAAAAGACCTGCAGGCACCGTGATCTCCCTCGCTGAGACTCACTGCTAGGCAATAGGCAGGGAGCAGTTTCTCGGGAATGTAAGCCAGTTTCAAACACAGACCAAACGGGCATGGTGAAGGAACACAATCCACAGGGAAAACACGACTTCCAAACCAAAAAAGGCCTACATAGATATGCAGCAGTGAAAACAAAAGCAGATTTTACATACAAAGCTGCCTATTCTGATAAAAATGAGAAGACAAACTGAAAGATCACTGGGGAGAAGGGGCTGAACTGAATGAGATGTTATTGCCAAGAATAGCACTTGGAACAGTGCATAAAGATGTTTGATGAGGACTACAATTCCAGACAAAAAGTTATTGCAGGAGGATATATTTGGTTTGTACACACACACAGAGGAATTTTCTGTCAGATTAAAAGCCCAACTCCAGCATCTACCTCCACCTTCACAGACAGACAAGTTGTCGTATTGGAGACAACCTAACCTGGTATATGGGATCCCAGCAGAGTGAACACATCGCTTCCTAACTGATGACTATGAGTAAGAGATCTTAACTTCACAGTAACGGCTTTGAGTAGCAAGGCTCTTTTGAGACATTCAGGAGAGAAGTCCAAACCACCTTGCTTTTGAAGGTAGGAGACATTCATGGGCTCATACAGTAGCAGAGTCCTTCTGGCAATAGAGTCTGGGCAGTTTGGGAAGGGAAAAGGTTTCACCTGCCAATCCCCACAATGCAGGTCATTGCAATTTGTGTTTCTGATATCTCTGCAGACATTGGGTAAAGAGAGAGATTCACCAGATTTATCATTTCAGAGCATACAAAGATAAAGGAAGCTACTCTGCTCATCTAGTCTCATTTTTCTGTCTAGCACTGGTGCTTACATTTCAGTAATAATTTTTGTATTGAATCCAATAAGGTGTGATGATATTATAGTACATATTTCACAGAGACATCTGGCCTTGACTGAAAGATCTCACTAGGCTTTGGATCACAAGCTTTGGGATGTCATAACAACAAGACAATTATTCAACAAATAAAGGGAAATGCTCTACAAATTTTAGTTGAACTAAGTAAAGAAATAAATCTGTAAACCATCAAGTATTGTGTCTGTTTATAATTATTATCATGGAAGAAATACAATGCTAGTTGAGCAATATAATTCTTTTTGTGTTTTGGGATTTCCTAGTTTGCATCTTTTTGCCTACAGATCTAGATCTCCAGAGTAGATAAATTTGTTTTCTTGGTGTTGCATATAAATGTTTCTTGACAGGAAATTTTTCCTTTCAAAGTATTGTTCATGTGACTTTATTTAGAAAACTCAGTTCAAATATTGTTCTTTACTTTGTTCTTGCAAGTCGTGAGTAATGCCCAGAATTGCTCACATGGTGAGCTGTATTCATGACAGAGGTCTTGAAATAACTTGGGCTGGCCATCACTCACAAGGCTTAAGTATTTCAGTCTCTCCTGACTCCAGACTCATCCCTGCTAGCAGTTGAAGCTGGATTTAGCTGCTGGCCAAAAAACAAAGGTATGCAGAGTTACACATAAAAAAATACACTATCTTGAGGTAGTCAGGCAACTCTTCAAAAAAAAAAAAATTACAAAATATCCTAAGAGACATAAGAATCTGAATTTTAGTATTTTCAAACTGTTCTCACCCTTCCTCCTGGGACTGCAGTTGATCTTTGATCATTTCCCTCATTTACAAACACTGTCATCTCACCATTCTCCTCCTACTCCATATCATTAATACAAATCTGGAAACAATGGTATTTTTGCTGCTAAACCGTCACAACATTCAACTATTTGTTTCCCGTTCTAAAACGGATCATTCATTATAACCCATATCCCCCAAAGAATTTTATCACTTGAAACCTGTTTGCAGTGAATCTAAAGTAGTTGGAAAATCATTTTCTCAAAAATTCCTATGCTGGAACCTACTTCTTCTGGAATTCCAATAAAGCACAGAGTCCCTCTGCAGGCAATATCCATTTTTCTTCTTTCTGATACAGTCTGCAGCAGTAACCCCTGCAGCTGCTCATGATCCGTTCTTGCCGCCAAGATTCACTGCTCAGCTATGTTAGCTCTTGTACCCACTTCATCCAGGAGAGTTTCAATAATTGCCTCATTGCTTCTTTGTTTCAACTACCTCTATGCTTATCACAGAGGTCAGCTTCTCTTTTATCTCCGCTACAACAACTTGTTATTTGCTAGGTTTGCTTTGAAGGGACAGGCTGCAGCTTCTGCCTCCTGCCTCACGCCAGTTTTAGTGGCATTTGTACAACTTGTTTGAATATTTCCTCAAAAACAGGTCCTTTCATCATTTTAGCGTAATATTTTATTCTATTTTCCAGGATCCCCACACAGGGAAAGGTTTGGATGAACACTGTGACCTGTACCATGGAGTATAATCAAAATACATTTTTCCTATGCACTTGAGATATGTGTAAGGAGGGCTTTTCCCAAAAGATTTGGGCAGACAATTAGAACAATTTTTTTTGTTTTGATTTGGATTTTTTCTTCTTTTGAAGCAGATGGAATAGACACAACATACCTCTTTTTACTTCAGGAAGATTATGGAACAGAGCAGTGTTAAAAAAAAAAAAAAAATTAAGGTGAGGATTGGGACCCAAATTGCCTAACTGCCACTGGAAAAGCAAGAAATGCTGAATATGAGGCAAAATACTACAGATGTTATCCTATAGTTGCTAATTGTGAAGGTAACTATGCATATGCAATAGTTACTACCAGAGAAGCTAACGCAATGTCTTCTTCCCTTCGAATTCTTCACAGTGAAAAATAAATACTAATGTTAGCACATGCAAGGGTGAAAACTGAATGGGCATGAAAGGCCAGTCAACCTTCACCATTTTTGGAGAACCACAGAACTAAATATCATTGGGCACTTTCAAAAAAACACAGATGACCAAATTTTGGTCTGAATTATAGAACATACAAAAGACTTTTGGGGGATGTACCCTATTCTGAATACCAGCAAATTCTGGACAATTGAAATGTGGGTAATAAAGGTTGGAAAAAACATATGAAGTACAAGGTAGCACCAGGTTTATTAAAATAAGGTTGTCAGTGCTGCTCACAAATTGTTACTGTGAGGAACATAGACAGGGCACCTTTTTTCAGTGATATTGATGACTGACTTCATTCCGGAGACTTTCAGTGGGCAGCATTCCTCTCTTTGAAAATGTGTTTCTTGACATAAAACAGGAGAACTTCCCATTTCAATTAAGACATTCACTCATGTAAAATACCCACTTTGCTTAGGTGAGTGAGCCATCAACCAGGGGCCGTGCTCCCTGGAAATCCAGCACGTCAGCTTTCCAACTGGTGTCCGCATCAGGCAGCTCAACTTCCAAAGCGCTTACAACCAATTTGCAATAAGGCAACCCTGACCACGTGTACATTCATAAAGAAAAGGGCTCCTTTGCTGTGCTTTAGCAGCTAGCATGAAACCTACACACACTGGCCTGTCGCATGCTCAGCACACAAGGAAAAAGCAGCATGACTTAGTACTCAGGCCACCTGCCTGGCAGCCAGGAGACTTGGGGTCTATTCCCAGAGCAGCCACCAGCCGTCTGGGTTACCCTGAGAGAGTCGCTCAGTTTATTTTCCCTCCCGATGTTCTCTATTTAAATTGCAATTTCTGTGAGACAGCAAATGGTTTTCTTCATTGAGGTGTGCATGGTTCCTCCCACAATGGGGTCTCAGCTGGGACTCTGAGGTACTGCAGCAACAAATAAAACACAAATAGCTAGCAGGTGACAAGAAAAACCTATTGACCTCAGCAGAAATCTTCTGGCTTTAGTGGTGGCTTATTTTAATCCATGAGAGCAAAATACATGTGGTGTCACCAAAGTCTCAGTGTCTTTTGCAATCACCATTTCTTAAAATGAGTGAAAAGACTGCCCACTATCACTGTGGGGGGACGTAGGTTTTGCAAATGAACTTATTTCTTTATCCAAGCCAGCAAGCTGAGGGCCATCTTCTTACAAAAGGTCCATGAGCACGCCAGCTGTTTCTCACTTCTCATTTTGATACCTCTTTTAAACAACAGGCTGTAGATAAGGCAATGCCTTGTCTCACGACCCCAACATGCAGCATCCTTGCAGTCCAGTGAGACTTCACCCATGATCAATTGCGCAGCAGACAGGCACCGAACTATCTGCGTGGGGCTGATGGTGCCGCATCCGACACCTGCAGAGCAGACCGTGGTGGAAAGTCCCACAGCCTCGTGGCCACCCGAGCACAGCGACCATCTGCGGCTCCGTCACCTTGGTCATCCTGAGCCCTGAAGCAGCATCAAGGGATGGCTCCCAGCACAGGACACACAGTGGCATCACGTCCCAGGCCACCACGCTGGGACAGCAGAGTGCCCACAAGGGTTGTCACCCCTGCCCGAGACCACCTACATACGAGGCTTGCAGGTGCCTGCAGAGATCTTCCCCGTTATGTTACGTTCACACTTCGTGCATTTGCAAGGCTGGCACCTATTCCTATATTCCTAGTTTGCACTTCACAGGAGCAGCATGAGAAAGCTCCACTTCACCCCTGTATTACTTTACACCTGTTTCTGTCTCTAGAACTGCTTAATGCGGCTCTTGCAGCGGATGTGAGCAGGGTGTGCTGTTAACTTCTCATCTGAAATATTTGCATGAGTGGCTGGTTTCCTCTTTGCCCTGCTTGAGAGAAGAGTATCTTTCTTTCACTTCTCCATTTTGTCGTGATCTATAGAAATAAGTTCAAAAGGGCAGGAACAAGGTTCTGACACCCCTGGTGCTCTGACCCACCCTCATGAAAAGTTATTGGTGTCAGTAAAGCTACAGCTGCTCACTTCCCCCAAGCCTCTTTAATTTCTGTTCCTTTGCCACATTCAACGATAAACAATAATGAGCTTTTACATTCCCTTGCTATTTTCTTTCTGACCTGCAGACACAGGAAAACATGCACACCATACAGACACACATCACCCATTTGTTTTTCAGTTAATCTCTGAAAAAAATAATATATTTACTCTAAAGAAACGTGTAGGCTTTTCTAAAGAAGAAGCAGCAGCCTTCAATCCTACTGGCTTTTAAGAAAAGACAGTGATGATAGATATTGTAATAATTTTTATTGGATTAACATAAAAACTTTGGTGCAGAGAGCCTTTTCTTCTTTCTGTGTCAAAGACTGTGGTTTGTATTCTACATTTGTAAGCTCAATAAAAGTTACATTATCCATGGTACCTTAAATTTCCAATTCACTAGTGCAGAGCAATCTATACACATCACCTCACAGACTTCATATCTAAGTGCCTATGAAAATATTGCAAAGTACAATGTGAATGCTTCTCGCCATTCCCACATACTAAAATTTTGTTTAATTTGCCTAGATTTACACCTATCATAGCTCAAAGACTCTTTTCCTCTTCCATGTAGGGTTGTGGAAGCAACAAAGGTAACAGAGAAGGAGACTCCCCAGACCAACTTCACCATTGTCCCTCTTTAGGCTGTTGACCAAAAGTATTAAAGTCTCGAAGTCGTATTTCTTCCTCTCTCTCTGTTTTTTAATTACTGTCTACCACCACTCAAAATGCCCTACCTCTATTAGCAGTGTTAGTGGCACTGATAATGTAGATTTCCAAGCAAGATACTCAGAGTGAGCCTTCTGTATGTTTCTACACTGCTAAGAGTAAAGAAAATTTTAACCTAACAATTGACTTAGTTCTCTCTTCTGAGTTTTCATTTTCCCCAAATGGCAAGAGAGGAGGAAAAAAAAAAAAAAGAAAGAAACATAATTTTTATTGCATGGAAAATGCCTGAGGGGAATGAACTAAATTCAGCACTAACTTGCAAAGGCAGATTTTAAAGTTGCAAAATCAAAATATATTTTGGCCCAATATTTTGTTTCAGTGTTTGGCTCAATAAGAAAAAAAAAAAAAAAAAACCATGATTTTTTCCTGACTGTGAATTATTGTTAAAATGAAAAATGAGTTTTCATAGACATAAAAATATCATTGCTGCAAGCAAACATGAACAATGCTAAATCTTGGTCCTGTGTACAACCCGAGCAGTCCTCAGTAAGTTCTCTTCTGACAAATTCAGCTCCCCTGGTTTTGGAAAGTTGTGCAGCCCCTCAAGCCACCTAGTTTTAACAGAGCCATATGTGGAAATTGCTCTCCTTGAAACAACGTCTACCTAATTTGTAGTGGCTAATAACTAATGGCATATAATTTTAAATTCCAGCAACACTTTGCTAGCTCCTGTTTTTAATTAAACCTCGCTTGTAATGATGGGGGAAGCAGCAACCTGATAGGCATGAGGCTGGATCAGCAGCCCATGATTAGTGGGGCCAGCAGAAACAGCATGAGCCCATGTACACCAGTGCACGTGTATCTGGCAGTACCCTGATACCCTTGTCCTAAGGACTCATATTAATGCAGAGTCTTGTCAATCAGGACTCATTACAATGGTAATAGTGGGCCCAAGCTAATCAAGAATCACTTGCTTCCCTTTGTGAGTAATGGCTAATAAATCTGTGGTCAGAATCCGGCCACAGAGCTCATTTTGACCAAGGCAGCAGGAAAAGCAGGTGATATTAAATCAATTATATATTAAAAATTAATGCTAATTAATGAGATTTTAAAAAATTATCCTGACATAAATAGCTTTTCCTCTTGCCGTAACAGGTGTGCCAGGAGAAGGCAGCTACCACCTTCCTCCTAGCTGACATGGTCATTACTTTTGACTTTACAATCTGTACACATCCATGATCAAGGCCAGCAAATAAAATGTCCCGTATGTTACAACATAATCCTTAATATAGTGTTTAACAGCACTTTGGACATCACTCAGGCATTAAAGCCGAGGTTTTTATGGGCCTGCGGAAAGCTGTGCACCTCCCTACTGTTTGAGCCTCCGCGTAAGGAAATCCAGAGTGGTTTTGACTGAAGGTCCAGCTCCATCAAACCCTCAGTCTAGCAGGATGTGGCCGAGTTTCAGAGTGCAGAGTCTTGAGGCAATTCTCTCTCTGCTTCTGAATATGTTTTGCATTTGCAGTATGTCTCTCTCTATGTGCCATTAAGAGGACAATTCTTTTATTTTCCCCCCTCCCTGCTTTTTTAAAACATCATGTTTATGCAAGTGGACAGGAGGCTCTCATATCTGGGTCACACGTTTGCTGGAGGTCATTGAAAGGCTACAAAATGGAGCATGCCTAATTCTGCTATTTCAGAAGTTTTTTTTTCACATTTACTCAAGACAATTATGCCTATTAAATGAGTTCATTAAATTTCAAAAATCCTTTGAAAATTCTGGCATATCGAAAAATATTCTCAACTCCTCTCTTTCATTTCCTCTAATGCTTCTTAAAAATACCCAAATCCTAGAATCTGTTGGGAGACTGCTGTTTGACCTCCTGTGATGTGGCAAATGTATTAAATGTGTCCCATATCCATCGCAAGCATGGTTAGTTGCAACCTGAGTAAAATAAGTAAATAAAACAGAGCACCAAGTCCATGAAGTGACCTCTAGCAGCACTGCTGCCATTGGCCCAAACGCTACTCTGCTGAGAGTGATTTAGAGAGCTGGTAGAAATGTCACTGATGTTCTTCAAGAGCTGTGGGGTTTGTGACTGGGCAGGAGATGGGAGACATTTCGGGAATGAGACCTGGCTGAGCTGCAAACTTCAGGGGTGCAGGAGGAGAGCAAAGACGGGCTGTATGTGCTCTTTACAGCAATTCTGCACTGCTCTCCTGGCTGCTGCTGGGGCAGCGCGTCCCTTGGGTGCTCTCCTGCCTGGGTCCCCCTCACCTGCTGAAGGAACCTCGGAGGTCCTGTAGGACCTGTTAGACCTGTGCCACACATGCAGCCAGGACCTGCAGCCACACGTATGGAAAGCGGGCACAGCTGACCCGCAAACCAACAGCAGGGCATGTGCACTTTTGGGCGTTTGCGGGATGACTTTACTGGGGAAGGAGGAGAAATTGCAAGAAGCGAAGCTCAAGCTCCTCCAAAGTTTAGCGTATGCAAAATTTCCTGGGAAAAAAAATACTCCAGTGTGACCCTGCCCTGGATATCAATACACGATCACCCTTCTTGTTCTGCAGTTTTCAGTTGTGATGTAGGATGGGTTCAGGCCAGCGGTCTAAAAGGAGGACTCTGGTCACCCATGTTCCCTCAAAGGCCATGGAGAGAGAAGAGGCGCCACGATCTTGTTTTTACCTAGTCTAGACATGCAGGGATGATCCCCCCTCTGGACTGTCTGTGTATATTCACAGGCACAGAAAAGCCACCAAGCATCGTTTTTGCCCTGCTACCTAGCAGTTCTCTGTCTTATACAAACAGAGTGGAAAAGACTAAGCAATAAGAAAAAACAGGAGCTGATCCCCTAGTTTATTTGCCTTTTACAGTGTTTTACTCTCTCTGCACTGTATATTCCAAGGTCCAATATCACCATAGAGCATAGGAGGAAGTATCCTGTTGAAAAGCAGCTATTCCCCATGAAGAAATATCCTGTAAGTGGGATCTGTTGGTGCCTAGCAATCGCAATCCTTCTACAAATACAATCCATTAATTTTTAAGTGCTTAACACTCAATAATCCCATATAAATATTTTTTTGCAGCTAGTACTATAATACATGCAAACAAAAGTCTGCAATTTATTGTTGCAATTTTAATATGATGCAGAGTTCTCGTCACAGGATCAGTCTGACATCAAAAACTTCCGTGAATCCACAAAGGAAAACAAAAAAGTATTTTAAAATACTACAGGAGGTAGCCTGTCTCTGAGCAGCACTGTAATTTCTGAGGAATTCTGTACTTCTACTTTAGCAATCTGGAACTTAAAATGTACACAGGATGGTGACTCATTAACAAGTGTTTCTTTTTGATGGGTGAGAGAAGATTTATCAAAGTTGGACCACACTAACAATCAGCTTTGGACAGAAGCCACCTTTACTAATGAATGGGAGGGAACATTTTTTAATCTCTCCGAGATCTCTTACCAATTGATTTCATATGATTTATGGTAGGTTTTATTCTCTAAGAATTACGATACTCTTCAAGTGCCAGCAGAGACCCAATATTTTTATTGTATGGCTTTGTCTCTTGACACTATGTCATTTCATCCTGACACTACAGCATTCTCCCTGCAGACTCCAACTGCTATTGTTTCACATTATCCTTGTCTCCTTGGGCTTGCATCGTCCTGACTTCACTGTGAGCACATTAAGTCAGATTTAAACAAACAGAAAACACATCAGCTGATACCTTGATTAATTTTAGTCACAAAATATTAAACCACATAGTTTGCTACTCTGCATTTCCTGATACTGTGAGAACTAATTCAGCCAGATGGATTATGTTTATTCTGCACTAGCCCATGAACATTACCTATGTGAGGAGGTATTATATGGGCATTGAACAGAGAGAGCCTTTGATCATGTCCTCTGGAAATACTTTCTCAGCCTTCCTGAAGTGTAACTTTAGACCAGGCTCTACCAAGGCCACTTAACTCTTTTGTGCATCCCCTTGAGCTCACTAGTGAATGAGCAGAAATTTGCTGTGTTTCCTTTACTAGGTGGCATATGTCAAGGATCCCTATGATCACTTTTATTACTTGCTTTATCTAGAGAGCTTCTTGCTGGAACCCAGGGTGTCAGTGGTCATGGAAAGAGCAGGGCTTGAATATAACATCCTCTCATAGCCATCCATGCCAGACAATTACCTGAGGTGCATTAGTGTTTCCATCTCTTGAGTCTTTGGCCTAGATCCTCAGCTAGGGCAAAGCAGTGTCAGGCCTGACTCAGGAAATGGGAAAGCCCAGTCTCCTGACAGGACTGAAAGAGCTGCTGGAAAAGGCAGCAAGCAGGATAAAGCTGCTTCAATAAGGCAGTAAGTTTTGCTGTGTCTGCCACTCTTTTGAGACTTGCTCCCAGTGGAGAGCTGCTGAAATGCAGTGCTCTCCCTGCCATGTGTGCGTTGCCCTTGTTTAGCTGCCTGCAGGGCCAGAAGCACTTGGTAGCATTTCTCCTCGATTCCCCCAGAAGCTCTTACAATGTCCCAACAAGGCTCTGCCCAGGCCTGCACGAGTCATTTTGTAATTCCTGTCATTGAGCGACGAGGCATCCAGGCAGATCCATGGTCCTTGAACCTGATTTAATGGCTTTAACGGGACCTATTCCTGCTGCTATGGAAGACAGCTAAGAGTTTGCCCTCAGGTGAAGGCAGACAAGGGGAGAGTGGAGAAATGGGTAAGAAAGAGAAATTGCATGTTTTCTTTTGGGCAGGAACTTAGGATCTGACCTCGGTCTAGAAGGAAGGACCATACTGACCCTCCAACAAGAGCAGCCCCTTCCACTCCTATCAATAAGCACACGAGCAGAGTGGAGCATCTACTCCAGTACATGGATTTCTGTGTCTACGCGTTATAATACGCTCTGAAGAATAATGTCACATGTCAAAAACAAGAAGCAACATGTTAGAAAAGTGCCACTTGGAAATAAAGCCCTGCTTTTATTGGATAGCTGATCTGCTAAAAGCAGTTATTTGAAATATCTGCAGATCGTTGGGATCTGTGAATAATTGCTATCTGCACATCTCAAATTCTTTACAGTTTTGCTGTTAGACATAGCTGTGCATGTCTATAAATAGTAGGGCAATGTCGCTCACTGCATAATACAGTCTCTGTGCTTTTACAACTCATCATGAACTTCTATGTAATTTATTTTTTATTG
This sequence comes from Crypturellus undulatus, assembly GCA_013389825.1. Taxonomy (NCBI): domain Eukaryota; kingdom Metazoa; phylum Chordata; class Aves; order Tinamiformes; family Tinamidae; genus Crypturellus; species Crypturellus undulatus. Next base: position 204,667 of record VWPW01028816.1, read on the forward strand.
AAGAATTCCAATTAATGGCTTCCTGGTGATTTTAAAGCCTCAAATTATCAGTCTCTGAAAACAAAGCAGAGAACATAATTATCATAAACCGAGAATTTTTCATTTTGAAGCTTATCTGTTTGTGCTAAGTATCTTGTCTGTAAGTAATTAGTGCCTTTATTTTTTTCAGTAAAAATAATGACCATTCTATGCTACACATCCAAATTTTGTTAACTGCTAGATGTACTGTATATATTATATTTGAAAATGCACCACCTTGGACCAGCTTTAAAGTATTTCATCAAATTATAATGGCAACAACAAAATACATCTGTTTGTCAGAATAAATTATGTGACATATTTAAAAAAAAAAAGCTATTATATCTTTTTCTCTTCCTTCTAAGAATAAAAGCCTTTCAAAAATATGCACTGCATAGGAAGAGGAGATTGGTTAGCTGCTGTTTGGTTACTTATAATTCCTAACCACTAATCAGAATCAATCAGCCAATCGTATACACTTACACAGCGCCCTTTATGTGAATATTTCAAAATGCTTTGCCAAAGATAAAACCAAATACAATTACATAGGCACATTTTAAAATAACAAGGAAATAGCAATTACATGTGGACTAAATTCTACCCTGACTTACCACCTAATTCAAAATTTCAATTGTCTTTACTGAATTCTGCAGAATTGTACCCTTGTAGCTCATGGAAACCTTGCAAAATCAGTGCAGCTGTATGGCAGAGTCCTTGGAAAAAAATACAGTCTAGCATTTTGCGTGGTATTGTACAGCCAACAAGGAACCTGAACCTAGGAAGAGAAAAGATGTGGTTCTAAAGACGGCTTTCCTGGCCTGTATTTCCTAATGACAGAGGTAAGAGAACCCCTGCTGGGCTGATGCCTGTTGTACAGCTCTGTCTAGTCCAACAGCTGGCCTCTGCTAGGGGAAAACCCTGGATTTCTGGGAAGATGAGAAGGATCCTTCCCAAGCAGCCTGTCCCATGGTGTGAATGGTTGGGGACATTCTGGTTAAACACCGTGCTGATCAGTTTTGTGCCGCAGAGCATGAGGATTACTGCTTCAGCTGATCTCACAGAATCACATCTGGAAATGATGTAAGTCATTTCCAGACCTCTGTCCATCACCAAATGATTCTGTGTGTTGCAAATGCCATGTGCAGCAAAAGCTGGACATCCGAATTAGAGTACACAGCTCATAACAAGAAAACACGTTGGGCACTTCCGAGAGACATTTTAGTCTTTTTAGATGAAAAAGAATGACAGAACTAAAAAAAATAGCTCAAAAATGCAGCTATATCCTATATAGTCTTTTATGTTAGCAAAATCATTCTTTAGCTGATCAACTGCTTTGTTGGAGGCCACACTAGCTCCCTCAACATGGGAGTAGCAGATTTACAGTCTGGATTATGAAAATCAAGCTGGTGATAGAGAACTGGAAAAACTGAAAGCACCTGAAGGAAGTAGCAACCAAAACCTACAAAGAGAGGGTTACAATTGTAATAAAGATAAAGTAATAAAGGGTATGTGAAGTTTCAGATCCCAAAGAGACAGTTTGGGTTTCAGTTTGGGAAAAAAGTCTGTGCACCCTGAGACATCTTTACGTTCTGCTTAATATGTGAAAGAGTTCAAAGCAGGAGCAAACCAAACCAAAACTGGAAACAGTCAAGATAGCTAATGGGAGGAATTTGTGGCAACATCTCACAGCATTTGTTGTAAGGAAGGAATTTAAATGTGACATCTGATCCTGTGAAATCCTGCTTTTTGCCTGGTGCCTAGGGAACTGGGGTGGAAGAGGAACATGTATATTTACAGTCATTCTAGCGCCAAGAGCAAGGGATTTGTGTCGCTGAGGTTTTAACGGTGTGCAGACCTTCGCATGAGTTTCCTGCAGTCTCCATTAGCAGCTCAGTACCGAGGTGCATTTCCAGGTGGGATAACTGTTTTCTCATCTCTAGACAACTCGGTCTATAAGCCAGAGTGTAAGGGGTAGTGCAACATAGTCTATTGTTACATGCTGGATTCAGTAAGGCACAATTCAGTTAGTCATCCTATACATCCAGCTGTTGACGGATGAGCGCCAAAGCCTGCTCTGCTGTAGGTTCACAAAGGCTCCGCATATACATTTGGCTGGGATGCCGCAAGGCTAAGGACATGAATAACTCAGCCAGGAAGACCCACGAGCAGAAGCAGCACCAAAGTGCGTTTCTGGAAAGGTTACTGCTGCTTCGCAGAAACACAGGAGGCTCGGGGGGAGGTGAGAGCTGAAGGTGTGAAGCTCTGTGTGGCGAGCAGAAGCGCCTGGGTAGCAAGTCCAAGGCAGGCGGGCACACACCCGCGCGAGAGTTCTCGGTCAGCAGCAGGAGCGGGCTGGCAGGACGGCTCCATGTGTGATTTCCATGTTCCTTTGATATTTTCCAGTGCCTACTCCCTTGGCTAAGTTCAGGATGTTCAAGAAGGTTTGGAGCCAGATACTGAGCTGCTCTGCACTAGTTTTAACCCCCCACATCAGTTTAAATGCAATTCTTCGCTGTGCAGGGCCACCCATGGTGGCAAGGGGGCACCGTGGCCAAGAGACACAAGGACAGGGAGGCTCTTGTCAAGGTCTCTGGTTCTGTGTTTGCTCTGCATAAGTAAAGCATCTCCTAGGCCACAGATGAGGATGGCGACCCAGCCTGAGATGAGAATGAATATGTCATGTACCACCAATTGAAGTGTGTACTGCTCTCAGACACATGCATAACCTGCTTTATTTCCCTATCTTGTCGGGCAGTACCTTTTCTATTATGGATCACATAAAGAAAAGAAATTACAAAGTCAATAATCCCGCTTAATAACAGTAGTTATGCACATCACAAAGTTAGGAGGAATAAACTAGGAAGATGATGACTACACTTCACTACGTGACCATGTTCCTGGTGACCTGAGGACTCTCCTTGAAAGCAGCTGCTTCCAGTTTGCCCCAGGCTATTCACCAATTAACACAACCAGCGTAAAACTCATTGATCTCTGCCAGACGTCACCCTGCCTCTGATGTCCATGAACAGGTATGAAGTTACATTGGAATGGGGATTGTTTGTAGCCTTTGGATTGAAGCTGAAGTCAAAGATCAACCCCAGTTGACTTCACTAGGGACCAGACGTTTTCCTCTTGAATTCAAAGTCAGTACATGGTTTCCAGAAATCCTACTATTTTGAAGGATATCAATGCACTCTCCCCCTATTTTTATAAGAAGGGATCCTGCTAATTGCAATGCAGACTTTCTGAAAAGAATGAGTTTTAAGGGGACCTAATGCAAAATACTAAGTCCATAATTTTCTATCTTTTAAGCAATCACTCATTAAAAATAATAAATTAAACTAGAATAGCATCTCATCAATTCCTTTCCTGTCTCAATACCCAGCTCCTTGCTCCATCATCCTCCATGCCCACTCTCTACACTTCTTACATAGTTAGATGGTCTCAGCACTGGCTTGCATCTTTTGCATCCTTGAACCAAGATCCCTGACTTCACTTCTGAGTTCCCTCTTGTTTTGGTAGATGTCTAGGCCAACTGCTAAAATATTTTTTTTTTCTTCTCCTGAGACCTCTGATGTTCTCCTACTGGCAAAAAGGTAGCAATAGTGACAGTGTTTGTTGGATTTTATCCCAACCATGCAAGCCACCCTAGGCCACCTCACCCCGTGTCTCCTAACCACATCCCCAGGCTGCAGGATGAGGTAAAGAAACTCCTCAGTTTGCTGCCTGCCTCGCAGTCTCTTTGCTTGCAGGCACTAAGTAAATGTCAGCCTTTTTTTACAGTGTTACATACATTGTTAATTTTAAAAGAAATCCAATATCATTGTTTTTCATGCAAGCTGAACTGAATCTGAAATTTAATAAAAATAGTGGAATTTTTCATTAACGGCAACCACAGTTCAAACTAGTACTAACTTTCTGCAGTAGGAAAACAGAAGAAGATATAAAAAGAGGTCATCCTCATCCTGTTACATTCCAACCATCTTCAATCAGAACTTTAGTGGCAACAAATTCAATGTCTTGCTATGGCTTCACTGAATTAATGCAAAAGGCCTGAAACACAGCATTGTGTCCAACAGCATTTGGGGAAAGGTATTCACTAAGTGCCTAAAAACACCATGCTCAGTAATATAATGTACAAGGGAAAAACAGAGGTGGCCCATGACTCATGGGAGCCTCTTCCTCCGGTGGGTAGCCACATGCACCATCTTGCATTACAGAGCTGAGCAGGAAGATCTATTGCTTGTGGAAAAAATAGTGGCTGGTTTGGAGACTTTGCAAGACGAGTTGCACCCTTGCAGCAGGCTACAAAAAGCCTGTTTTCAGTTTTACTGGCACAATACTCATGTTTCTTCAACATTTCTGGCTGGTGGCATCATTGGAAGTGAGCTTGCCCACAAGCCTGACATTGCAATTCAGGAAGCTGCTGCACCATAACCTTTAGTAGCTGTAATCTGAATATTAGATATCGGCACGGACTCGCCTTCATAGAGTGCAGCTCTGTGGTCTGCCACCATCACACAGAGGAAGAAAACTATGGGAGATGAATGTGGAAAAAAAAATTGCTTCCAAAGTACATTTCTTTATGGCTGTTATTGGAAAAAAAATCTACATTAAAGCCATGCTGTGTGGTATCTGTTCTTTGTTTTATTGTAGAAGGGCTTCTTAGGTCTCACCCATATCTGAGGCCAAAGTAAGTAAGGCCCTTCCTTTCCCCTAACTCTACCCTTACAAAATCAGCAGTTTATCTTCTCTCCTCCCAAGGCCACCACAAGCGGCCACTTCACAATGCTTTTCCAATCAGTGCAAAAGCACGAAAGTCAGCCAGTTGCGGCATGCAGCGCTTGGAAACACGGGCAACAGCCTGGTTTGTTCATCTCCCTGCCAGGTCACCTAATAAACGCAAGGAACTTGGGAGTTATCCATATACTATGGCCGCAGGCGGCACCCTCAACAGCTATCCAAGCCGTCAGCCTTCCCGCAGCCGCCGGCCCGGCCAAGTCTGAGCACGTCGTTTTGCAGCACGTTGCTCTCGCAGTCCTGCGATCAGAGCCGAGAGCGCCCCGGTCCAAAGCTCGGGCGACCCACGCACCTGCTCCGGCCGAGACGTGCTGGGGAGCTGTGAGCGCCCCACGCCAGCCGTGCTGCCTCGAGCTATGCAAGCAAAGACAGCAACGCTGCACGCTATCCAACAGTAATCCAACGGTAATGCTATTCCATTGACATTTGTAAAATACGCAGCCGCCGCTGAGGTCGCGCTGGGTATTTGATATGAAAAGCAGGGAACAGGCACATCTGCAAAGTGAAGTCTCCCTGCCCAACTCCAATGTCATATGTACTTTTATTCTGGCACTTTTGTGTCTTCCCCTCAGCAAGACCTTAGTTTAAAGGGAAAAATCTGCCTTTTTCTTTCTGCCTTCCCAGACTGGCCTCCTGACATTCAAGAGCCAAAGAGGTCCCAGAATCCACTTCCCTTTAGCATGAACAACAACGGAAGTTTAGCCTGAGGTTTTGCCTCTGCTAGCATTACTTTTAATATCAGAGATTACACAGAAGTTAAGAGAAGCACATCCGTAGAAAGGCTGAAAAATATGAATGACTTCTTGTAGAACAGACCTAGTGTTCTGTAGGCTTCTGTTTCATAAGTACACCTGTTATTGTATTTTTTTTCTTGTCACTGTAAGCAAAGAATTTACCACAGAAAGAAATACACTGGGTTTTCCCAAATATTCCCCAACTGTTCCTTACTTCTTTCCCCTGAATCAGTAGCTCGGTTCGGAGATGAGTTTCCAGTTCCACATGTGGTGCTTTGTGCTGGATTGCCCTGCTGTGGCCACCAGAAGTCGCAGGAAACTTTGGAGCGGGAAATGGCAATTTGGGTAACGCACAATAATGAGGAAGACGGTTCCTGCCTCCACTGAGGAACATTGACCTCTAACAGAGGTTAATGTCAGGGCAAGATACACCAATGTGCTGAGTGGTATCGGGGGCTCCACAGAGGGTATCCAGCCAAGGCACAGGTCCAGCTAACGATGCACTGCTCCTGCACGGGCGGGCTGTGGGGGCATCGTGTTTAAGGTCATTCCTTGAAAAAGCAACCCAGAGAAATCACACTGCCATGAGTAAAGGGCCAGACTCTTGGCTCTTGGCCATCACTGCTTCCTCCAAGACCGGGCTTCTGGCATCCTCGCTCTGCGCCAGTGCCTTTTGCCTCATCCATCTGTACTCAAAGCCACATGGCTGGGGACAGAGGAAGAGAAAAAGGAGCAACAAATGCTCAATTTTTCAAGAGAAGCAGCACCAGGCGCATCCCCACACAGCCTGAGTGAGGTTGGAGTCTTTGGTGATATAGGAGGAGTAGCAGAAAAGCCAGAGAACCATGAATCGATATCTTGGAAACGATACATTACAGGCTGTATAAAAGCTCTCTCAAGTTACTGCTTGCCTAGCTGGGCAGCAGTAAATTGCTATTGGCAGCTCCACGTATCTCAGTAGTGTATTATATAAATGTCATTACACCACCACCACAGGGGCCATCTAAGCGCAGGGTGGGCGAGGAGGCTACGTTGTAGGATATAGGATACAAGTACGTACTCCTTCCGCTTCCCTGTCTCCAGGTTTCCCTCCCTTGCCCCGCACGGCAGCTCCAGTTTGTGCACATCAGCCCCAACTCCTTGCAATACAGATTCACACAGAGCAGATGTCGTGCTACCTTTCCCAAGGTCTCATCCTCCTTGTCCTATGCCAACTCTAAGTCCTTTCCTTCACCTGGAACACCTCTGGTTTCAAAGGCGGGAGAAAGGACCGAGTCAGACCTAAAACACTCTAGCTGGGGATCAGAATCAAAAGCCAAATGGGCAGCTGGGGTGGGCCTAGGGGTTGAAGTCCGTTGCCTGGAATGGATTTGCATCAAGGGATAGGGTTTATAGCCCATTTTTTTGCACTGCTGAAGTATTTGAGCATTTGCATATGCTGTTCTCATGACTATATTGGCTCCTCTGTCAATATTCAAAGTATGTATTCTGTAAAAACATAGAGATACGCTTCTTATTCTTCTCATGCTAAAACGGGAATATTTGACATAAGGATATTACAGTCAGACCTATGTAATCCCTACATGCACCTCTCCTTCTCGACCCAGGGAGGTCTTACAGGACACATTTTTAAAAATCCACACACTGCACCCAGCTATGTCCTCATTTACTTGCGTCCATATCCCCTTGCAGCAGGAGCTGCACCTACACACGGGAGCACAAACCCGGTCCCTCAGCATGCAGTCCATCACTGCAGCACATCGGAATGGTGCAATCGATAACGTGTCATTGCAGACTGGAGAGCGCCCAAAATCTTTTCACACCGGTTTTGCTTAATTTGTCAGGTACAATTAAAACCTGCATGCAGCAGCAGGAGTCAGCCAGGACTCCAGTGACTGCTCTGTCATGGTCACTTCTGAGGAGGAATAAGCCCAATGCACCAGAGGGACATGCAACATGGTATTAGCAGTCTGCTTTAGCTGCAAAGAGCGGATACCCTCCCTGGCACATGCCAAAGACCCACAGGTTATATGCGGAGGGGCTTGGGCTTTCCCAATCCTTTGAGTCCTCGAGAAAGCAGCACCCTCCATCTGGAAGGGAAAAGTCTGAAAAGTCAGCAACCTATAATTACAAATTGTTCTTTCCGATTTAGTAACGCTGCTGGGGGGGAGAGGAGAGGGTAATAAGCAGAATTTTCTGGGAAGCATGCTGAAAATAAGGCACGAAGAAAAGTCACTGAAAATGTCAGACAAGCCAACAGGGAAAGGTCCAAGGAGCAAGCAAAAGCACAGCATATACTTTTTCATCTATTCAATCTGACCCTGGGCCCACTGCCACAATCTTTTTAAGGTTAGTGGTGGGAAAGCTGCCTTTTGAATGTTTGCAGAGGCCTATTAACATCCTGTGCTGAGGAACCTTAAACCCCAGGTAGTATTTCAGAGGAAATGGACAGCACAAAACACAGACTGAAAATTAACCACAGCAGACCCTGGGCCTAAATAAGTTCCACTAGCCCTTTCTGAAATCACTTAAAGGCTTTCCTTCCAGTTGGACTCCTGCCCAACCACTTTAATAGGTGCAGCAGGCAGGGGGAAAGAAGGGAGCAGGGGGAGAAGGAGGAGAAAAATAAAGGGAAAAAGAAACCTATTTGGCTGTGTAATTTAAACATTCCTTGCAAAATAATAATAAAAAACAGTTTAACAAAAATTGCAACTGTAGCAGGATTGCGAGGGTAACTTACTGAAATGCTCTGTGGATGGCTGCAAACCTCTAATGGAAAGTTGTGTAAGTGGCTGAGGCCAAAGTAGGCATTAATTACAATGAAAAATCAGTTTAGTGCAGGCCACAACTAAATTGGAAGCTGGTCCTCTAGGTAAAACAAAGAAAGTGAACAGAAGCTTTAGATTTGATTACATGGCAATACAAGAAAAATGTGCTGTATGTTGTCTATTATTAAAGCTGCTTTTGGGCCTTGGGTGTGCGCCTAAGGGATTTTAATAAAAAATTAGTAATAGTCCTGCCGCCCCGGCTCGCTGTGGCTTTTGGAGCATTTGTGGGTACAAGGCTAGTTCTGCAGTACAAATTAAGTCACTTCAGACAAGCAGCCTTGAAAGCATTACGTGATAGCAAAGTTCAAACGGCGCACTCCCGCTTTAAGAGGACACAGTCCCTTGCTGGAGGCCAACTCTGGGTTTAGAAGAAGCAATAAAATTTCATCAGGAAAAAAAAAAGCTGCAACTGTTATATTTGTCTTTGATTATTCTTGGCAACACTAGAAATACATATCCAGGTACATAAACACTATATAAGTGTGTAAAATATTGCCAAAGAGCACATTAATGACAAAAAAGTTGCCATTAACACAGGATTTTTTACAAACATTAACTCTATAACTCTCTTTACATTGATGTAATGATATTAGTAATATTGTCTTTATTGCCAATATCAGTGCTGAGTCCTTGGCAGGCTTAGACACAGCCAAGTCAGAAAAGTTCACCTGGATTAATTTAAGAAACAAAACAAAACAAAACAAAGTTTTTTAAGCAAAGGCGATTTCTGGAGGCACACGCATTTTTAAAGTGAGATTAATTGTGTTCCTTGCGCTCCCATATATTTGTGACTCGATACCTCTGACCCTGCCATGAGGCCCCTGGCTCAATCCCCATGCACTGACAGCCAGGTTGGGCATGCACATTTTCCCCTAACCTGGGCAAGGATCCTTTTATGATAACGGACAATCCTGATTTACTGCCGGGCTCAGAGACCAGCAGAGCTATCTTATGTAAACTATATAATACATACGGACCCAGAGTTACATCAAAAAATAGGGTGACCTGACACTAAATGCTGAACTCAGGATAGGTTTGGCTCCCCTTTCCCCCCTTTTTTTTAATAGAAACTACCCCCCAAAAATCCATGGAAAAGCCATGACTTCCTCCATCCTTCCCCTGAGCTCAACACAGGGGATCAAGGGGTCATAGGTTTGCCTCCCCTTTCCCCCCTTTTTTTTTAATAGAAACTACCCCCCCCAAAATCCATGGAAAAGCTCAACACAGGGGATCAAGGGGTCACAGTCAAGCAGGGTCCCCTCACCATCCCTGCCACAGGGGCTCCTCCTCCCCCATCTCACCTTCATCCTCTCCCAAAGCTCTCGTTGCCATCTCCCCCAGAGAACTTGTCTCCCCAAAATCCACTCAGGCTCTGACCGACCTTCTCCCACCTTTATCTGTGCAAATGCAAATAATGTGCAAATGCAAAAGAAAAAAAAAAAACTTTCCAAAAATTAAAATTGAAACATTTACAGAAGTGGTTTCCACAGGACAAGTTGGTGAGACTGCTGGCCATAAAGAGGGCTTCATGCCCCCAAGCAGCGGGAGGGAATACGGAAGTGCAAGGAAGGCTGGAAAATAAGAACATGGTGCCTTAACATTTCCCAGCAGTTCTCTCCGGCCGACTGCAAACCCTTTTAATCTGCTGCCACTGCCTGAGCTGAACCCAGACCCGCACGGTGATGATCTGCAGTAGCGGTGGCCAGTGCCAGACACAACCTAAGTGATAAACGCCACAGCTGGCACGCAGGGAACCAGGGCACATTTGCCAGGGTGCATCTCTAGCGAATGGACTGGTGTAGCTGGAGCCTTAAGAAAATAAACACACTTCTTTTCATATAAACTCTCTATATGCACACATATATACACGCATACACACATTTTGTCATTTATCTAGTTCTGAACTGTGTTAGCTCACAGACATTCCTTAAGGACGCATACGTGTTTCTTCTCTTTCCTTTTAAGCCTATTTACTTTTCCTAACAAAAATCAGCAGTCTTTAAGAGTGCCCATCCCCACATCTGCTCAGCGCCTGCAGAAGTGGTCTTGAGAATCAGACCTTTCTCCAGTATGTCTTATGCTAAGATCTATGGAAAAAAAAATAAAATAAAAAAACAACGGCCAAACTTTTGTCCGCGGATTCAAAAGCAGCCTCTTTGTGCCAGCTTCATCTACATTAAATTGGTCGTGACCTTCCAGGTGTCTTTAAGGTTGAAGTGTTTGCTGGACCATTTAAAGCTACTCTAGCCGGCTCCGGCGACCCTGGTGACACGGAGAGCTGGGCTTTTAAGAACGTAGCCACCTTGTCAATGCACAGGGGTCACTAATAGCTGCCTTGGGCCCTCAAACGGGTCGCCTTCGGCTTGCTAGTCCCACACAAAGGGAAAGGAGAGGAAAGATGGGGAGGGGGATAATTATCATTCCTTTTTTTTTTTTTCCTTCTCCTTTTCCCCTCGCTCTCTCTCTCCAGGCTGAGAGTTATGCTCCATGTCACTGTGTTAATGCGCTTGCATCCAGGGAGACACATAATGCTCCTCTCAGCCCTGTTTATTAGTGAGATCCATTTGCAAAAGGCCCTTCTTTTGTACCACAATATGAATGTGCTTTGATGGCAAATAATTACGCTAGTCCTTTTGACATGAGGATCCACAGGCTGCCCTAGTTAAGCCAGTAATTAGCCTGTCCTCCTTTTTTTTTTTATTATTATTGAGAAACTACAAATTATCCTCATATGAGCACTGGCCATTCCTTTTTCTCTTTTCTATTCTGCCTCCCTCTCCCTCTCTCTTCCTCTCTCCCTCTCTCTTGTATCTCTCAGCACTTTGGATAAGCGGAATGCAGCTGCACTAGAGCAAGATAAAGCTCCGCCATCAAGATGATGAACAATTTGGATGAAGAGGCTTCGAGATGAACACAAAAGCTGAAGAAGTGCGGCTGATGCAGCCCCGGACAGCTGAAGAATGCTGCAGTCTGCAGATGAATAGCCCTCATTTGTGAATATACAGATTTTCCATGATGAATAAAAACTGAGTGTAGGTCACAATAAATAAACTTTTTTCCCCCCCCTTCTTCTTAAATAATAATTCAGGTTCCCGGCACCAAACAGCTGTAAATTGAAGGTTGTGCTTAGTTTTCTCAACTCTCAAAGGGGATAATTAAGCTAAGCTCATATTGTTTGATATATTAGTGTAATGATGAGCTACTATATTCTGGCTTGTTTCGAGTTATTTTAGTCTTTTTTTTTTCCATTATCTTTTTTCTTAAATTACATTTCAAATACATTTTTAAATGTAGAAACAGCATTTCTGAAGCACAGTTGCCCTGTGTTTGGGTCTATCTGAAATGTATTCATATAACATTTAATTAAACATGTAACATTCCCCTTTCGGGGAATAGTGTGGAGGTAAAATATATATGTGTACATATATATTTAGAAATTATTCAACTAGTCCTGACAAAAATCTCACTCAAAGGCTGAACCTTTATCCTTATTGGTGCAGGATAATTAGACGGGGTTGTATTCTTTACCAATACAAACTGCCCTTAACCTTCTGAAACTCCAGTACTGGTATTTCTTAGCAACCATAAAAACCTATTTAGCCCCCATCATTTTTTTTCCATAATTTATTTCAAAGATGAATGAAAGGCAAGTGCAATTCACGATTTTCCTTGGATCGGTGGTAAGATTACTCACATTTCTTCTTTCTTGCCTCGCAGGCTAGCACCATACATAAACCATTTCTTCCCCAAATTTGATGTCAAAACTGTCAAGGCAATCTTGCCTCTAAAAGTCCCTACCTTAAACTTTGCACTATAGTCTATATGGGACAAGATGGGGATAAGGGAGCAATGTATAGCAATTTTGACTATTTTAGTGCTGAATATAGTGTTTTGCTAACTGAAGTCCAACAGGATTAAATCCCACAGCACACTTTATTTTTATTTTCCAGGACTATGGCATGGCCTTGTAACATAATGAACAGACAAAGCTGAAATGTTTCAGAAAAGTATGAGAACATCCTATATCTTTGCCTGTTTCTAGAACCAATGTTAAGGAAGCCACTTGTTTTTTACAGTTCAAAAATGCATGTGAATTGTTCCTTCCATGTGTAGTTTGGGATCAAAGGGAGAACTGTCCCTGTGATATTACACCACGACCAGAGAGAAACGCTGGCAATCTTACTATAAAGCCCCTTCTTCCAAGGCTCCCCAGTTTGCTGGGTACAGCCAAGATGCTCACGTGCTTTGGGTGGGCATTCAGGCACCCAACTTCTCAGACTCCAGCAGCCCTTGTGGAGATACTACACCCAAATACCTGGTAAGGACTCCAAGTCTTGCAGATGCTTCCTCACAGGGTTTGAGGAGGCAGGATTTCCATGGGTTTGGGAATACATTTCCCACCTTCGTTACCATCTCCGTGCACACTGCTCTGAAATGTTGCCCATAGCCTATTGCCCCATGTTCATCCTCTGAAGACATCGCCTGGGAAGGCAGTGGGCCCTCAACTTCCTAGTGCCACCCATTTCTGCAGTACACTATTCAAAACTGCAGTAGACAGACCAATTAATCAGATATTACCAGTGGATTTTTTTTCCTCCTCCCTACCAGAAATTTCTCTGTGGTGGTTTATTCCAAAAAAGCACTGCAGCAAGCCTGCTCTGAAGGCCATTAGAGACCAAGCCTTTCTGCTAGCTGCAAGGGAGTTTCAACCAGGTCATTACTAAGCTCAGTGAAAAATAAAACTCTCAGAGCTTTACAATGCTGTATATCAGGGAAAAGCAGAGAAGTGTGCGCTATCCCTAAGGACAGTAGCTCCAAGGACCCTGCTAGTTTATTCACAGTGGCACTGATGATGGTCAAACAGGCTTGGATTAGTGTCTAGAGCCTACCCAGCACTTAAACTGATGATGGATTTCCATTCATGACTGTGGTAAAGGCTCAACATTTATCAACTCTTTTTCCCCACTCATTATCTCCACCCTTAAAAGGGTGCTTATAGCAAAAACAGGATCAATAGTTAGAAAAACAGATTTTTTCATTTTACAGCTGAATAAAAACACATCTCTAATTTGCGTACAGCCCTGTACAGACAGAACTCACCAATTAAGGATTTATATAAAGTTATTATTATCATATTTGTTAGTACCAAGAACTCCTAACCAGAGCTGCGCTGTGCTAGGTCCTGCACACACCTGTAATAAAATGAGGAGGCAGAAGACAGCTCCTGCTCTAACGAGGTTGCAATCTTCTCTTCTCACAAAGTGGGAGACAAAGAAGTGCAGATAAACCATCAAGCAGGTAGGAGGGGCTGAGGACAAGACAAAGGTGGAAAAAAGTCTATTCTGCCTGTAATAAGTTCAGCCTAGGTTTATGCTATTTAAGGGTTTCAATATTCTCCAGATTATGCGATCTGATTTAATAATCGCTCATTCGATGTAAGTATTGTTCTTTCTCATCTCTCCCAGAACAGGTGGTGAAAGTAAAAGGAACACATATCCTAATGGGAAGCCCCATTCTTGTATTCAAAAGTTAAGGCTCACCCAGGGGATCATCAATCCGTAACTCACTTTAAAATTCTCTTTAAAATGTTTTATTAGCTCACTTTACTTGGCATTTTTATCACTATTTATATCTCTAAAGCAGTGATATAATTAGTAAAGCTATTAATGTTTCTTATGTTTAGTCTTACAAAAGCTACAAATATCTATAAATCTGACTTACAGCAAAATAAATAATGACAATAATTCTGTCAAGCATCAATATAATTTGCTGGACAGCACTGTGTAAACCAAGCAAATATCTGAACCATTAATGAGCTTAATCTATGCCATTTAACCACCCTTTCAGTATATTGTTCTGCAGACCACAACATTGAGGTTGGCCACTTTGCAAACTTCCCTCCTTCGCTTGAGCTTACTTACCCACAAAAGCAATGGCCTCACTTCAGCCAGCCCCATCTTTAACCAGGAACCAAACTCTTACGCTCTCAAACCACTCAAGTAAAAGCTCTTCAGAGTCAAAAACACCTACCAAATGCATGGAAAGTGGTTTTCCCACATATGTGAAACTTTTGGAGACTGCATAGATGCTCATGCTCCGCATGAATCCAGGATCTTAAAACAAATTAGACTAAACAAACAAACACACTAAAAAATAGAGCAAGAATGAGAGAAAGCTTCTCCTCTCATTTTTCTCCTCCCAACATTCATTTTTCAGTGAGGAGGATATTACTAAGACCAAGATAGATTTGGGTACAAACTCTGCTCTGCATGGCTCAAACCAGTCAGTGCAATTTAGGCCCCCAATGCACCAGCATCCCCAACTGGGCATCTAAGGTTCGACTTTCTCATTTAGAACAAAATAAGAAATCTTTCTTTTCAAAAACACTGCCAACCCATATGTTTAAAAGTCCTGCTTTTTGAAAAACTGCCTGTTCCTGATGCAGGGATTTTGTGGAAAAACTCAAGTCCTTGAAATCTTGAACCGTGACATGGGATTCTCTTTATTCTGCTAATACTAGATTTTCTTTAAATCTACTGTTTTTCCACATATACATGTAAGAAAACAGAAAGCTTGGGATAAGCCTCAGCACTTACAAAGGAAGCTGACAGAAACTCACGTTCTCTGCTGCCTCTTATCCCATGGAAACACCTCTCTGCCATCAGCAAGGTACTCCAACATGCTCCAAAGTTTTAGCATGTTGCTGGACCTATCAAAACCCAGGCAAAATGGGCACAAAATGCTCCCAGGTGGGAAGGCTTTCATTTCTTTACCCATATCTGAGTATTGAAAGAAAGCCCAAAGACCTGTGGAATCAAGGCACCAACACCAAGGAAGCAATTGGAAATACTGAGCAAAGGACTTGGGGGCAGCTTCTAGGCTTGGGTGAGTGAAACCCTGATTGCCCCTCATGTCTTGGAGCCAGACACAGAACCGGGCTGAGCTTCAGCCCAGAAAAAAGCTGAAAACGCAGGTCCAAATACAAAAATACTATTCACAGCATTACCATTTTCAATAACAAAATGAATGTCTGCACGCACTAGCACTGAGTAATAGGGCTTTTAAGTAAAAGTATTAGAAGAATATATCAGCTATAAGATATAATACCTGCGACTACTACCACAGGATGGGCATTTTTAACTTTCACTCTAGAATGACTAGATGATAAGAGAGTACAATATATATTTTGAATTCAGGTTGGGAAGATCTTTTTAATATGTTTTATGATGTAGTCATACATCATTTCTAACTAAAATGCTAAACAAACACAATCCTTTTCTGAAACATAGATAATGATGGATTTTCATTATTCTATTTTATTCCATAAGATAATTTTTCAACCCAAACTTTTATTTTATTGATGGCATAAGAATGCTCCAGTATATCTTATTTCATTTTAGAGACAGTTTCATGAAGACTATGCGTTAAAAATCAAGTGTCCTTACAGAGAATTTTTGGATACATAATTATTTATTGGGATATTCCCACATGATGGGATTAATAGAGATTAAAAGGAACAGGTATGTTTTGCTGATTATTTTGGCACTTGAAAAAACCTCTGATCTCAAAGGAGCAGGAGTTTTGTGGATGTTATAATAATAATGGAGATCTTGGAACAAGAGAGGCGGATAAGCAGAAAGGAACAAAATCCAATAATATTTGTACTGTCACAAAGCCAGGAAAGTTTGGGATAGGATTTAATCCTATGGAACAGACTTACCCAATAGTCCTGAGCAAGATATCAACAAATTAATATATACACTAAAACGTAAGTATACCTGCAGTGTAAAACCCCTTACCCTTCCCTGGGCAAACATTTTTCCCTCCGCTCTAAAACTGGCCAATTTGGCTCTGTGTATTGAGCAGGAACCCAAACAAATTGCTGCCTAGCCCCATTTATAGTCTCAGCAAAACATGACATCCATGGAATTACCTGTATTGTTTTGTTTCTTTGCTTGTTTTCCTTCCTGTGTACTACCAAAGCAGGTTGTGTCAGTACCTATAAGGAGCAAAAATGCTTTAAGTACTGACTACTGCAACAATATGAAACACCTTTTTTAGTACTTTGTTCAAGCAGAAGTAGAAAGCGGGAAGAGGAATGCGGCTTACCCATGCAATGCCCAGCACTCTGTAGTTCTAGATAGCTTTTTACGGTGTCATTCTCACTCCATTTGAAATACCTTACAGTATACCACAATAGGGTTCTTCCTGTAGTCTCTTGTTTCAGCAGTGAAAGGCTTGGCTTTTCTATGCTACCGTGAGAGCTAAGTACATCCATTTCTTTGATCCATTTACTAGCTTACAGTTTACAATTTTTTTTTGTCACCAGCAACTTTTGTCACCATGACTGGCTAAACCAATCTCAAAGGTTACAACAATCACATCAAACAAACACACAAAAAACAGTCTTAACAGTACTCTAAACGTCTCACCAGTTATTCCATATCTAGCAGAGACTAGCAAACCATAGCAGGTTCTTGCTTTGACCATTTAACTAAGTCACAAACTAGTTTATATAGGATGCTCTGTTCCATTCCCTCTTTCCAAGAGCACATTTTAAGGGGGATGAGATCCTGGAGATCCACAGTGAAGCAGAGTCTTCCAGGCCAGACATGTGGGATGCCAAAGTCACACAGCAGCTGGGAGAAGAGGTGGAGGAGGCAAGATGTCCCAGTGGACAGTGGGAATATCCAGCACCAAGTTTGGATCATCTACACTAGTAAGAGCCACACACACCAAGGCAGACTGGATCACTTCTGACCTAGCTACAATCAGTGCCCAGCTCCTTTTCTTCAATATAGTGACTCTTTCTGCAACTCATTTTTCTTCGAGGCCACTTCACCCTTATTGCTCTGAAAACACAGAGAGTCTGTTACAGCATTTCTTCTCTGGGTATCCAGCAGTCTGTCCTCACATCACAGATTCACTCCATGTGGAAGGACCCTCAGGAGGTCTTCATCCAACCTCCTGCTCAAAGCAGGGTCAGCTACGAGATGAGACCTGGTTGCTCAGAGCTTTGTCCAGTCAGCATTTCAAAACTATCAAGGACAGAGACAGCACAACCATTAGTTTGTTCATTCGCTTGTTTTTTAAATCTAGTCAGAAAGTTCCACTTCAATTTAATCTCATTGTCTCCCATCCTCCTGCCATGCAATGCCATGAAGACCCTGTCGACTCTGACCGCTCATTAATTCTGCCTACATGTCCTCGGTGGAGGCCGTTGGGTCCCCTCACACCATCCCTTTCCCTGTCTGAACAAACTCAGCTCTTTCAGCCTCTCCTCATAGTGTCTGCTGTCCATGCTGCACTCCCTTCTATCCTTACACTTTCAGCTATTTTACCACACATTTATTGATGCAGAGATATATTCTTAAATTTATAAGTTCTACTCAGCATTCAGCACATGATTAAAAAAAAAAAAAGAAGAAGAACAGAATATTTTATTAAGCCTATATTTAAAAATAGTCTTAGGAAATGAGATCAAGGTTAGAAGAGTGGTGAGGGTTTGTACAATTACATTACATCTTTTTGTTTCTGGAAGACCTAAGTGCACCGCGAATACCACACGTACCGTAATTCAGTCTTCCAATCGGCCTGTCCTGGCTCCTGGAGGACTGCTGACCACATGCTTGCTGTCTGGCTACTCATATGGATCTGAGGTATCACCTGCTTAGGTATATTCCTTTCGTTTTTCTCTGTATTTCTATTACAAAACTGCCAAAGATTTTTAGAAGATTGAACTGAAGTTTGAGTAGCCTGATCAAAACAAGGAGGGGACAGCTTGTAGCTTGTTCCCCTCTTCTCCACTTGGAGATCTCCTATTAGTCTCAAATTCCTTTATAACAACCTATGGTTACAACAGCCGATCTGCACAAATTGTGTTTCCATGATATCTACCAGGTTGCAGAATTGCACTTCAGAGATAAAGGTATTAATCAAAGAAATTTATAATGAGACCCAAGTAAGTTCCACCAGCACAGCCAGAGAATCTTTCTGCTGTTTAATAAGGTTAAAAATAGGTAGGTGGGAAGCACTGGAATATTGTGACACATCTGCAACAGAGACCCAGGCCCTGCTTTTATAGCAGTTTCTAATAAAAAAAAAACAGGTCTGTAGTTGTTCTTGTTTGGAGTCCTTACACTAACTACTTTGTCTCTATCCCTCCTGAAGTTTCTGGCTGCACAAATAACCCGAACAATAGCCCAAAACAAGCCAGCACTCCTGTTTACAATTAGCAGGGGCCTTTTAACTACCTGTTGGCTTGTTACATGTGTAAGAAGGACTGGCTGGTGAGAAGAGGGTTCTGGCAAAACTACCTGTGGCGAATTAGAGAGAATGTTGGAAGTTTTATTTTTTAAAACAAGCCCAGCATCATGTTTCAGAAAGACTATTTTTGAAAACCAGAAGATGGCTGGTGGGGGGAACAACTTCCCTAGTGAAAGCGGGCAACCGAGCAGCCAGACATCTGCAGTGTGTTACCAGGATCTGGTTTGCTGAAGGCAACATATTCATCTTTGCTTACAGAGACACTGGTTTTTGTTGGAAATCCAATAGCCAACAAACCAAAAGTTGTCCCAGAAGGAGAAAGAAGCATCTTGAATTGTGTGTGTGTGTGTTTGTAAACCTAAAACAGGACAACTTTTGTATCTATAAAAAGAAAGAGGAATCACAATACTTTCCTCCACCCACTACTGTTTTTATGCTCTTTCTTTATGACTCCTAAGTCTCCTCAGCAGACAATATTCCTTACTTACACATGGCACCTACCTAGCACGAGAGAGTTCTTGATTGGCATCTAAGTTCTATCATAACAGAAATAAAAACAATCAAAAGAACCAGGAGATCACAGCCATCAGCATGAACTTCCTCCAAATCATGGATGAAAATCCCCTGAAACTCACAAGGAAAAGTCTGAAAGTGTTGCCAGAAAAAAAAAGTAAATTTAACAGAAATGTGAGAGAAACTCCATTTAGAATAAAAGGCATCAGAGACCAAATTTTAAGAGCCCAGGTTTTGAACAAGCTTTCATTATTCATTGACCTGGGATTCTTCTTTATTTTATGCAGAAGGCAAAAGATTCAACTGATGCCAATATGAGCAGAGATTTCAGGATGGGTGCTGTGGACAGGCTCATCCTTCAGAGGTCTAGAGAGGGCACCTTTACTTTGCTCAGGAAGAGGCTGCAATCTACTCAGAACTTTGCAGCATAAGGGTGCAGCCAGTCAGTTAATTGGAGAAGATAAAAGGCTGGTTTTTATGAGACACACTGTCGTTATCAGAAATGAAGGATAAAAACTTAAACAGCAATATCTCATTTTATCACTGGGAAGTCTCAGAAGAAAAAGAGAATTATCTAAGTTTTTGATAGTTCCATTTAACCACAAGAAAACTATGTTAATGTAACCTTAAAAGTTTCACTAAAACCTAAGAAATCAAGGAAAATCAGAGTTCAGGCTTCAGCTTCTTCCTAAAACCACCTGTTGTGGGTTTTCTTTATGCATATTTACTCTGGTTTGAGAGCCAAGCAAAAAGACAAGGGATTGCAGGATTCTGTTGTAGGGACCCAAATTCATGCTGGACCCAACAAAACAAGGAATCATTGTCAAAGTCATAACCAAGACAGAGAGACTTTCAACTTATTTATATCAATATGGGTAGGACATCATGCTGTCTCCAGATAAGGCAAAGAGCAAAGCCTAGTACAGCCCCGGGAGTCTGTTAAGGCATATCAGAAATGGTTTAGCTTTCAAAAAATTTAATGAAAAGACATTTTGGTGTTTAACGCTATTTTCTGATTTTGCAACTTGCATTGAAATGCTGGCCATTCAATGAAACAAAAAGAAAGAAAGCCTCCTTGCCCTGTAGGATATGCAAAGTAAGTATTAAATGCAAGGCAATGTATAGAAGGGCAAACTCAGCTTCCACAGCGACTCAGTGAGGGGATGTGAAAATCGGGGCCATTCAATTTATTTCATCAACTATTATTTCACGATATTATATTTCATTTCCTATTGAAATGCTTCTTGCTAGCTCTTATTGGGTGAGAAAGGTAAAGGAAGAGACTCTGAAACAAACCTCTGAAGGAGAAACCTCCAAGAGGGCTTGGAGGACTCTGTCTTAGAGATGACTGCGAGTGGGAAACAGGCAAGCCTTAATGCAACCTCCGGTGGCACGAACAGCATGGGAATAAACCTACAGGATAAGAAGCATGTCTGCTTCCCGATCCAACAACACACAGGCACAGGCCTCTGCTGGCTGCTATTTTCCAAAACCAGGGCAAGGGACACGAAGGGCTCTGCAGGCTGTGTGAGCACAGACTTCAGCCCATGCCCTGCCCTGTGCTATTTGCTAGGAAAGTAGCCCTTAGTGCTGGATGCAGAAGGATCTCTCCACTTTTTTAATTCTCCCTCCAACCTCCTTTTTAATGAAAACATAAAGGCAGCAAACAGCTTCACCATAAACCAATCCAGGATAAAATTTCTCTTCCCCGAGTGCCACTGCAGCAGAGTTAAAGGAGTACTGCCAAAGCACCTCAGACCAAAGCTTTCCGAACTTTCCAATTCCCCGAGTTTAAACAGAAGCCAGATTGATTTCTCAGAACAAAAATAAAAATGCGCCCGCAAGAATTCCCTCTGCTTCTGAAATCTGCCAGGCTGTACCAGAGCCTGGAGCAGCCAGAAAGATGCACGCATGTGTGTGCTTTAATAGCCAAGTTTAAAACCCCTGAAAGTAAGGGTTTCTAATGAAAATACTGACAGACCCTTAACTATATGGTGGTGTTAGCAGGCGCCACCATAATAACCATTTAAGCCCTCTTTTCTCAGAAACTCTTGGCCCAGCCAATAAGGAAAGAGTAAACACGACTGGTAACTTAATGACCTTTGAGCATTAGCAGATGGCCTTTTTATGATCACAGATTAGCAGTACATGGTAGTTTTTAATGGCCACTAACAGGTGCCAATGTTGCTTTTCACTCTATCCCTACCTAAAGCCAGTAAAATATAAATCGCCCTAAAATTGAATCTCACCCCCTACCCCATCGTTTTTTTCATGTATTTACCCTACAATCTCTTTGATGATGAAGCAGCACGTCACAACTTACCTAGGACTGTTGCAGGTTACAGAAAACAACCGAGACCTCCCCTTTGGGGGGATGGCTTCTTCTGCGGGGCCACCGTCACACCAGCACATTCCTAGTGCAGCTGGTCAGTGGATGAAGACCAAAAGAGTTGCCCAGTTTTTCTGGGTGACGCAATGGAGCCATAGGAAATCAGCAGCAGAGTGTTTGGGTGGTTTAAAGAAACAGGGACTTGAAGCAAAGCCCACAGAAGATTTTTCCCTGTTACTTGCAACGTCGTTACAGAATCAGCTTTACCTATGAGAAACTCCATATTCTCTTTGCAGAGTAATTCTTCATCAGTTCCCTTTTGTAATTCTCCTTTCCTTGTCTCTGCTGACAGACCGGATTTCTTTGGCAGCTGCAGCAATAGTAAACGTTCAATGTATGTGTTAGTAAATATTTCCTAGACCCAGTTTATTCTGGCCCTGGAACAATTCAGAAGTGCACCAGGACTCAGGGTAATTACCAAATTGGCTTCTCTGCATTTATCTCTGTGGGGGGGGGTAGAGAAAAACCCTTACAATTAATCTCATATGCTGTCTGATTAGAAACAACTCCAGATTTATGAGCCTTTGGAGCTGATAAAGCCCACTTGAAAGTTGGAGAACATGCAGAACAACCTAAGCTCAGACCAGTCCCCTTCATATGCAGATGTTAATTCTCCATTACACCTTGAACATGAGTTTCTTGAATGAAAACTCAGATCCTGGACGTGATTGTCTTTCTGCTCAATTGCCCATATCCTCAAGGGCTTTAACTACCCAGGTCTAGTTTGTCGGCTGGGGTAAATCCTTCATCTAAAAGGAGATGCCTAGATTCTACTTGAGGTCACTGAGGACTGATCACAGGCACATAGTTTATCACTGTATTTCACACAGCATAACACTTAAATGTTTGTCCAAGAAATAAGACATGATTGTCAATGGGCATTAAAAAAAATTCAGGAAATTTAGTACTTAGGAAAGAAAAGTAGAAACCCTGATAAAGCAGATGGGGGTAACCTGAGGAGAAGGTAATGACATTAACTCTCATGCAAACTTCCCTGCTCTGCCCTAGTGAAGTGGCTCAGCTGTGACCTAGAAACATCAGCTCTCAAGAGGAAGACCCTTTGGTCTCCAATGCAGAAAAGAACGGTGCCTTTGCAATACTCCATTCGTTCCCTAGGAGAGAATTAAGATTCCTGTAACTATTTCATGCAGGCTAAAACATAAAACTTGGATCAGGTCAGGTATTGTATCTTTGGGACGTTTCTGTAAAACCTAGGCATCTGATAGCTATATTTTTCCTTAATGCTACGGAACCAAAGGGGAAGCCCTTTAGAAATACGGAGGGCTCCTGGGAAAGGCTTAAATGGTTTTCAGTTTGGACCCCTAGTGAGAAATAAAGAAGCCAGAAGCTGGTCCTCTTTCTGATTCTGTGAATCCCACCTTTAATGCATTCTGGTAGAGGAGGCTAAGAATGGAACTACAGTAAAACAGTAAGAAAATTGTGGTACTCCAGGCAAAGATGGAACATATGAAGTTTTTTTTTTCTTTTTTTCATTAGAAAAACCTTCGATACAAAATCAAGATGAAACCATAAAAGAGCCTGTGAATAATACAAGGTTGAAGTGCTAGTCTTATAATTTTCTGATGTTAGTTCAGTCCCTCATTAGAGAGAACATATTATGGTTGGGATTTGGGGCAAAACACTAGGGAAGGAGGTTGGAAAACTCAGAAAAAAAAAGAAAAGAAACCTTGATAAAACAATTAAAATTTGCCACTCAAAGGAATTAATCCTGTCCAGAATAAAGCTCCAAGAAAGTGACACTCTAAGAAACTCTAAGGAATCCAAACTACTACAAGAAAAAGAAATCCCAAGGTAAGAAGGCACAAAGAAGTGAAGATTGGAGACCACAGAAAATAGCACCTAAAACTGTGTGGCAAATAACCTAAGCAAGAGAGCACAAAACTTGGCCAGAGCTGAGCGTGCCAGAAGTGTAAAGCAAAGTGGCAGCAGCACAACCAGCTCCCAAATACCATATACTAAATATGGACTTAGAGGTCTAGGCTTGAGCTGGCCTAAAATCAATAAGCTAGAAATCTGCTCTGGGAGATTATCTTCATAAATCACTTTATGTCTTCTCACCAAGACCTGGTTAATGTTGTGAGTTTACATATTTCAGCTGAAGAATAAGGTGTAACTTAGTGTAATGTTATAATCAGCATAATCACATCAAAGGTAGCAGAGACACATTTATTTCCAGCGGAGGATGCACTCATCTGACTACTGTTTGCCTAAGATTGTGAGATTATACTAAAATTTAAAGGGTGTTTAAACGGAGTGGACTGAAGCTAAGGAAAACGTTTGTGTGAATCGTAGTGACGCAAACACTCGCAGAGTTTTGTTCAGACCTATCTGGAATTTGTAACTATCTCTCCCAAGTGTTTTATCCACACTTCACTTAGTCTCAAGCTCTGAACATCAAGATCGAAGGACGTGATCTACAGACAGTTAATTCCTGGCAGTCAAATTCATTTGTGGTGCAACTATCCAGACAATTGGGATGTTTTACCCAAGGATGAATTTGGCCAACAGCATCTGTGTTCAGCCCTGGCATGAGCAGAAACAGCTTCCCTGACTTGGTGCTGATTTGTGCCAGCTCTGAATTTGGCCCTCTGTCTTTCTCTTTGTTCCATGTATAGTTAAACAGACAAAATGAAAAATCCATGACTAATTAGACTGTTAAATTAAACTGCTATAAATGTATTTTATGTGATGCATAAAGTTCATAAAAAGAGGCACGCAGAGTAGTATCAGTGACCTTTCTCCAGGAGCTGCAGTCCACCCGGATGCTTTTTTGAACCAATTGGCAGAAAACTCTTGGATTTCTTAACACCTTTTATTCCCTCTCTGCCACTTTCAAACCTGAAGGATTTATTTTTATCAGTCCCTCACCCACATAATGACTTTAAAATTCCTTAGGTTCATACCTTAAAATATAGCTGGGAATTAGAAGTAATGCCAATTAACAAGTCAAGGCTCAAAGGCACTGATGGAGTTAGCTTGCACTTCTCCCTGGAAAACTGTCCTAAGTATATATAAGAATTTACACACCTCAGGATTTCTACTCGTAGCTATCTGCCTGTTTAAAGGAATCTCCTTGATGATAATTCCAGGCTTGCTGCCACCACAGGGCTGCCACTACAGGGCCTATGGACCAGACAGCCTTGTGCCAAGGGGGCAGTGGTTAACCCACACGGCCCCTGAATTACCTTCCCCTACACTCACCTCCCGAATTCTCCGAGCTCCCAACCAGCAGCAAATTATAATGTCTCAGTTTGGGTGGGTTTGACTGATGTATCTGGAGGTGGACCCACGGGTCCGTCCTTGAGACACTGCATAAAATAGAAAGCCAGCTCATATGCCTGAGGCACTGGCCAATTCCTGGATCTGAAAACCCTGAATTTGGGGACGGGCAAAACGCCCTTATCTGATGGGTTTACGTGACTCTCGCTCCTGTTTACCAGGCATGCACATAACAGGTGACGTGGTTAGACCTCCGGAGCCTCTGCCTCAGCTTCTGGCACACTAAGGAGGTCTCAGCACTCCCTGCTCCTGCTGATGCTGTACTTCCCTACTTTTTGCTTCTTTATTTGGGAACTATATATTTGCAGCAAAGGTGTGAATATCGCTGCCTTTGCAGCTAATCCTGACATGCCAGCGGCCCACAAATGCTGTATTGCTAAGCAACACTTGGCAAAATTCATGCCAGGTTGTTTTGGTCCCTTTTGATGTTTCACAGAAGCATTGTCATTTCCATCTCTGGCATTGTTTCCAGCATTTTGGGTGTCAGTGTTCCTGAAAACCATCACAGAAAGGATGTTTATTGAACTGTCAGAGGGTGAATGATTGACATTAGGCACAAGTACTTTTCATGTTCAGGTTTTGGCATGCCACAATTGGATTATTTCCTGATAAATGCCATCCAATTCCACCAGATGGACCACTGAGAGATATGCCAACCTGTGTGAGAAATGGAGTAGAAACTCAGTGCCACTTATTGGTAGATGTGTGCTTCTCCAGTCAATCCTTTTGTGTAGCTGCAGCGTATTTTACTGAAGCAGTGGTTTTTGTGATATTCATAATTAGGACAGCAAGGCAATTTTCATTGTGGAAAAGGGTATATTTCTATGCCCATACTTGATTTCATTCACCTTCCTATGGAAGTATGTTACCTGTTCCTCTTCTCTTAGATTAATGCGTGCTCTGTGACTTGTACATTAAAGAGCCATGAATTTTGAAAGTCATATATTTGTCATATATAAATAATTTCAATAAGCCAGGCCGCTCCCTTCCCGTTCATCTTTTCCTCATGGCTCATTTCGAGGTCCAAACGCAACACAAGGACAGCAGGGCAGGTAAAATGTCTAAGAGGGAGTGTGTTACACATACACCATCCAAAGCTTATTGAGCAGCTGACTTGGTTTATGGAGGAGAGCAGGCGTCTACAGGAGATCTAGGGGTGGATGGTGAGCAGCAAGCGCCAGCGTCTGTGGTGCCACTGCAGGGCGATGCCGGGAGCAGGTTCTTTTCCCTGAGGCAGGTCTGTGGGTGAAACCTGGGTGCTGGGGAGGCCTCAGCATGCGCCCTCGTGTCCCACGGGGCAGAGCCCACGCAGCATCTGCCACAGGCAGACGGCAGCCAACGCGTTTGGGGCCAGCTGGCCCCCGCCAGGTGTGGAAGGGAGGGGGCCCGGGCTCGTTTGGGGTGACAAAATGGAAATCTGTAATTCTGGGGGATGGGGAGTTGCAGGCCTATGAAAGTGCAGTTTTTAACGCATCGCCTACACGTCGCGTTCTGTCTGAGTCGACCCACCAGCGAGACAATAGAAACATTAAGTTATCTATTCCTGTACTCCTCGGCATTTTAATATATACATAAAACGCAGGGCCTTTGTACTATACCTAATGAGCAGAAGTGAATAATGTGGTATAATTAGCTTCCCTTTCTGAGCCTGCTCGCTCAGATATCTCAGCACACTTCTGATAACAGCATGGTACAAGTGGTGACTGGTGCCTACATCCCAGATTTACCATCGTTTCATTGTTCCAAGCTCGCACATTTTTCATCTGTGCCATTATTAGGGCCTTTCACCACCGTAGTTCCTGCATTTTAGCCCTGGGCTTAGGCGCTGCCAGCTGAAACCAAACCCAGCTCAGGCAGAGGCTTTGGGGTGTAGAGGCTGGTCCTGCACTGCCCTTCTCCAGAGGGATGTGCTCAAGTCCAGAGGTGCACACAGACACACACACACACACGTACAAATGTGCCCCCGTTCCGGCCCTGTGATCACCTAAAAATAAAAGCAGAACCGCACGCAGTCCCTTTTATAGCTGGCCACGATTAGCCAAGGTCTTGCTAAATTCTAAACTTTATAAAATATGGCAAAAAGAAAAGAAGCATATACAAGATATTAGGGCTTCATGCCATCTCCTGCTATTCCAAAGCAAACCCTAGAATAATATCATCTCTTCTGTTTAATTTGTACAAAAGGGAGTCAAGAAGCAAACTGATTATGCAGGGCTTTAAAAAACAGATAAAATGAAACAAAAATCTGCTCCCAAAAAACACTCTGCAAAATGATGTTACCAATGGTACTTGCAAGAAAGTAGCTAAATTTTTATTGCAGGTTTGTTGGCAAGATTATAAATCAATTCAAAAATAACTCTGTTTAAAAAATGTTATGTATAGATAGAATAAAAGGCAACACAGACAGGTAATGCCATTGGTCTTGAGAACTTCAGAATTTCCTTAAAGTAATAACTTTAATTCAGTTCTTTCTCGCATAAACTTTTTCATCCCATTATGTCAAAAAACTGTATTATCCATCCATTTGTCTGTCAGAACTATTCCCCCTGGGCCTATATACCACCGGTTCTTCTATTCTAAACCTCCCTATTACATTCTGCTATCAAGAGTCACAATTTTCAGTGAAAGTCTCTTGTGACTTTTGACAATGTTTTACAGTGAACTAGACCAGGAAGCTCAGAGTTAAAGGAAATCTTCCATTCTGGCAATGAATATGTAATAGGCATTACACTGTGCAGTATACCAAAAATGTAAGGTTCATTAAGTCTTTCAAAGGCAAGAACTTCCATGTAGCTTTGAATGAACCTGTCTTCACGATGGCATTAGCAAATGATATTTTGGGGCAGGAGATATTAATACTACACATTAAGGAACAAATTTGTTTAAATGCTCTATGGCTATGCGTGGATGCAGATGATCCAGGAATAAATAAAAAGTGAATAGTTGTCCAACTTTATATGTAAATTGTCTCTGGCTTATATACATAAGAATGCTCTTTGCCACTAAATTCCTTCATATTAACAAGCAGGAGTGTAACTAATATATAAAATAAAGTCATTCTCTTTAATGAGAATGCTAAATATTTTAAAGAAATGCACAGCTATGAAATATTGTCAAGGGCATTTTTATACTTAAGTTTAAGAACACTTATGACTTAACTGTTGAATAATTTAACATATTCAGCCTTGAAGTACTATTTATGTATGTTTTTTAATGTTCATACTTATGTTGGCTTTTCTTTGCTAAGGATTTAGGACCTTTGATTTCTGTTTATAAAATTTACATCTTTAATCTCCCAGTTCTGTGCATTTCCCCACTTAACTCCTGCCACAGTACAGGCAAAAAACAGCAAGATGAAAATGGAGCTAAAAACGTCCCGCAGCTTGGAAAGGTGGCTGAGTGGATTTTTAGCAAACAAAAGGACAGCATTTAAGGAAAAGGGCTCCAGGTAGAAGACTTCTATAAACACAAGCCACCCGCAAGGCTCACATGGCAGGTTTGGAGGTGCTTTCTTGAGGGGAGAAAAGCACCCAAGGCCAAGCAAAGCACCCAAGGCCAAGCAAAGCTCACAAGCCAAAGCAAAGCACCCACATCCTGGCACATGTGGGATGAGACTTTAAGGGGAAATCTCGCGGCCGTGCATGCCGGCACAGGGCAGCTCCCCAGGGCTCTTGGCAATACTGGCTACAAAGCCACGTTATCTCCGTGCCCCAGATGTCCAGCTTCGCCGAGAAACAAAGCAGGAGCAAAACTCACTCGGTGCTCCTAAGGAATTCACGTTGGGCTGCGCACAGACATCCACCGAAAGTGTTCGCAGCCTATCTTGTCATGTCTCATTAGGATCTTTCGCAAGACGCTGATGCTTCGTGACACAGCAGATGCCAGCTGACATGTCACATGCGGAGCAGCGACTTTCAGGGACCTCTAGGACGTGCTTCCTCCAGAAAGCATGGGCTCGACCACGCAGTCGAGCACATTTAAAGCTAGGGCTAGCAAAGCCAGGCCAAGGTGCCGAGAGCGTCACACACTGGGTGTCCAGTCTGACTTTCAGTCTGTACTTCATGTGATTCAGAGGCATTGGCAGGGAGATGGACAGGTCATCTAGCAGGACAGAGAAGCTGCTGCCACGTTGCTGCTGCCGCTGCGTAACTATGGGCCATTCCGCCTCTCACAGTCATCACTTGCTAGTGTCCAAATGCATTATATATATCTGGCATGTTTACGGTATAAAGAAAGACGAATCTGAATATCTGCGAACCTTGGGCTCACAAGATGATGCATTTGGAAGGGAAAGCAAGTTTTTCAAGGGCAAAAAAAGTAGGGTTTTTATCCAGGGGAAATTAACCTAACATTTCCTCGTATCAGATTGTGTTACCACACAATAAGAGATCACTTGGGCAGGGAGACATGAGAGTGAGAACCAAGTATTTCAATGCAGGTTCATCTTTCAAGATGGGATTTGTACGTGGCAGTCACGAGCAGACCATGATGATTAATTTGTTTAGAGCTGATGTTTATTTAGAAAAGGAGATTGGCAGAAGGAGTCAAAGGGATCTGGTCCTGTGGGATTCCTAAAATTTGATCTCTGCTGACCAGCAGGATGAGTGAAGAGAAAAAAACTATTATTCCCTTGCTGTGCTGCACAAGACCCTGGCCATGCCCATGAGATGTTATCAGTGTAAGAACTGCTTCCGCTGAGGTCTTTGATTTAGCACCACATTAGCACAGCCCTCATGCCAAGGAAGGAGACACCTAAATTGTTGAGGACAATCTGCTTTCTCTACTTTTGCATTCCAACAGAACTGAATGAGGAAGCAATTTTTGTTGCACAAAGTCCACATTAAATGATAAAAAGCAAATAAACTAAGAGAGAATTGGAGAGCAAAAACACTTGTCATCTTCCTTAAATAAAGGAACTCAGTGCATGTCCTTGGGACAACAGCAGCGAGATCCAGAAATCTCAATGGGAAGTCAAAGTTTACAGCAGGAATTCAAGAAGAAACAAATGCTGCAGCTATAATAGACAGACTCACAATCTTCATAGGCCTCATTCCTTTAAAAAGCACTGAAACCTTTGGATCCCATGGCTTCGAGGACCTCTTTTCCAAGAACGTCTCCTGAAAAGCTTTATTTCCTTTTGAAGTCTGCTTTCTATTTTATTCTACTTTTTATTTGTTAAGGATATATTTAGGTAGAAACTGGCCTTTGCATCCACAGACAGCCATGGCTATCAGTCAGTCTATCAGTAAACCACTCATGAAGTTCACCAGAGAAAGGGTTAGTGCAGCTACTACCACAATAATGTAGAAACAGAAATATTACAAAGTAAAGGCTTATAAAATAATAAAAATTCTACTTAGTTCAGATACCTCCCAGTGCCTTTGGCAAAATACCTTAAGCATTCCACATAAGGCGGGTATTGTCTTT
The DNA here is from genome assembly GCA_013389825.1 of Crypturellus undulatus. Taxonomy (NCBI): domain Eukaryota; kingdom Metazoa; phylum Chordata; class Aves; order Tinamiformes; family Tinamidae; genus Crypturellus; species Crypturellus undulatus. The sequence goes on from VWPW01028816.1 coordinate 234,942, forward strand.
ATAAGATGGCACCTCATAAAATGGTATTAAATATCACCAACGGGGCTTCATATTTCATCCAGCAGGGTTTAGGCCAGACATGTTCTATATCACACATTATTAGAATGACATCTGCTTTGCAAGTTGTGTACCCAGGAGCATACCTTGATAACTCATTTCAGCACTCATTCTCGAGGCTTCTGTGGCTTCGCAAAACCTAATATGTTTAACTCATTTTGAACAGAAGTCTAAAGCCTGTCGTGGCCCTCTGGCCAAAACTGTAGCTGTCAGGCAATGGAGCCAGCTATCAAACATTACTCATTTATCATTAGCGGTGATGCAGCTGTACAGAGAAATGTATCCACTGAAGTGAAGGGCTGTCAATTGTTCCCTGTATAATACTCTTTTTCTCAACAGGGCATTTCTCCATGGATGTATAGCTAGTGCACTTCACTACTTCCCCATAGCGCAGAATTTATAGTAGTGAAGAAACGGGTGACATATTTTCATTTAAATGGGGCTGCCGCATGAGGAATAAAGCAATCATCAATAGAATCTATAAAGAGAGAGAGATGCAAGGCGCTGTTTATAAACATTGCACGTGCACATGTACATGGATAAGTGTGCGTGTGTGTTTGTGCACATACGCACACGTGGTGTTCCTAAATAAACTCCCAAGATCTCTATCAGGATGGAGACAGCTGGAAAAACTGGAGCATGTTCAGTATTAAAGGCTCCACTTCCTCTTTACTCACCGTTCCTGCAGGGAGGCAGGAATGTGCGATTTAGGCTTCAAATTTCCATGTCTATTCTGCTTACCGAACTCAAACACATGCTACCTTGAACTTCTCTAGCCTCAACTCCGCTCCCCAGGGAGGAAAACAGCCAGATTAAATCTATATGAGAGATCTCCTGACTGCAGACACTACTGCCTTTATTCACAAAGGCAAAGCGCAGCAATGGTCTGGGAAAGCACCACAGTTAAGATAGTATCTTCAGGCTCCTTTGAACTCCTGCTGCATGCAAATATTTGTACACAAGCATTACGAAGAAAGTGTGGCACTAGTCCCTGAATTTTTATTTATCTCTGAGCAAGTGAGATACAGAGGAGGGAGGCAGACTCCGGTGGCAAAGACTGCAGCACTGGCTTCTGCCTTTCCCCTCGTGGAGCAGGGTCTCTCATATGGGCCCACTAAAGGCAATGCGGATTTGCCCACTGCCTTCAAGACATCTGGTTCAAACCTAAACAACTCCGAAAATTTCAAAAGGAGTTCCTTAAATTTGCGAACCCAAATCCATCCTCGGCAAACAAATCGGACACAACTGTTGCTCCTATAGCAAATTCTGACCTTGGTCAGAAGACCTTGGTCTGGATAACAGAAATGGTCACATTACTCTGGGTCTGGAAAGTGGTTCCAGCTCTTCGGGCCACAAAGGGACCACAAAGAGCAGGCCTCTGAGCTGCACATGAAGGCAAACACAACTTTGAACAGATGTTACACAAAACCTTAATTTTCTACACAAATTGCTAGTCAGTTCAGATTCACCCAAAACACCCAAAAGCCAAAATGTTGCTCAAAACTCATAGGAACTTTCTCCAAAGCAAACAAAAAAGCCTTTCGCTCAATATAGTCCAGCTAAGGGATTGCAACAGAACTGCAATCAAAAGGACTTTTGTTCCTACTTTTGATCTTGTGCAAAGCCCCTATGAGATCTACAATACCATCTCCTTAACAAAAGAGCAACAAAAGCTTTATATGCATTATTATATAATTTCATAACACTCTTGTTGAGGATATAGAAATCCAGTTGTCACCGAAAATCAGGAATGAACCTCTTAACACCAATGTAGTATTAAGAAGCAGGCATTCACTTTATTGCAGCGCTGGGTGCACGGGGCATAGCTCCACCTATCATGCACACCCTAAGGTGCGCTTGCTAAAGCTTTTATTTCTCTATTATCTACATATGCATTAAGCTCTAGGAGTAATTATACATATTCATTCCATTTACTGGAACTCATTATAGTATACCCCACCCTCATGCACATGTGCCTTCTGCCCCTTTGGTGGTCTCTGGTGGTCTTTTGAGACCCCCGGTGGTTGTCTCGCTATGTCCCCTTGATGTCATCCCAGAACTCACTTCCATATATTGCCCTATTTTGTCTCAGAGGCCTTGTGTAGGTCCTACTGCCCAGTTCCAGACAGTCCTTCAAAGATATGGTGGTCCTTATTTTCATCTTCAACCGGTCTTTGCTGTTCTTGTACATATTCTCTCATGATATCCCAGGAACATCTGCTCTTCTATCTGTACCTTCCAGTGACAACAGCAAAAACGTGTCCTTGGGTACATCCTCCTCTGTGGTTTCTCATAACACGGTGACCAAAATGGAGTTGCAATGCTGTTCTGTCCCATATTTAAACATAGGTGCTAGCACCAGCACAGTTCTCATCCATTAACAGGGGAATCCTAGGTTGAGTAATAGGGAAAGGTAGGAAGGACCCAGGCCTGAAGGTTGAAATCAGGATGGGGACTGCTGCTGAGGAAAAGCTCCTCTTACAGGAACGAAGCCAGCTGTAGGCATAGGCAAGTCTGGAGTCGCCTGGGGCATCTGTCTCTTGACAGGCTGAAAGGGTAGTCAAACTCCCACAGACTGCTTTGCTTATGCTGAGAATCTTTTCCCTCCTCTTCCCCGATTTTGAGCCCTACTTACAGGCCACTGTGCACGTACTCTACACCGTCTGTCTCCTCCATCCTTTCACATGGACCACTGCGCAGAAGGCCTTAAACTTTGGGAACACAGGCACCTTTTCCACAGCTGAAAATGAGCACACCAGAAAGGAAAAATATGAGTGACAAACTTCTCATGGTGGATATTGGCCACGGTGGAAGATCGTAAAAGATCAAGAAAGATCATGTGTGGTAAAGCACACCTATCCAATTGTCAGACACACAGTGAAATAGGCTTCCCATGTAAAAATGGTACCACCAAGCTCATATAAGAACAAAGCCTAAAGACAAGCAAAAATAGCAGAAACAGGGGACACAGTGGGCTGCTCAGATAAATGGTAACGTTAACTTTTATTAGCATGACTTCTGTCACTTACAACCTAATATCTCTCAGGGAAGGGACTCCGCTCTGTTATGCAGAGCCCCACACAGCCCCAGCACCCTGCCCATGTATTGCACCGACCAGCACTGCCATGGGAAAGGAGGATCCTGCTCTGCACATGGGAAAACCATTCCAGGAGGATCACCATGCACTTGGCACCTACGCCGCCCTGCTGACCTGGCCAAAGTGTCCATGGAGAGATGAGGGAGGCTCCTGCAAGGTACATGAGGGTCTGCACTGATTCACCCTCATTGGGTGTCCTTCCTCCCTCTGGAAAATGAGGAAATTTCAGGACAACAGCGAGTCATCTGTTAGCTAGATTTACTGTCTGACCCAAGTCAAGGGGAACATGGATGAGAATGAAACCCAAGTGAAATACATCATATTTTTCACTTCTCAGCACCTACTAATGAAGCAAGATTTTCCAAAAAGCTTGGTTCCCCATTAAACACATAAGTAAACTCTAAGTACTGAAAGTGCTGGGATTCCATTTCACTATGGCTGTCTGCTGACCTCTTGGGAATGCCTGGCTCTCATTTGGTATCAAAGGAGGAGATAGCTTTAAATTGTTTTGGCCCACAATAAACCTAGATATTTTTGCATTCATTCATTAGCTTCCTTATTTAATCTGTATACACGCAAAAAAAGTATTCTGAGGAGGGGGTAAACGATGATTTCATGCGCTGCATTTTATTTCCAAAACAGCAAAACTCATCATTCGAACATGGCCCCTCCTGGCTTGTTTTTAGCCAAACCCTGGACAGAATCCATCTTTCCAAGTCAGAAGGAATATACATGATTGTGTTGAATCCCACGAGTCTCTCCTTAAAATAGCCACAGGGGTTTGCAAACGAGTCGCACAAAACACCCTCTTTACCCATTCCCCTAGGGCTAAGCAAGCTTCCTCTGCAACAGTCCTAGTCACTTTTTGCTCATAGGGTAGGAAGGCCAGAGCACAAGCTTTTAAAAATATATTGCAACTAGACCATCCAGGAAAACTCTTGACTTTCAAAAAGTCCTTTTCATAATCTTACATGCTAGTAGAAATCATGGGTTCGGTTACAGTTACCAAGATAATCAGAGGCTGGAGTAGCAAGCTGTCAACCCACATAAGGAATAACCACAGTTTAGCTCTGTATGTTAAATTGTGTGCCAAGCTGCACAGGTCAGGAAATGTTGCTAGAATGGGAACATGTCTCTCACATACATACTCCTTTCCAAGCTAGTGAAAGCTAGTTACTCCATCATGTCCTGCAAGGTAAATCACTGAAGCTGAGGAACCTTGCGTTGCCGAACTCTGGTTTATGTGGCTGGAGGGGCCACATTAGGCCACGTGTTGTTCTCTTGGTTGCTTTTCCCACCGTGTTGTGGCAGCGTGGCTGCAACCAGCACGAGCACGCAGCTACGCTCACAGCTTGTGTATGCTGTGACTCATACGTGATAAAAACAGTGTCTGGACAGGGAAAAGCTGAATTCAAACTGCTTTAGGTGGCTTATTTCAAAATGAACTTCATTTTACAATGAAACTTCAATTTACAATATACCATGTACGATAATAGAGTTACTTTATTTCTTGGTAGACACACATCCTTCTCATCCTTTCTGTATCTCCTTGTAATCCTGCTACATCCTTATGCCCCATATGTTTCTTAACCCAGATGTCTTCCTCTCTTTCCAAAATACGCTTAGTATCACCCACTCCCATTGACAGCTCTGCTGCTTCCACTTTGCTTCAGTAGCTCTCCTCAAAAACCACACGTCACTGTTAAAACACCAGTGCTGGAAACTCTTGCTGATTAACTGTCCTTTCAGAGGAAATGTTCTGCTTGTCACAGCATCAAAATATATTCCCCAAGCTCCATCCTTTGCTCTGAGCTTTCCATTCTGCTTCTCAAGAAATTCATCCTGACTCCTGCTTTAACACAGTGCTCCCCTCTCCCCACGCACTGAAGAGGGGAAGAATTGGGGAAAGACAGTAAAATAGACAGGAAAAGCGTGACTTCCAAGAAGCCTCCTATTTGGATAGAAAATACAGGTGATCTGGAGGGAAGAGTCAGGGAGACCCTTTGCAGAAAAAAGTGACTTCCTTTGCCAAGGCCGCTGGATAAGGAGAGGAAAGCTGGGATAATCGTCCACAACACAACAAGGGGACTCCCAAACTCACATGGGACACACCGCTGGTGTTAGGGACACCACAGTGAAGAGGATCCGGGGGAGAGAGGGATGGGAAGCATTTAGCATTTTGGGGCAGAGATGCTGGAAAAACGGTATCAATAACCACGCAGAGCCACCACCTTCATCCCTCTGCGTGACCTGGCAGCTCAGCACAGTGCAGCGCCATTCAAGAGGGACCAAACGCTTTAGCACACCTGCAACCCTCCTGCGTCACATAGTCCTCCCCAGGCCAGATGCTCAACGCACTTCCCCTTGGTATTGACCTCGACTGCACCAAGCGCTCGTGCACTAGGGGCTCCAACTCATGAGGCACCCAAGTCTCCAACCAAACCTTAATGAAAAATAATATGCTGGAAGAGATCTTGGCTTCACTGCAGCCAATAGTAAAACTCTTGTACAAGGCTAGTGTTTTACTTCGTAGTCACAAAATTACATGGGTATCTAATTCCCTTATACACCAGCTACCAGCCACAGAGCACATACTCGGTAAATTAGGCCTTGACATTTTTAAGTACAAAATCCCCTTTTATTCATTACAGAGGGACACTAAAACATCCAGCAATAATAATTTGGTTCCAACTGGAAACTGCCTGGCATTCAGTTGCCACAATTTTAATAGTCAGTTATTTTGTGTTGGATGAGTTTACGTAGTGAGTGTAAAATCCCAGCCTCACTGCTTTGCCAGTCTCTGATTTGCAGGCCACTTCTTAGTGAGAACTTGGGCTTCTGAAACTAGAAAATGTTTTCATTCATATTTAAAAATTCCATTCATTAACAGGTGTATATGGTTTGACTTCTTCAAAGTATGCTGCAGACACAGCCTAATAAATCTCCATGACACCTCACTGCATCTCCATTTTATAGATGTGGTGATTCGAATATATCCAAGTGAAATGACTTGCCCAAGGCTAATGAAGGAATCAATGTCAGAGACAGGATTAAAAGTAGAAAAATTCCTGGCCCCCAGTCTCATAACCTAACTGTGGTCTCCATTTCACTCATATGAAAACAGGAAAGGCAAACACATCTATTTTGAATATTGTGAAAAGAAGTTCATAGCAGATGGGCAGCCTGATGTTTTAAAATTGCTTTACCTTGTCGTAAAATATCAATAATATACAGGATGTGGTTCTTGTCCAAGACTGTACCAAGGCACAAACAGCACAAAATGTGTCACTGGTAGCCTCCAGAGCAGCAGAGGTAGCACCAGAAGTAGAAAATAAGTAGAGCCTTTGAGAGGTCTCTCCTGTCCTGTTCCTTAAAATCAATTTCTCCCTGTATATTATGTAGTTGGTAAATGCAGCTCTGAAGCTGATGAATACCTGTTCAGTAATGAATCTGTAGGAAGACTCCTGTTGTTACGGCTCACAGTCAGAGCAAGAGGGCTGTAGTGCCCATTTCCCAAACACACACGTAGCCTCGCGAGCTCGCGTTTTTCTGTGAGGCTACCAAAGCATTTCTCATGGCCAGCATGCAGATACCTTCATTACTGCCAAAACATAACAGGGAGACAGTGTACCTGTCTAGCTGTGTAGAAAAATAATAAAAAAAAAAGGAGGTACACTTGTGCCATTAAATATTGATGAGTAAAATTCATTGAGTTGGAGACAGTAGGATATGGCTTGAAATAAAACCCCATGAGGGCCACACCCCCTAGTATGCCCAGGGCCATCCCTTTAAAGATAGGACAATTATAATTAATTGAGCAATCTGACAGAAAGCATACATCCATAGACTGGAGCAGAAAGTGACACTGCGTGCAGAGCCATCCAGGACACTTGAAGGGTTAATACTGGTTCACTAGACCAAGCACAGTAAATTCTGCCTGTGGCTACCACCAGTCTATTGTATTATTATTGCAGGCTTTAGAAACAGCTTTTAATTTTAACCCTTTCCAGTCCTCTCTATTATCTTCTTTTTAAATAGTTGTCACTGAGTACAATTGTATGAAAGCTTGGTGGTCTCACCTTTCAATAATTTCTTTTCACTTTCAGGATTTACAATGTTATCCAGAAAGAAAAAAAATCCATAGGAGTCAGTCCCCCTTGATCTATCATTTTTTCTTCTGAAAGAATCAAAAGTAGATTCCTTTTATTTGTTATAATCTGTCCCCACTACTTGCTGCAAGGATCACTTGAGAATCCCATCCACTGTTTACTGGAAACCATGCCATGAATATTCAGAGTTTTGACAAACACATAGACTAAATATAGATAGTCTTGTACTCCTTTCAGTCTTCCAGGTAACTGCATTCACCTAACTGCATTTTTAAGATGACGCACTGGGAATTGTTCATGTCTGTAAGAGGTGACAAATCAAACACACAGGAGCCATTGGTTACCTATAATGCAAAAAATCTCATTAATGATAATGTTTGCAGTGATATGCTGAGCACATCATCAACCCATATATAGGCCAAAGAGAAACAACCTATGGAGAAGGGATTATATAAAGTAGCGCAGGGGATAGCAGAGGACTGACTCAGTGACCCCAGAGGTCCTTTCCAATCCTGTATTTCTATGTTCATACGCTCATATTGAAGTTGATGGGAGACATTTCCGCTGACTTCAAAGGGCTTTTATCCAGTCCCAGTTTCATTTCTTTTCAATATATGGATGCAAGAGTAATGTCACGCATGATTTTCATGAGACATGCTAATATACAATCAGTTCTGGGAGCGCTAGAATGAACCCAGGTAGATAAATTGTTCATCCCCAAATGCTAAACATGCCAAGATATGAAAAATGCATCTTCTCATAGCTAAGTGCAGATAAGAATAGCAGTGTCACAATCGGATTTCCGGTCACCATTAGCCATAATCAATTATGCCAAATAAATTGCCCTGTCATCTATTTGCACTTTTTGTGAGCTACACGGAAGCTGACAAGGTGAACAAAGGTTTTGATCTGGGGACTGGCTTACCAGGGGGCTGGGCTGTGTATCCAGCAAGGGGAAGAATTGTCCCAACTTCAGTGTCCAAGTGCAAAATTCGTAGCCGTGGTGCTTCACATGAAAAGCTATTTAACATACATAGGACATACTCATTAGTCGGAGACACGAAGTACAAAATATTTTGCAAAGAGGTGTAGAAGCATATTGTTGGTGACCACAAAAACAAGGAATGAGGAGGTGAGAACTAGGAAGCTGTATAATTAAACAGTGTTTTCTTCTCCTCTCTTTTCTGAGTTTTTTTTTTTCATTCTCTCATTCAGCCTGTTCAGTAGAGTTACTCCAATACGTTATCTAATGGCTTCGCCTTTACTTGTGAGATTCCCCATCTGTGGCTAGACTGTGCCACTAACCACATTCAGCTGAGCAGGAGAACAACATTCATTCACTCACTCAGATCTTAAGAGCAGGTCTTGCACTAGAGCAACAAAAAATGAGCTGCTCCTTAGTCAGGTCTGAACCTTTGCACTTAAGCCAGCCTTTGATGAAACTTTCCTCTGGTTTTCAGTGCTTCTTTTTATAGCTGGGCAATCTGCTCACTTTCACTGGCTATGTCCTTTTTTTTTTTTTCATTCTTTACATTGGTATCAGTCTGTTCTATTTGGTGGTCTCGCGTTTTCCTCCTGAGACTTCTGCATCAGCCTTGCTTTCAAAGCCAAATAACACAAGCAATGATTTCTAATCCTCAGTTGTCTCAGAAGGATGGATGTTCACACATAATCACTCCATTTTGATATTTATTCACCTGTTATACACTAGCTGCTTCTGTTGTTTAGATGCTTCTTTACCCACTTTCCTTTTCTCTTTTCTCTTTGTAATTTATTGCAATCCTTTAAGTGATTCATAAAGCATGAAAAAACACACTATGTCTAGCTCGGTGCTCCTTAGCCTCCTAAGGAGTTGCTTCCAGCCGTTGGGTTCATGCTGCCTGCAAATACAGTGTCCCCTGGACAGACGCAGCCACTTTGCGACAGTGGGTACAGCCACCTGCTACAACTCTGGACTAGGTGGATCTTTCTCATCCTCAGGAAAGAAAAATGGTACCACCCATGAGAGATGGTTCGGGTGTCCAACACATCCACCCAACACTTAGAGGCCTGGGTGAGCCACTTGCTCTCCATGGCTGTATCTTGATCTTCACGCTACATAGCACACCTAAGGTGCAGCCATGCTAAAACGAGTCACATCATTGCCCAGGACATGGGCTTCATTTCTGTAGAAGCCACAGCGTAGTGAAAGAGAGAAGAAACAGACTGGGGCACATCTCAGTTTCTTTCCTTCATGGAAGAGGAACATATCTGGAAATGTCAGAGCCGGAATAGGGAATCAACACTGTTTCATCTTCTCATTGCAATAGGATTGTAAGAAGGTTTAATCAGCTATTTTCTACACCATCTAAGCACTAGATCCAAGACAGGGATATTACAGGCCCATGACCAGAAACGGAGCTCTAGGAGTCTTGCCATGAGCTCTCTGCTGACATTTGAACGGTTGGGGAAAGTGCCATGGAACAGGCTGGCAACAAAACATCTGGTTTTAAGAGTTGTTACTTACTCCTCACTCCACTGCAAAGCTCTGTAGCTCACGTGAAGACGGCTCATGGCAATCCCAGGAGGCGTTGGCACGCCTCAGGATGAATAATGTGAGGACACCATGAATTCACCAGACTATCCATCCCCGTTGCAACCTTCAATACTCAATGCAGAAGTGAGGACCAACAGACTACCAGTGTATCTAAAAACTTCTCATGTTCACAATCCATCCTGAAGACTGTTGTTATGAGCGAGAGGCAGCCTTGATTCACTCGATGTGGCCACAGGAACAAAATCAAAGTACAGTTCTCCAGGGTACTTTGGGTGCTCACCAGCTCCTGCAGACCTACCGGAACTCCTCTGGTTGACTTCATCATTATCCCACCAGCAGCCACATACCACAGACGAAAACAGTTATGGTTTGTCTTAATTTACAGGTGTCATCTGCTACAAGTGGAAGGATGAGCATGAGCACTGCAGAGCTGAACTGATTTGTTCTGGCACCAATACTCTGAAGTGATATCATATACCTATGACTGTCACATACAAATTTAGTAGATAGCATGCTTGCTTTTTATTTGATTTTTACCATCTCCCTCTACAATAAACATAAGAGCAGAACGCATAAACAAAGCACTTGGCACTTACAGTTTATCTTGGTGCTGGAGAATTTGATTGATGAATAATAAGTTCAGAAAGTAGAAAATGTTCAACATAGGACTAAATAACCTTTTGTTGTTTTGTTTTGTGAGGGAATTGCAGCTCAGTTTCTCTTAGCCTTTGCATTTTTTGTCTCCAAGTCACTTTGTTCTAGTGCTCCATCAGCTGCTAGAAGAGAAAACTGTCGTGGACGTTCCTCACAGATTTCCCCTGCTAGAACTGCTTATCACCAGGGATAGCATTTCACAGAGAATTCCTGCATGTCACATTGCTTCTTGTTTTCTCTTTCCATTTGCTGGGGCAGAGCCCATGAGGCAGAGCCTCCTGCTTGCAAAATGCTAAATTTTACCCTAACTGCTGCTATTACCGCAGTGCAGGGAGGAGGGGTACATTCAGACAAGCAGCATACGACAGCTCTGAGGAACTTCCAGGCCAAGGAGGATTCACGAAGGCTAAAAGGAGAAAATATATATATTTTCCAGGTGAGGAAACTGAGGCACCAAGTCTTGCAGTGACTTGTGCCCAAAATCACATGGAAAGTCTGTGGCAGAAGGGCAAAGGGGAGCCAGGCTCTGTGGCTCCTGACCTTGTGCCTTGGCAACGAGACAGCTTCTCCTCCATGTGCAGGCTCGGAGAGGCAGGGGCAACCTTCTAGGAGGGAAATCCGTGTCAAATTAAGCACTTCGCCCGCTCTCCTTTCTTCACCCCATTCCTCCTTCAAAGCACGGGGGATGGGGAGGGGGTGAGGAAGTGACACGGCTCCCATCCTCCCCCAGTTGCCAGCCCATCCCTACACATGGCAGGTCCCGGGGCGCGCGGGCGGCCCCCCGTGCCCAGCCACCTCGGCCGGGGAGGACACATACGATTTGTAATTGCAATACTTTCATTACCATCTCTTAGTTCTTGGCACACTAATGTCAAGAGCTTTGTCTTTGTAGTGTTATTGGCATTTTTCATCATATTCATGAAGTGTGGGTCAATTTTCTTCAAAAGGCTCACTTCGCCAACTTGCCACAAAGACAGACAGTAATAAATTCTACTAGTGCACAGCGAAGGCTCCGTAGCTGCGAGCAACAATAAAAAGCAATGAGCTGGGTGTCACTAAGTAACTCCAGTTTACACTGCATTTTCTTCTTTTATTGAAAACTCAGAATATGAATTTATTAATGAATACGCAGGACAACTTTGAAGGGGTGTGTGTGGGGGGGGCGAGTCAATTTATTTGGTATTCACACCGTGTGTGCCTACATTGTATTGTTTCATCATTTTATGGCCAGGCACAGCTTGTTAGGCTGTGGCCCTCCAGAAAAAAGCAGGCTCATATAGCAACACCTTGACGTAGATGTACAGCTGCTTTCACTGTGGCTGTCTCACCTTTAGCCCCGTCTGTCTACTGCCGGCTTTCATTTTCCGCATTCATACATCAATAAGCTTTGCATGCTGACACCTAATTTTGCAGGCTACTTTGGTTATGGAGGCCGTGTTTTGCATATCACTACCCACCCCCTTCTGACATCTACTGCCTTTAAAGAGGGAGAGAATAGAGGGAGCACGAAAGAGGGATTCTTTTCTTCTCAGCCTAATCAGAGATTTCTTTATATTTGTCAAAAGCAGATCTGCCAAATCAACTTTAATTGATTCTTCCACAGTTCTCGTGTATGATTTTTGAAGGACTGGGCTTGTGTTCCAAGACACAGTGTTGTGTTTCAAACAAATATGAGGTTTCTACAGCAAATCAAATTTGGATGCCAATTAGTTAGCATTTTCCATTCCAATTAAATTTGAGACCTTTCTGATTTTGAAAGACTTATGTGCATGTGCACATATATATGTGAGCGTGTCTGTATCTGTATCTATTTTATATATACATAGATATATGTAGGCATAAAATATTTAAAGTGCCCTCAGTGGTCTAATATGCAGGGAGGGGTTATAACCACCCATTTTAATATGCATTTTAGAGGATTTTCTTTTTTTTACCTTGTTTATTTCACAAGGGCTTGCCAGACAATTCTAACCTGTTATGTGACACCACAAAGGTTTTTACTTCTCAGTCAGGTGGCTAATGTCATTATATCGTTGACAACTCATAAAATGTTATAATCTAATAGGGTTTTCCCTCCCTACACAGACACGTAGTGAAAGCTCGTTGTAGCAAAGAAAGGATTAGGGGCAAAAGCAAGATTAATGATTGAAAAAATGGAAGCAGGCTGAGTCCATATAGAGTACTATAGCTTAAAAACAAATATCATCTGTATATTAAAATGTGTTTTGATCTCATTGGTTTTACTCTAAATAAACGAAGCATTCAATACAGCACATTTCTTACAGAACATTGCATGTTTCAGTGAAGTTTATATATTTGTTTTAAATGATTTTTAAAAAAATAAATGATTCCTTTTATGACTAGAAACTAGTCGAGGAGCAGACTACCCAGGGGCTAAGATGGAACCATTACTTCGGTAATGGCTTCAGGAAAGGAAACAGAAGATTGTTTAGAGCAGAGAGGACCGTCAACCAAAATGCTCTCCAAGACAACATCCATGCTCTGGAGAAGAGGTCTTCCTGGGACCAGCGAGTCCAAATGCTGCACAAGACCCAAACTGCAAGGTTGCACCCTCTTAAGTCCCAAAAGGGACCTTCAGACAGAAGGACAACCTGGTTCCTACAGATCTCAGCAGGCCCCCAGCTCATGTGGACACCCGCAACAGACCCGGATTGAGCATTGCCATCCCATTCCAAGGGCTCAGAACGACCACAGCAAGCAGTTCATGCCCTGCAAAGTTCAGAAGCAAACAAGCACAGGCCAGTATTTCTGTGGGAAAAAGACTAATCAGTTTGATCCTCTTTTAAAGCATAAATAAAGAAACCAAGACGTGGGCTGGAAAAGGTGAGAAAATCCAGACATACTTCACAGGCAGGGAAAAACGAGCATCTTTAGATAGTCTGTAGCTAGTGCACTGCATGTTTTGTACTATGTCCTGCCACTTGCAACTACTAGACAACCCAACCAAAAGCAGTAAAGTGAGAAATTATGATGGCTACTGAGCACTATTCACATATTCACAGTGTCGCATCCGATGTCAATTAGCATGCATGTTTACATAATTGTCATACAAGGGGAAAATCTACAGTGCTAAGCAGCCCTCAGATTCAAATTTCTGCATGGGCTTTGTTTTGTTTAGCAGAAATAAAATAATATTCATGGAAAAGCTGTCTGGCTTGAGATCTTTGACAGATGAGTGTTGGGAGAGTTTTTATGTGTGATCAAAAGGGTGTGTTTAAGACTAAATTTTTCGGATGAGGTTGTCTTTATACCTGGGTAAAAATGAGCCTTTTTGGGGGAAAAAAAAAAAAAAGGGAGAGAGAAAAGGAAGAAAGGAAGAAAGAAGAAAGAGAAAGAAAAAGAAAAAAGCAGATTTGCTGATAACTATTTCACAGATTAGTTTTGACTTGACTGAATGGACAGTTTGAGGAAGAAAATTTCAGTGAGGTATGCAAACATTTTCAAACTTCCAAACCAAAAATAACTCAAACCTTTTGTATGAAATCTCTTCTACTTTGGTGTCATTTAATTGTCAGTGTGCCTAAAAGGTAAAGGGCTTGATGCTGAAATTAAACTCTGAAACCAACATTGAACATCAAACTGTCTTTTAAAAGTTTTGTTTATCCTTTTATGTTTTTATCAGAAAAAGTCTAAAAATTCATTGTTGGTTCAGCTGATAATCAATTTTTCTTCTTCATTTCAGTATCTGCAATAACCCACCAAATCCTCTACTTATCTCCCATTGTGCTGACTTCTGTAAAAAATGTAGCCCTTCAAGCTACAAAATGATAGAGGAAAATCAGAGAACACACAATAAAGTCTATGAAATTATGAACAGTATAGGGAAAAGCAAACAGAAAAGAATTAGCCATTATTTCTCACAGCATAAGAACCAGGGTGCACCCAATTATGAGGCAGCGGGCTTAAAATAGCGCATAAGAAACACTTTTGCAAAGAATAACTAAATTATGCAACTTACTGCACAGCATGTTGCGGAGGCCAAGGAATATAAATGGATTTGAAACGTGATTAGATAAATTCATGGCAGAGGTTTGGGGAGGCCAGTCGAACACCTGGATATGGGCGCGAGATGTGGCTGGGCCAGCGAGCGGGTCCCCAGCATGAAGGGTGGCCCTGGGGTGGCAGGGGACCCTGGGGTGCTGCAGCACCCCTGCACCCCCATGAAAAGCCCCACCACCAAACGCATCATGAAGTGCCGAGCGAGGCAGCACACACAGGTGAAAACAATAGGGCTGATGAGCGATTACGTTTCTTTGTGCGGTGTTCACAGCGAGGAGCACTTGCGCATCGAGTACGTCGACGTGTTGCATATGAAGGTCTCTCTGCGCTTGGCATTTTAGGGATATTTGATTGTTAGGAAGCACAAAGGCAGGAAAACTAAAAAGGGACCGGGGGCTGATTTGACAACAGTGGCACTAAGTGCCACACTCACCATCACAAACAGGCTCAAGAAAATGAGACGGGGGTACAAATGCGCCTCTGGAGTCAGCGGGCAAATCCCACGGATGAAGTTTTCAACCTTTTTAAGATTTACGGACCCTTAAATTTCCAATAGCGATGTAATCACCTGTAATAGTGAATTAAAGCCTCCTGGCAAAAGCTCTTTTAGTTGCCTTTCATGCACCCTTTGGAGAAGTGGCTTACAGACACTCTAGGCTGTATGGGCCTCATTTTGAAATCTAGGGACACACAGATAAGGAAGGGAACAGGTATGGGCATCTTCTTGACTTTTGGGTTTAGTTTTGGAACACTTTTATTCCATTTCCAATCTAAGTAAGTGTGGGAAAAAAAAATCCCCTTTTTCCTTCACAGTTTTAAAGCTGAAAAAAGACTACTAGACCATCAGCTCTGACCTTTTACCTCCTGAGGCCAGCAGATTTCCTCCAGTTTATGGGTACTTACATAAAGTAACAGCCCGTATTAATTTCAATCACCAGTGAAGGAAATAAACCCACTCCAATCAGAGATGGATTTATCGGAGGTGCACCATTCGCCACCACTCAGTCTCATCACTCACATATTTTCCAATCACTATATTATTTTCCCCCTATATTTCCATAAGTGCGCTCAGTGAAAATGCAGCTGTGATTTGCAGGGTGCCTTGCAAAAGCTGGATCCCAGAGAGCTTCCCTGGGACCTGGGGCTGCTCCGGAGGTACAGGGGACGAGCTGGGAGGGCACTGAAGCACGTGGAGCACCAGGAACAAAACACAGGTGAGAAAGAAAAACCTGAGCAATGTGAAAACACCGGGAATAGCAGTTTAAAATACAGCGGCATCCCAACTCAGTCACGCTCTGCAACACTAGTCAAAACGGCACCCAACAGGCAGCCTTGTAGAAGCTAAACAGACAAGGCAAAAAAAGCATTAAAAAGGGAAATATTGTGGCCCTCCCTATGTCATGATGGCCCAAAAGGGAGGAAACTATTAGTCAAAACCACCAAAAGTTGGTAGCAGAGACGGAGCTGAAGCCTACTTTCTCAAGTCAAATCCAGAGTTCTAATCACAAGAACACCCTTCCTCTCTCTTCATTGCTTCCATTTATCATTTCAGGCTAGGCAGACTACATAGAAATGATGGCTTTGTGAAGCATAGCAACACAGTTTTACAGGCAATAAACAATAAATACGAACCTGAGAGACATCTCTAGAAAACCTCCCTACCGAAAACAGGTCCCTTTCCCTTTTTTTTGGAAGGTGGCAAAAATGTTCTCTTCCACTGATGCGTTCCCACAGCCTGTGGGGCCAGCAGGATGCGGATGGGTACCTGCGACTGTGGGATGGCACCTGTGTTCAGGAATTGTCAAATGTTGTCAATGGCCACTTTTGCCTAAGAATCCAAGGAAATCTGTGCAGAGAACAGCTGCCTTCTCTCTCCTCTGGAATTCAGGTCTGCAAAACTATACCTCAGGTAACACTGACTGCGAAGGTGGCTCTAGGCCCATTGAGAAACTGGGTGCATCTTAGCAACCCCGAGCATTAAAATATTGACTAAGGTATTTCCATCCCGAAGACAAACCAAGTGACTTTTAAACAGATGTGGTGTAAGAAGTGCTCCATTCAGAACAAGCATGGCTCTTTTTGAGGGAATTCATGAGCCCCACATCTTCCACCACTGACACCAGAGGAGGTACTTGAGGTGAGAGCTGGACCCTCTCGCTTACGGTCTTTCTGATGATGGGTACATATAGTTTGCGTTCCACACAGGCTTAACTCCAACGGAGGGCTGTTAAGCGGACCCGCTCCCTGCAAGAGAGCCCAAGGCTCTACCTGCAAGGAAGTGGGTCCTCTGGAAAGGAAGACGCCAGGAAACAGCATCCCGACAGGCTGGGAGAACATTACGGGACTCCGCTCAGGAAACCTCTATCTTCGTTCTCAGTGAAAGCCTATACCAAAGACATATACTTTAAAATTAATATTTCTCCTTATTTCCATCCAGGCTCGCTTTCCAGCCTGCTCCCAAGGCTGGGGTGGGAGGAGGAGGGAGTCTCTTAGAACAGACTGATAGTAGGAAGTGTTGATTCATTTTCAAGCTGCACTGGGTTCTTGCAATGGGGACTTCTCCTAT
This sequence comes from Crypturellus undulatus, assembly GCA_013389825.1. NCBI lineage: Eukaryota > Metazoa > Chordata > Aves > Tinamiformes > Tinamidae > Crypturellus > Crypturellus undulatus. Next base: position 251,981 of record VWPW01028816.1, read on the forward strand.
TTGTCTGGGCCGAGGCATTGTGGGGTATTATGTGTGACTCTCAACAAACTGTGTTGCTAGGACGACGTTTATTGTGAAACATAATGTGAATAAAGGAGGAAACGGTACACAGGGTGCCGATTTGCTATCACTGTCATCTGTGCCGAGGATCTTGAGTCTGGACCTCAGCTGAATTGTGCACGGGTGGTGCCGGTACGACCAAACACCACAGAGGTGCCTTTCACCAAGCCGCCTGGGCCTGGCACGGAGATCACGCCACTTTAAACAGGGAATCTGTTATCGTGATGTCTGCGAGAGGAGAACAAGTGGGAAAGTCACTTTCAAGTGCAGCTCAGTGCTCTTTTAATGAGGAATGGGGTCTTCTTCAGAGTCAGCCAACTACTGAGGAGGAGCTGACACCCTTAGTAGTCAACATCCTCAAAACAGCTGACAGCTCCAGATAAATCAGTTTGTGTACTTCCTCCCCTTTTCATATCACCTGCAGTGACAGGAAAGCACTAATTTCCTTTGAGAGGGAGAGAGATGGATGCGCGCGTGCATCCTGGGCATGTTGATCCTTCAGTGTAAAATTAACAAAAACAGAGGCCAGGCAGAACTGGGAATAGTCAAAGCACTTTGTCAAGAGGAAGGGTTTGCCGTGGTGCAAACCTGTATTCATCATATGGTAATTCACAAATAGGCACACAGTGGAGTCACATTGCATTAGCCCCTGGAAAAAGAAACTATGACAAATACAGTGTGTTTGGTGAACCGGTTGCCCAGCTCATAATGATAACTCTTTCCTGCTCACACAGGACTTCACGCTAAGTGGGATGGACATTAGCCATGTGCAGGAGGGACACTTGGAGGTATCTCCTATTCCTAAACCTGGGGAATGGGACACAACCAAGGGAGGGAAAGAGAGAGAGATGGAGGAAAACACATCGATTTTTTTAAAGAGAAAATGAGCCAATGAAGTGAAGCCATCGTTTGCTTTGAAAAGCACAGCGTCATGCAGTTTCAGAACCCTAAGACACAGCTCGAGGAAATGGTGCATGCAAGTGCTCATGCAGAAACCCTCGGATTTTATACAGGGTCTATGGCAAAGACGTGGGGAGACGGTGCCCAGTCATTGTGATGCAGCAGCATGTCGGGCACAGGACGTCCAAGGGAGCTAAGAGGACACTTCCCATCTGCCTAGGAGCATCCATTGAGAGGACTGCACTGCAGCAACAGCAGAAACCAGCTTGTCCCATGTCCCTGGCACTGCATGTTCCCTTTCCCAAAGCCAGGAGAACATATATTTTAATGCGCCTGAGACTGGCACTATCTTTTTGGGCTTGTCGTTAGGCACTCACTTGTTTATGAGCCGCTTGCTGCAATTAATAGGGAGTTAAGTACTGAGGAAACCCTCTTGCACAGACAACCCTTGCAAGGCGCTTCCTGACTTCATTAGTTGGATGCTGTCACATGGCTCAGGGATGTTGTAAAAATTAGATACTGCAGGCCATTAAAAGCATTGCACACTCATTAGAAATAAACCTAGTGAAGAAACCCTCCAGATAAAGTCATCAAGAAATCTTTCCCCAGTAGGACAACAGAGCTAAAAGCTTCCCCTGGGCTCCAAGTCTGCCCTGCTCGGGAGGCCCACGCTCGCTGTGCATCGCACGTCCTCTAATTCCACCATCCTCGTTAACCTGACACATCTCCGGATACAAGATCTGACATGAGGCAAGCCGAAACACGGCAGAAATGGGAGAAAGGCACCCAACCTGCTTAAGCAGGAAGGCAAACTGCTCCTTCGACCCTGTTTCAGGGAGCATCTTGCCCAAAAACAGGCACAGACACGCATCGTCCAGCGCTGAGCAAGCACCCGTGCCTGATGCTCTAGCTTGGCAGTATTTGAGAGACCCTCTCCTGTACCAGGACCTTTTTATTTTTTTAAAAAAAAAGAAAAGAAAGCTCTAAATAATCAGGTGAGAATTTTAATTCATCAGGTCTCTCAACTTTTCTAAGTTGTCAGTAGCTGCATTGCTGCTGTGATGCATCAGGTTATGTCAGCTACGTCACCAAAGATTTCACCATTTATGTCATGGGATATGACTGATATTGTCAGATCAGACAGTCACAGAAGTGATGTGTCAGAGCAAAAAAACTAAATGGAGGTGTTTGTCTGACAATCATTTACAGCACTTTTAAAATTACATTTTAAAGAAATACACGTATCTATATACACATATACATAAAACTATATAGATATGCATGCATACATGTGTGTAAACACATATGTGTAATGACACACACGTGTTCCTGTGTTTTTCCAGACTAAACTACTGCCATGTGTTCCATGTTATCCCGGGCCACTGAGCAGAAAGGGCTAAAAAACATCTCTGGGGGGCAAATTTTTTAAGCCACCCTCCCCTCGACCAGGGATACCATCACCTCTCTGCTGACTTTTCCCAACCAGCCCTGGGGAGCCCGCACGCTTGTAAAAGCCCCCGGGACTTCTGCCTGCAGTGGCAGAGGCTCTGTAAGCTGCAGTACCTGCCCGTGTGCCTCTGCGTCACCACGTCAGAGCTGAAGCAGGCGCCTTCGTTGGGGTTGTTTCAGGGTTTTCTTGCACTGTTGGGTATTTTGGTAGAAATGCTCTTTTGTGTGTAAATAACTATTAGGTGCTTTTTTTTTTCTTTTTAAAGCAAATTCATAAATTAAAGCAGACAGAATTCATTTGTATGAAAAATAGAGGGATTAAACATAGCCAATAAATTACAATAAACTGTCCACAGTGAACAATGCCACCAGATGACCATAATGGAGATCCACTGCTCTTGCGCTTTTATTAAAAGAACAAAGCACTGCAATTAAATGTAAAATCCGGTAATATGTCATCATACCTTAAGCATTCTTTTCTCATTCACTGAACACTGTCCTCTGATTTAATTGAACCCTCTGGTCCCTTTGAGACAGCAATAGTCCTTACTCTAGGCCAAGTTTAGCATTTCATTATTTAGTAATCTGAGATGGAGTCATGCTATTGACTCTCAAGCAATCCTCTTTGCTTCTTATAACAAAAAGGATGCCCACAGAAATAATTGATACCACATTCTACTCTCTAGTAAATCGTCCCTTAGTGGATTGTGAAAAGAGGTTTTTGATTTAGACTTAAGAATAACAAAAGTTGGGTATATTTTTCACTGATGACCCCCCTATGACATGTCCATAACCCCTTTCACAGCAGGAATGTTGGCCTAAAGGCATTTCAGCAGCTAAAATGAGTGACTAGATGCTTCCCAGGTTTTGTTATATGTATTCAGGATATAAGTGATGCCTTCCTACAGGAAAGTCATTTTTTTCTATGGAGCAACTCACCATAGACGTGATCCAGCAGAGCTGAGCGTGCTCCTCCTGGCTGCCAGGTGCTTCACGCCTCCCAAAGGCAGTCGTCCACTTGCAGATTCGTGGCAGTTTTGCATGTCTAACCGGACTGAAGCCACGCAGGGTGTATTCTTTATTGCAAGAAACTAGGCAGATGAGCAAGGATGTGACCTTGGGGCTGAGTTCCCAGCATCCTCGCAAGGCACAAAATAGGCTTAGTCAGTCTCCGGGCTCCAAAATGCCCTGACCACCAGGGCCCCTTGGTATGTTCTGCACCTTGGGATCTTCCCCCATCCATCTCTACAGCAGGAGTGTCGCTCTCTGCAGATCGGCCATGAGCCGGCTCTGCTCTAACAGCAAGGGTTACTCATCTGACTACACAAGTCCCACCAAAAATGCCCATAAAGCAACTCACCACCACAGTGGAGGTTCTGCATCTCCAGACTGCATGGAGACAGAGTTCTACATGGAGGCATCCTAAGCCATCATCTTTCCCAAAGAGGTCCCAGCTGGTTCAGGAGTGTCAGGTGGCCAAAAGTCATCCTCCTTTTCCACTGGGATTGCTACAGTCTGCTCACACAGAGGCAAGAATCACCTTTTTCAGCTTCTTGCCAGGCTGCGAGGGCAGCAGGACCTCCCTGCTCATTCGCTCCAGCTCACTGTGGTCCTAGAAAGACCAGCACATAGATCTACAGCTTGCAACCTCGCGAGCACTCGGCCACCACAAACCTCTTCTCCTTCACCTTGGAAACGTGCCCCTTGGCTCGCACACCATGTCCTGCTCTCGGCACGCCAGTGCATCTGCCATGCTGCCCCCACAAGAAGACAGACACCCGTCCCTCCCAAGCCTGCAGCCAACAGCACCATGCTTAGCCCCAGAGCTGGGAGTAGCTGGCACTGCAGTACCACAGACACTACCCATTGGGCAGCAAGCACAATAAATTTGCAGAATCAGTAAAACGGCTCTATCACTCCAGAAAGGGGGAATGTTGCAAGTGGAGGTTGTACAGCAGGCCCCACAGTAGTTTGTAGGATGCGCCTTCACATCCAACAGGACACAGTCCGATAATTCCTCTTGCCAAAGGTGTGGGAGAGAACTATACACTTTACAAGAGGTGATTTGTTATAGGCTCATCACAGTGAATATTAAGTTGCCAATGCTAATAATGAATGCAAGCACATGAAGCTAGTGATTCTGTGTACTAATGGGGAGCCTGCCCTGTCCGCTCTTTTGTGTTCAACTCAACTGATTCCAGTCTTGGGAAAAGTTGGTTAGCACATTAAGGAATTGCATAGGCGCTGGGGCACATGAAGGATTAAGAGCTCAGTCTTCCCACAAGTCACTTCCAGTGCACAACAGAAGTCAAAAAGAAGAGATTATCCCACTGTCTCCTTGCTTGGGCACTCTCACACCTCTCCACCCCAGGAGCGCTGAACACAAGGTAATTCCCAGGCCAACTGGATTCTGCCAAATTGGGCTGAGCAACACATATTGACATTCCCAGGCCCAGGGACACAACCAGCTTTGTCAAAACAGTACACATGAGAAAAAGGTTGGATTATTTTAGAGCTCTAACTTTCAACCCTTCTTGAATGTTGCTGTAGCCCATGAAAAGGTTATTTGCTTCGGCCCTCCAAATTGCCACACTGTGATAACCGCTGCGGGGTCTCGGTTACTACAGTGTGCTACAGTGGATCAGAAGAGGTCCTCCTCTAGTCCCCTCTCCACAAATTTCTTTTTAAGGAGCAGGGATAACTGGTAGATTGATGCCTGATGGTCATAAGTGGCTGTTCCCTCCATAAACCTGCGCCCAGGTAATGCAAGCACAAACGGAATTAGCTCAGAGCCCTCGAAAGGGTCACCTCAGGTGGACAGCACGCAGGGGATGCTGCCAGGGAGAGCAGCCCTACAGCTATTCCTGCAGCTCTGCTGCTCCTCCGCCTTGCAGGAGTGCACGGAAGTGGCCTCCATGGCCACGTTTGGCTACATCTCAACGGGTTGGGCTGTTTGGCTCTGGCTTGGTGGAAGCCTAAAGCCGCCCAGGACCATGGACGGTCTGGGCCCTGCTAGGTGGGTCAGCCCCTCCAGGTAAGTGTGGAGAGGAGCTTGCTGCTCATGGGGAGCCAGGAGAACAGATGCCCTGTGCAAACATCCCCCCGATTCCCCTGCTTCAGGGGACACCCCACATGGATTCTGGCTATGGTGTAAATCCTGTAAATAGCTCATAAATCATGTAGTGTTTGGGACCATGTCCAGTTCCTGTTAATATTGATGGGAATTACACAGGCGCACCAAGAAGGTAATGATCCCCCACCGCGGTGGCAAAGCTGCCAACCCTGACCTACACCCATAAGCCTGCACTCGAACTCAGCTGCATAAAATTCTGTAATCTATCTGGTGTGTTAAATATTTCAAATTGAAAGTTGTCAGGGTCAGAACAAAACAATGCATTATATGGGAAAAGATTTTAATTTAGCTGGTCCTAATCCCTGAGAGATAGGGAGAAGGAGGAGATGTTCCTGCCAATTATTTGGCATTTGGGGAAGAGTCATTTGATTGTAGGACCAACACATACGAGGGCACTTTACAGAGAGTTTTGTTTTGTTTGTTTGCTTCTCTTCTCCCAGAACTCAAATTATCTCCAGGTCCTTAGATTCATTAGACTAATTAATATTAAGAACATATGCATATGCAAATTAGGCCATGGTGCCCATATATTTCACTTTACATGACAGCTTGAAGTGTAGTTGTGTGAGTCAATCAAATGCCATAAATTTGCTATGCACAAAAGATCATTAATATTAATTGGGGCATGGGCACTGTGCAGTAGCCCATGCCACCATTAGAAATGGACCTCTCGCTTTAATTGTTCAGCAATTTTTCTTTTTTTAAATCAGTGCCTATAGCCTGATTTAAATATGTATTTTTTCCCAGGTAGGCTACAGAGCAGCATCAGAATTGTATTAAAAAATACAGAACAGACCTTTTCTAAGACAGATGGCACACAATGAGGTTAAAAAAAGTATCTAGAGATCCAACCTGCAAGAACAAAAAAAAAAATTGCTTGCATTGTTGTTTTCATTATCTTGCTTCTGTCATTTCATGAGCTTTGTATCTTGCAAGGAAAGAAAGAAGGGAGAAAAACTGTGAAATTAATCTTTTGTGCATGGCCTGATAAAGAAGAGACATGCTCAGACAAAAGATAGACTGAGAGAAGGTACCGTGATTGATGACTAAAGTAAAGGTGTCAGAAGAGTATTATGTAAATTACTGGAGGCACAGACCATTTCAGAGAGAATGAGAGGGAGAGGGGATGTCGGAGTGGAGGAGAGAGAGAGAAAAAGGACTGCAGCATCGATGTCACCAAGACACTGGTCCCCAAGCGCCAATTTCTTGCCATCTTTCATCTGCTCAGACAAGCTCACCTCACATTCTATTTGCTTTGCACAATGCAACAAAGGAGGAAAAACTGTCAACATTAGCATGAATACGGGCAAAACGCGGGTGCTGAGCACGCAGCGTCTGAAGTGAATCCGGGAGAGGGGAACTTTAAGAAAAGCAGCCTCAGTGCACGTACGAGCGCCTGCACCAGGCAGCTCAGGAGGGGCTGCAGCTCGCAGCAGATTCACCCTTTATTTTGAGGTAGAATTAGGATGCAGGCAGTCGGGGCCAGGCTCTTTCCTTCCGTTCAGCATCCGCATCTTGCTCCGCAGCCGTATCTTGGTGTGCATGTGCACCGGGGTGCTGCGACGCAGAGTCTCCATGCAGACAAGAGACCCTAACAGACAGACCACTAACATCTACCCAACTCTCCCCAGGAAACCTCTTCTCCAGCCGACACGAACGCTCAGAGAGGCGCACGGAGGCTCCCAGCACAGCCTGGATCTGCTGCTCCAGCCTCCTTCGCTCACCGACGACATCTCCGAGCGGCGCCTGCTGCAAACTTCCAGGGCACGCGCATGAAGGCGCAGTCCAAAGCAATTCATACCAAGTAAAAATACGTTTGGCCTCCCACTGCACACCATTCTGGTCCAGAATACTCTCTGCTTTCCACATCCAAAGGTGGTGATGTAGTTAATTAATTCCAGAAAAAAAAAAAAAAACGTACTTTTACCTTTCTGGGGAAAAAAAAAAAAAAGAATTGCAAGGGAAAATGCAGCAGGCTTTCAGAAAGTTCTTCCTTTGTTCCTGACTATATGATTAATCTGCCTCCTGCTTTAAAACCAATTATTACGTATTGTCTTTTGAATTTCACCTCTGACATTTCTCTGCCCCTATTTAATTCGATCACTGGCTTTTATTCAAAAACTTCATTTTCCAAAGGAAAAAACAACTACAAATGGTCACCTATCACCTCCACTGTAACACATGAAAGGAGCATTCAAAGGAGAATGAAGTACTCAACTGGCATGTAATGAAATGCACTCTTCCACTCCACATGTACTCCTGATACGCCGGGCCGAAGGTGCACAATGCCCTCTGTACATTAACTAATTACTCTGAAAGAAGCCCTATAGGGCGAATCCCTATTTTTAAGGTGAGAAGGAAGAGAGAGACGTGAGCCAAGTGGCTGGCACACTTCCTCTCCTGTCTATATTTGCTCTGGCATCTTAATAAGGGGCTACCCTGAACGGATCTGGCCAGGGGGCTAAATGTCATGTTCAGACGCAGTGATCTCCAGCTCAGCTGTGTCAGAGTCACTCTGGACTTGTTCCACGGCAGCAGCAAACACAACTCGTGAAGCACCGTGTTGCTCACAACAGCAGAACACCGTGTGCCCGCTGCTCGGGCTGCGCCTGGCCCCGTATCTGCAGCGAAGAGCAGGGACCGCAACTGCAGCGAAGAGCAGCGATCTCAAATGCAGCCTCTCCCTCTTCCCCTCGCTGCACTACGGTCGTTAGGAAGCAAAGAGGAGGTGCAGGTTTTGGTGCAGCCAAAGCACACCGGGCAATGCCCACAGGGATCACTTGGGCGCTGAACACAAGCGTGCAAATAAAAGTGACACCCAGCTTCCCCCCTTAAAAGTTAGGCAGCTATCCCATGGTTTTCATTTTGTGCATTGAGAGACATTCTATTGGGATCTAGTAACAAATCGCCTCAATTTTGTATCATCTCCTCTAGGTTCTGCTGACCAGGTAGAAATTTTCTTTTTTTTTCAATTTTGCTTCTTTTATTTTTTCTTAAAAAAAAAAAAGAGAAAAAGTGGAATAGTTAGAAAAAAAATTAAATCCAAAGAAGCAGCTCTTTCTATGCCATCCATTTGGCTCTTAAAGAGTGAAATGATAAAATGAGCGGGGAAAAAAATTTCCTGGGCACCAATCTCTGTGCAAATCAGTTTTTAAAGTATCAACAAATTCACATTTTAAAGAATACTTTAGTTTGCAAGATTGAAATTCTTTTTAAGAAGAAACTCTCCAAGGAAGTTGTCATTTTAGGCTGCACAAACCAAAACCCTTCCGAAATCAGGTGCATAGAAAAAAAAAATTGAAGCACTTTAATAATTTAAATTGCTCCCCTTTGCACATGCCCAGAACCCAAATCCCTTTTCTAACTGAAGTGCTTATATAAAAATTTGACAGCTCTTATAATTTTAAATTGCTCTACACTGAGTATGCCCAGAACCTTGATCACTTCCAAATTCAAGGGCTTATAAAAATTTGAAGCACTCCAATAATTTTAAATTGCAATGCACAGTGCAGAGTGATTTAAAATTATTGGACTGCTTCAATTTTTTTAAAAGGTCTTCAATTTGGAAGTGAGTCAAGCAGCATTCTAATACAGTAGTTTAAGACATACTGTACTGATCTAAAATTTAACATCTAAAAATAATGAAAATTAAACCAAATACACTACTTAAAAAGTGAGGATGGTTACCCAAACACACCTTGACAATCTAGAAAACCACAACCACTTGGTCCTTCCTCACAAGTGAGTCAAGAGCAGAAAGCAAAGAAAGAAGCACTCGGGATGAAACCGAAGAACGGTCAGTTCCAAGTGGTGTATGGGACATGGCCCAAGCCTTCTAGGAGCCACCACGGCTGGAAAACAGCAGCAAGGGAAGATATTCATGCCATGGGAATGCTCCTGCTGCCCATTGGCATCATGAGGGGACACCTGATGGGCTTCCCGGTGCCCCTGGCCAACATTCGTCCCTCCAAGGGGTCTTCCTTTGTGGAGGAACATCCATGGGGCAGGGGTCTTCCTTTGTGGAGGAACATCCATGGGGCAGGGATGGAGCTGCTCTGGTGCCTGGTGGTGTGACCAGCACCTCGGGGCCCTTCGGACTCCTTCTGGAATGAAAGTGAGGCATGGGCTTAGACTACTTGCAGATCTGTTAGTTATAGACCAGCAGTTTTTTGGATGAGCTTCTATTGCCTCTCAAACCATATGGTTTCTAGCGAGAACTCCCAGCAAGTGTCCTATGCGTGGTTCAAAGAACTGACTCCCTACTGTTTTGCTTTATGAAGAGTGGAAATACATGACTTCCACTAGGGTTAGCGTTAGACACTGGCTTCATGTGCAAGTCTTTTTTGGCAGTTATCCATTTCCCTTTAAAATCTTTCCCTTTTTTGGAGGTGATTTATATCAATAAATTGCTTTGGATCTGAATTGGCATGATATGTAAAACCCATGCCTGTTTGGTATTTCTGTTCTGTATGCTTAATTTTAATGGTGGGAGGGAAGAACACAATGCTGTTTAGTTGGCTACAATTCTTTTCTTTCTTTTTTTTTCTCTCTCTCGTTTCAGACATTCAAATCTCAGGAGTCAACTGTAACTATTACAGAATTTCTTCAAAAAAAAAAAAGTCAGTTTTGACGTCCTGAAGACAGAGAACAGAAAGAGACTTGAAGTCATCACATTTTCCATGCAGTCACAAACATCTGCAATGTAAAATTGTTTCACAACGGGGCTAGGCACTATTTCATCTTATAACAAGTTGGGAATCTTCTCTATTTACAGCTTATTCAGCCACTCTGATAGCAGGGACACTGTCTTAGGCTGCAGTTTTTAAGTGGTTGTTTTGCGGTCTTCTCTGCTGTCTTTCGTTTCTTGTTAAGTTCAAACTTAGGAGATGGTAGAAAAAGTCCCCACACCAAACTCCAGGCTAATAAAAAAGGGTTGTTAAATTTTGATTATTATCTATTCAAAACCAAGATTCTCAGACTAAATGAGAGATGGCACCTAGGGCAGAGGAGTTTCAAATGTTAATTGCAGGATGGGATAAACTGTTAAAATATAGATTAGCTGGAGTGACTCAAATAAGCATGGGAAGTTTGGGCAGAAAAAAAAAATAGCTATGTTTCCAGGACAGAGGGGTCCCTTTTAATATTGGGACCAGCTAATGAAGAAAGAAATTAACTCCACAAGAAGAGGAAAGGCTGTAGGACTGAGAAGCAAAGTCAGTACAAGAGACCTCTCTCCTAAATAGCTCAACTCCAGAAGTGCTATAGGAGAGGGAAGAATCAACAGGCAACAGCTTTGCCCAGATCTGTGACTTTCTTGGATGACTGAAATCTGCAGCTTGGTCCTTTAGGGATTCCAGGGATGGGTGCAAGTCCAGAAAGGTGGTGGCAGAAACACAGCGTGTTACTCAGACCGCGGGGGGTTCAAGAGCCTGCAGGCCTGGCCCGGCAGCACGTGGCATAGCAGTCTGCCAGGTGTTTGCCTGGGGATTTCCAAGGCAGCCATGTGAGTCATTCATCTGCTCTCACCAGCAAGGTGACTTCATTTATAACCTAAAACAGTGCCTTTAAATTAACGTTGCAACTTTGCCTTTCATGTCCACAAAGCCTTTCTCCCCCCCTTTTTTTTTTATTTGCCTCTCCTTAGTTGGACATTCTACAGGTCAGAGTCCTTAGTCCTCATTCATAGTCCTCACATAGCCTTAGTGCTCATTCTGCAGGGCAAAGTCTGTCCAGAAAGATCCTACATGATGAACTTATGCTTTTACATGATAGATTCACTATGTATCATGTAAAAAAGTATCTGCTTTGGAAAAATGGTGCAAAGAGGTTTTATTCAATAGCTGTCATGGCGAGCTGTTATGGTCTATCAGTTGGATAATGTGCATCTTAAAATACTGTGTAAACACATATTTCTGTAATAGCCAGTTACATTTCCAAAGGAGCCATTCCAGCCTGCATTTGCAGTGAGGAGGAGCTCACAGGAGATGGGCTCTAGCATTTTTTTCCCTCAGCAGGAGGTAGGCAATGACAATTTGTCCTGAATTAGAAAGGAAAAATATTATTTTCTGATTCATACGAACAGTAAAAAACAATGGGAAGGCTGCAAAGCAAAGCAGCAGCTCAGAGAACTTTGACTGGGAAGGAGGAAGGCAAGCGTTAATGTGATGAGAGTGCTGAGAGCTTTGCTCTCCCTAACAGTCAACGTATTTCCTTTCTCCCCTACTGAGAGGACAGCATTACACAAATGTTCTCCTTTTTTTCTTCCCAAGAACAGATAGGATTATCCATTGTGAATAACATTCATAGGATCCGCGATCCTGAAAATGCCTATGTATAAGGACAACTAGACACCTGACGGTAGTTATTTTTCCATATTGCATTAAATATATCGCAAAGTCCTACAGCTATGTTCATTACATGAAGTAATTGCATAAAGTAACTGAAGCCAAACTAGATAGTTTGGATTGCCTGCAAATGGCTGGCTTGGGTTCCTGGCTACCAGTGTTGTGTGACTAGTCATCCAAGTCAAATCAACACTCGGCATTTCAGTTCCTTGACTGGACAGTTGGCATTTTTCAAAGGATGAAAATCCCAAACTGAAAATAATGCATAGGAAAAGTGGGGTGGAATTCCTGGAATTTGCAAGCTTTTTCCACACTGGCTGAAAGAAACAAACCATGGCTACCACAGCCACATAAATAAAAGCAAGACATGTTTCAAAAAAAAAAATGCAAGTGACTTTTCATTTGATTCATACATCTCTGTTTCTACCACAGAATACTGAAATACTCCATAAAAGTTTTCCTAAATGATCCCCAGTATGAAATGGCAGGACTGGTAGGAACTGATCTGTAGCGTGGACTCTTACCCCTTCCTTCCTCCTCTGCAAGCCACTGTGCTTGAGGCCACCTCTGCAATGGACTGACAAACCACGTGCTGAACACAGGGACCTCGGCAGCAGGAAGAAGAGGCCAACTAAGAGCGGAACAGCACACTTCACATCTCTGCCTTTTTGCCCATATTTTGGTATTTACACTCTGTGCTATCTCTCACACCACACAGCACGTATATAATCCTTTATTGTACTGCTGGAAAAGGATTCTCTATTATTTGCAATTATTTCCTAATTTGGCCAATATGAGAGGTTATTGCTGCTGAAAAGAATGAATAAAAGCATATCTGAGGCAAAAAAGTGCTAGCAGTAAAGTTTAAAAAGAGTACAGATGAAGATTAATAACTTCAGAACCCAGGGCTTGAAGTACTTAAAACAAGTAAAAAGGTATCAGGGAGGGAAAAGAATGGAGCCAAACTTTTATGACACCCAAAGCCACATACAGCTTCTCAGGTCATTCATTGCTAACTCCAAAGATGTTTTAAGTGAACCTGCCCTGCTGCCAAGGAAATGTGGTAGATATATAGCATTTTTTTTTCCTGCAAAGCTTCAGGTGAACATGTTTTCTGAGTTACCTGAAACTCACAGGAAATTCAGGCAGCATGAACTCTCAAATGCTGGAAGCTTGCAGGGAAAAATAGAGCTGGGGCTTGCCATTCAAGTCCCATGAAAACAGCCTGGGCACAGGCTGCTCTTCGGAAGGACAAAGCACCGCAGAGACGAGGGGAGTCTTTCAGTTGCCTTCAATGGGCTTTGGCTCATGTCCCACGCGGGCAAACAGCAGCTATGTTGCCAAAGCAAAACGGAGACTGTCCTGTCGATCCTGAATAAGGACAGCTGGTAAGGACAGAGGTGGAAGGCCATGCTCTCTGAAACCAGAATACTGCACGTGATCGCTGTATTTTGCCACCCATTTTTGCCCGTTTCCAGTAAAGAGAAGGGAGGATGTTCCGCGAGTCAAGCAGACGTGCACAGAGCCCATGTGAATACAAGCAAGGGTGCAAACTGCTTAATCACAGATGGGCTGGCAGTAAAAAAGAGTGGGCACAAAGATTTGCACCCCCTAGAACGGCCGCCAACACTGCCCAGGAAAGGAATTAGGACTCAGAGTAACTGAGTTAATAAAGGCAGCGGAGAGATGATTAGAAATACTTTGCTAAGGAGAAAACAGTTTTAGTCACATGCACACTAAGACGTCACCATTTAATAAAATGACAAAAACTATCTATCACATATGCATGAACACAGAACAATATAAAGAGGTTAACAGAAATTGATGGCATCCCAGCTTTAATTTTACACGGAATCGGAGTCTTTGGTGATTGAAATAGACTAAGATGTATAGGGTTATCTCATTGAAGAGGCTTTGCTAATTACTGGCACTTGTCATTTCTCCATAGCTTTATCTAAGTCAGGAAGGCTAACTAGCTCTTTCTCCCCAGTGTGCATTGTTTGTTCAGGAGGCTTTGTGCTGAGAAAGCCTTTTTCGTAACTGCACCTCATTATTAACGGGTTCATAAATAAATGAGTCCTAATATTTTCCTCAGTTAGCATTTATGATAGGGACATTTGGACTACAAAAGATTACACTTGTCTTTAATAAAAATAGGCACTTCGACATGAAGCCTATTAGGTCCTTGTTACACTTAGGAGGAGGAGGAGGAGGCAGAAGAGGGGAGGAGCAGGATTATAAAAACAGGCTTTATAGCACTATCATATTTTCATGTGATTTTAGTAGCTATTTATTATCTTACATTAGCTAATTATGGCTCTAACTTGAAATGGATTTCTAGATTACAGACTCTATCCTGAGGTTTGCCATATTGTGCATCCTCCAACTAACATGACAAACGCCATAAACTGAGCAAACACAAGATTTCAGACCTGAAAACTTCTGGGAAGATAAATGGGACAAGAGACAACACTGAGCCCTATCGCAAAGCTGATACTTCAGTGCAGACATGGTCCCCCCGAAGCTCGATCAACTTTATTTCTGGAGCAGAGGCTGGGCTCGCTGCAGAGATCACAGTCACTAAAAGCTGGACCCGAGCTGCGAGAGCGGTGCCCACATTTGCTGGGCTCTTTGCATGGCCACGGCACGAAGGCACCAGTGCAAGACTCAAGAAAGCTGGAACTCGGGCATTGCCCTTCTCTCTTACAGCTAGTGTAAGGTACCTGCTGGTCAGCTGCTTCTGAAATGCTCTGTAGCCATCCTTAAAATGAATCTTTTCCAAAATAACTTCAGACCAAGCAAGCTGTAATGGGCAGCTGAAGACGTCAGAAATACACCTGACTGAGACCACAAAACTTTTTGTCTTTCTTGTAGCAAGTAATAATCTGAAAGCAAATATATCAGAAAGCAAAATAGTCAGCTAATTTGGCTTTATGAGAAGAAGTTTGAAGACCCAAAAGCATTTATAACATTTTTGTTTGTTTTTCGAATTAGATGCAGCTCTCTTTTTTTTTATTTCTCTTGATGCTAAAGCCATCGATATTAAAAATAATTTAAATATCTGTGTTTTTTTTTCTTAAACCAAAGTGAATATACAAAACCAATTTAATCACAAGAGTACCACTTCCTTCAGGATGTCAGTAATTCTCAAAATTGCCTCAGATATTTGCTAGATATCAGAAATGGGTAATGCAGCATTTTAAGTGGCAGAAATGCATTAGTACTATGTAAGTACATGATCCTTAATGTACTAATCTCAGCAATATGTGTAATGAGAACTTTCAGTAACACTTTATTTTAAGTGTCCTCTGAGAAATGCTAATTTACAATGAAACACCTATGGAAGTACATGTGACATCTACATGAATACCAAATGAATTCATTTTGATCAATGCTATTACAATGAATATGATATGAATTCACAATGATAGGGTGTTTAAAGAATCACCACATTTTCCTTTAATATTACATATGTTGTGAAGATTAGCATATGTTAAAAGCCATGGATGTATGTAATAGGATGGATATGGGATATGCAGTAACATTATTTAAACACTATTTGCATCATTTAAAATACTAACAAAAATACCTGTTAGCAGTGGCTTGGGTCCCCACTTCAGTCCCAGTTAATAGGATTTGATGAGTTCAGTGATTCCTAAACCTGCGTTTGGACACAGAATTTAGAATAATGGGTTGGACTTTGTACCGACTGCCCATTTTAACACATAATTTTCTGATCAACCAAGAAAGGCTAAACCAGAACATTTTCAGTCTCAGGAACAGTATGTTCCATGCTTTAAAAGAATACAAACTGCAGAGCCCTTCCAAAACCTGACCATTAGTGTGACAAAAGGATCTGCTGAGATTTGAGGGTTGGATAAAGGTAGCAATGATCTTTTACCAAGTGCCAAAATACAGGCTACACTTGCAAAACACTGAGCCTCTGAGCCACCCCTACCTGAGAAGCCTCAGAACAACACACACATCTCAGAGAGTACAAAAGACCCTTTAAAAACCTTTAAGAAATTACCTCGGAGAGCATGCAAAATAAAGCAGATCTAAAGTTAGCAATGGAATAAAGCCGTTGATTGCCTCCGTAGGTTGGCTACGTTCCTTTCCTAAGGCCATCGCTGCCGGCTGCCCGGGAATCTGCTCCTTTCAAACCTGTGAAATTTCAGCTGCGCTCTGGCCACGCTACAGAAATGCTCTTCATGGGTCACAGCTCAGCAGAAGGGGAGGGCAGCCAACAGCGAAGCCCAGGAGCGCTCAAAGCTGATCCGCAAGCTTCCTCCCATCCACAGAGAAGGCCATAGGCACTCACGACTGCTTTGGAATGACAGGCGCTGCATGGAGTAGCAGGATATGATGGTTTGAAGAAGCAACAAATGGGATAGAAACAGTTAAACGGCAGTAAGAGAGCTGGTCCAAGCTGTGACAGAGCTTTGCATTCCTTAGAAGCAGTGACAACGAATGACGGCCCAGACCCAAGCAGCAGATCCTAATAGAAAGCAACTGCCCTGTGCACTTGTTTTACTACCTGAAAACCTTCATAAACTATTCACATAAGCTTCATACAAACTATATGCGTGGCAATTATGCCCACCTCTAAATGCAATGGTATTTACAAGAGGTCAACAGCAGGAGCAATGCCTCCTTTTTGCCATCAAGCATTAGACCATTTCCTATCATTTCACACCAGCCCCGGATGCATTTACTTCGGACTGCTTCCTTCCACTTCGAGCCGTAGCCGTGCCCATCACTTTATGCCAGTAAGCAACCGCCCTGATACAGGTGTGACACCCGCCGGAGCCCAGGCTGAGCTCGCAGTGAGTGCTGGCTGAGCGTGGAGCGCGCATGCTCATAGCCAGCGTCTGGCCCTTGGCGGGCACGTTGCCGTCAGCAGCTCTCACCAGCAATTAGAGGGGCTTGGCAACGAGCACGGGAATCCTCCCGTGGCTCTGGAGCAGCGTGCAGCGCCAGGTACCAACAGGAGTCGCTTTGGAGGGACCGCTCCTCTGAACCGCACTCAGGCAACCTGGGCACGGCACAAAGAGCACGGGCCAGCAGGCAGCAAGGATGCCACCAAACTGCTGCTCACCTTCTACATGCCAACATTTCCCGAATCCACAGAAAAGTTATATCTAAGGCAGGGGGTGTCTATGTGGGTGAATATATCTACACTTCCACACATACTTGTGCCTGGGAACGCACACATATAATCACTTATGGACATAACTAATTATATTACGTATACACACATATTACTTAAATAATATTGTACATATATTACTTAAAACAGGCTTATAACCTTCCACTGTTTAGGCAGAAAAGAAGGGATTGTTAACTCAGCAGAAATTAGAGAAGAGTTCAATAAAAGCATATGATAGATCCTGATGTCTCTGATGGTGGGAGCGCAACGCCTGCACTTTGTCATCAAGAAAGTGAAAAGGAATTGCTAAAATTGTTTGATGTTTATGTTTTACTCATTCCTTTAATTTAGCCAGGAAAACAGAGGCCGCGTCTGCACCGCTCAGAAGAGTAGCAAAAGAAAACAAAGCTTTTCATTTGTCAGCTGCTAGGATAAATAACCCAAATAAGGGAAGAACTTCAGAAAACAAGTTTAAAATCCACTTTAGCATAATTAGAATACCATTTATCACTGAGTTTTCTTGTCTGGGTTGTACAGTTTCTGGTATGGAGCTGGTGATACAACATATACCTAGAGTTGTACTTAACACATTTTGCTTGATCATCTGAAGTCTGGAATTCAGATATGAGAATAAAACGGGAAGGGGAGAGAGGTGAAAAATTGCAAAATTTTTAGAAAATTGCCTCAGAATGAAATTCTGTCCTTTTCTTCTCTACTCGGAAAAGTCATTGCCATCTGACAGCTGTTTAGTGGCATATGTGAGTTGGTGGTACCAGTCCAATTCCTAGTGGGCAGGTGTCTGCATCACAAAAGCCCCCATCACAATTGGCACTAATTGGCACCCTTGCTGGCAGGCTCCGTAAAGAAAATAAGGATTAGATGGCATAGAGATCAAATTATCCTGTCACCATAAAGGTGATCCCCCTTTAGGTCAGAAAAGGCCTATTGGCAGGACAGTTTGGGGAAGTTTGCACTTCCTGGGCTGTTGCTTTGCCAGAAGGGCGTGAAGGCTGGGGTGTCTGGTGCTGTCAACAGGACACAGTTCACATACACTTCCACTTTTGTTTTTTAGCTGAATTTCAGGGGGAAAAAAAAGGAGTAACAACAAAAAAAACTCTAACAACAAAACAGAAAATTCCCGCTTAATTTGGACAGTTTCCAATCAACGCACACTTGCTATTTTATGTAGATAGCTACCACGTTACTCTGTTGTGGTATCTATATATTTGATGCCTTTCTTTTTTTGTTTTGTTTTGTTTTGTTGTTTTGTTTTGTTTTTTGTGGTGGTAGTTGTTGCTTTTTTTTGTTTGGAACATCATGCAAATTCTGTGATTTTTCTAAGTATAGGGTGTAAAGCACACTGGAAAGTAGGGGGGAGGGGAAAGTCTTACAGCTCAGCAAGCTTTATGAGGATATTCTCTTAGTTATTGAGATGAGTTGAATAATTCTCCAGTAATTTATACACCAATGAAACTGGCCTGTTGGCAAGTCCACAATTAATGTGAATGCCAAGTGGGATTGCAGCTTTGTTTCATCTAGGAAAACACTTAGCTGAACAGCAGCTTTCCCAGCTGAAAATGTGTGTCTGTCTTTAAACTTGCAACAGAAGCTGGCATTTCTTCGTTTCCATTCACTCTATCATTATGATGCATTATACAATGTAATGATGTAATACGCTGGGAAGCTGAAACGCTAGCTCTTTGCCAAAAATAATAATACAAAAAAGTGTACAATTATTTTCATCTATGAAAGCCACTCTCCCTACCATCTCCCGCTCCCCAGTCAAAAAGAAAGCCTCCCTAATAGCAGACTGTCTCTTTATGCTCACGAATCCAACGCAGAAAGGGGGCTGCCAGCTCCGTGCTGAGTTAGAAGTTTTAAAAGACATAAACATATTTATCACTCCAGCGTGGCGGCTCGCTGCCCAACACCCGTTACGTGTGTGTTCTAGGGACACTTCTTCCCCAAAGTGCCCCTGGGGTTTCCCGGGAGAATTGGGAAGGGACGGCCACCACAACCCAGGTGTCCTCAGGCCCCAACGGAGCCACAGACAGGGAGAAAGAGCCCAGGGAGATGCCCTCAGAGCTGGGCAGGGATGCCCTAACGACCAACATCCCTTCCTAGACACTGGGACATTTCCTCAGAGCCCTCCAAGCAAGGGGGTCCTGCTCTTGTCCTGATGGGACCTGATAGGAGACAGAGACCCGGTCCCCAGGGCTGCGGTGCCCCTCACACCACGCTTGGAGAGGAACCCACTAGCACGGGGACACGCAACCGCTCAGCAAGCGAACCTTAATAATACAATGTAAAGCCTTTGCTCTGATTAGAAAAGAAAGATGAATTCCTCTGCTAAACCAGGGTAACCCTAAAAGCATGTTAACACGAAATACTAAATAAAATGCTACTCATCTATAATAAATCTTATTACACAT
This sequence comes from Crypturellus undulatus, assembly GCA_013389825.1. Lineage (NCBI taxonomy): Eukaryota > Metazoa > Chordata > Aves > Tinamiformes > Tinamidae > Crypturellus > Crypturellus undulatus. Next base: position 271,448 of record VWPW01028816.1, read on the forward strand.
TTTGGCAATTTTACTACTAACATACCGAAGGTTTCAAGCAATGTTTGAAAATAGAAATCTTAAATTGAATCATTGTTGCATGAATATATGCAAAATATTCATTTCTAGCACTGTGAGGGTTGAGTGCTTTTAAATTGGAGAAATCACTCATGACTTCACCTTTTCATGCAAGATAAAGTTGTATGTGGTAACATCATTACAATGTCATGAAAGGAGTGGAAATCATACAACAGTTCTGCCTAAAGCTAATATACAAAAAAGTACTTCAATATTTTTCAATATTGTTCAATATTTAAAGGTGCAGTACAAGGCTTTAAATATATAAAAAAAATCATTAAACTTCAGATGTCACTGAGGCCTTCACTGAGTACTGAGACTAATAAAATCATTGATGAGATCTCTTTAATATTTAACAGAATTCATGTCTTAGGTACTAGCCTATTTTCAACTCCAGTCTCTGTGGAGGGAACTAAATATAGAAATAAAAAAAGCAAACGATTTATGTGGCAGTCCTTATAGTTTTTTTTTTTTTTTTTTTTAACTAGGGCACTAAAATTAAACTATTTACTCAATAATACTGTCATAACAACAGTGAAAACTCTACGACACTTAAATAGCATTTCCTATAAATCCTTGAGCAGGAGATTACTTCAAAAGTACATAACACTTTTATACACATTAACAATCAGTAAATTCAATCAGTGAAAATGAACAAGCGTACTTTGCAATTAGTTGCCACACCATGAATTGCCAATATAGAGTTCAGAAGACTATTGGAATCTTAAAGGTATTTTAAAAGAGCGGGAAAGGAATAATTTTGTGCCTATATACTTCTTCGCCTTTTCTTTCCTCTGATTAAAAGAGAATTAGACCTGAAAGTTCAGCCTCAAAAGTAGAAGTAACATAAAAAAGCCCACCCAGCAATTTAACTATATTATTTTTTATAGCACATGTGTGGGAAAAAAAAAAAAACATGGTAAGGCAATTGTATAATGTCAGACTCAACTTTAAACCCCGGTATGCATGAAATTGATAGCTCCATTTCTGTTAGCTCGTCGCTCGTCCAGTGCTTCAGAGTCAAGGGGGATGCAAAATAAAATTATCCCCGATTTGAATTCCAGCCCTACAACCAAAATATTCTCATTTATTAAAATAAAAATGTAAATTTGTAAATTATCATCCTATTTCTATGTAAAGGCATTCTGGAAAGTACCACGGCGCGGGCTCACGTGGCGGTGGGCCGGGGCCGCGGTTGGCCGTTGCTAGGTGACGAGCAAGTGGAATGGACCATTGCCAATGATGAATTAACTGATGAGCCCGGCTGACAGTAATCTTTGTCACCGGATGCAGGGGCTGTCGGAGCCCTGTCATTTCTGCCTCGCGCCTTAAACAGATATACCTCGGTTGTAAAGCAACGCGGCACGGAGACGGCGGCCAACTTCGGGCGCAGCGTGTCCGGGACGATGGCAACGGCCCTCCAGGCGTGTACACGCGCTTGTTGCCCGCCTTTGAGCTGTAATTCTGCACCAAGGGGCGCATGAAAGTTTACCAGGGGGCAAACTGAGCCCAGATAAAACGCTACGGATGGCACAGTTGCAGTTTCACCTCATGAAAGATGTCGGGGCTCAAAGCTCTTCTTAGCACATCGTCTCTACCGCCACTTGCGACCAGTTGCCCTTGCGCTGCCCTCAGCCCCGGCATGTGTTTGGGCTCCAGTCCTATTCAGGCCCCCAAGTTCCCCCTGCTCTTCCCAGCAACATGGGCTCCCCGTGCCTCTTGGGTAGCTCCACTGTCCACCTGTGGCCCCACCAGCCCTTAGGTGCCATGCTGAAAGCGAGGGGAAGGCCTTGGCCACCCGGGCTGGGAAGCAGGTTGCAGCGTGCCCTCAGGAAAGAGAGGCACGAGGCTGTCCCACCAGCCCACAGGTGGCTTTGAAGACCTCTTGCCGCCACTCCTGCCCCATCTGTGCACACTCAGACCCATTCACGTGTTTTCTGCAACCACAGGCAGTCAGTTGGCAGGGAAGGCAGCCCTGGGCATGTCTGCTGGGGACCTGGAGAAGGCCTTCTCCAGGCTGCTCACAGTGGAAGGGCAGCTGCAGAGGCAGCAAGTCCCTCACAACAGCACATGCAGTCCTCCCTGTGCAGGGCATCATGACACACAGACCACGCTGCTGCCTGGGGTGCACCAGCAACCCAGGAACGAACAGCTCCAAGCCATGCCAAGAGACACAGGTCACGCGGGAAGCCCAAACCACCACAGGACTTTGCTTTGCCTCTTCCACGAGCCCGGCTCTTGATGAGATTCAGTAATGGCCAAACCAGAACCATTTGGAGAGATTCACAGAACTCAGGCATAAATTAGCAGTCTTCCACTTACTTGTTCACATTGGTATAAAAACAATCTTAAGCAGACATCATCTAACTGTGGTTTCTGCATGTTCATTTCCTTTAAAAATAAATGGTGAGGATTTGCCAATGAAACAAACAATTTGGTCTTGTTAATCCATAGATTATTGACAAGATGAATGAGATTCTTTGGATGTAATGTTCTTCTACTACTCAAGGGCTAGCTAAGCTTTCTTTTTTCAAATATGTGGATTTTGAAATGATGGATCATAATAACAGAGTCAGTGCCTATGAATGGGGATTGCAAACACTTAATATTTCAATAGAAGTGTGTGCAACATGATCCAATCACTCTGAAAAATGTACAAAATGGAAATATATAAAGAAAGCAGCTGGCATGAAAGAGAATAAACAAAGAAATATTGATAAAACTCTGTATGGATTAGGCAAAATATATTCAAACTGCATTTGAATAATCTCATATATACTTATATGTATGTACATATATATTCAATATACAGAAAGATTTCTTACCTCATCATTCCCTTGCTTTGAAGGACAGATCCCTGAATTAACGCCATCCCCTGCAAGTAGCAGAGCTGTGTTAGTGCACGAGAACCCAGGTCCCCAGCTAGAGGATGGGCTCACATGGGGGCCGAGTTCAAGGAGCTCAGCACCTTGCCCTGTCTCAAGGAATTGTATAAGCACATGTTTCACGTTAAACTCATGAGGGACCTCCTAGAAAGATCTGTCTTGTCATTCATAAGGGTAATTTTTGTATATTTTTACTTTGCAGCAACTTCAGGATCAGGCCGGGAGAAAACATTTGCATTGCTCTTGCTCTAGACTGTTTACTTCCCTATCTCTGCAGTAAAAATAATCTGACCACTGAAAGCTGATGTGATATAAGAACCCAGTGAATTTTAAGGCTGAATATGCACTAGCCCAACATGTAGTTCACTGACCTGCAGCATGTTCCTGTGGCTGCGCTGGGGTAATTGCTAGGGACTATACATGCCCATTGAACCCCTGCCAAGTGCCAGGTATTACAAGCTAGTTTAAACCTTAAAAAAAAAAAAAAAAAAAAAAAAAAAAGCTAAATCATTTTACCTTACAACTGTTGCAAACTAAGAGGATGTACATGAATGGTTACTATAGCTCAGCTGATGAGTGGTAACTTTTTATGCTGCAGTAACTTCCTATTGAATTTAAGCCCCAAATTATTCTGCTATTTTAGGAAGGAAGTGGTGGTAACAACCTGCTCTCGTTCTTCATTATTTTCTGTTTGCTTTTCCTGCATTTTTACCACTAAATTGTCACCAGTTATCACAAGGCCAACCCTGGGTGAGGAGGCAAACCAGGAGTACTGTCATCCTGCTCTCCAGTGTCAGTCATTACTAGCTTACTCAGCTGGGTTTGCGCTGTGTTTTTTTCCCAATTTTAATCACATGTCTTGAAAGCCATATTCCTTTCACCCAGTGGCAGCAATCTATCTAATGCCAAGATATTCACTATAACAAGCTTAGCTGGTTTATCTCCCATGTGTTTATTCCAGGCACCATCATGACTCCAGTTGTGCTCTCCATTGGCCATGACTGCCCGCAAACAAGAGTTTCCAGGGCTTCACTTCAGCACTGTGTGTTTCTGCAATGAAACATGCCAGGCCATCATCTCTCTTGTTTGCCTGCTGGGTATTATCTGACTAGTCTCCAACACTGCTCACTGCTCTCCCTCCTCACACTATAACATCATTTGGGATAAACCAGGCGGACCTTCACAAGACTTCACATTTTAAACTAGCTGCTCTAAGCTTACTCCTTGGTCAGCACACACTCTCTTTGTGCATTCCCTCAGCAGCTTCACAGCCTGGTTAGACCGGGCAGACCTTTAGCTGAAGAGACCTGGCCCATCTTGCCCGGAAACAATGCCATCATGCAATTTAAATCATGAAGGACAGCAGAAATTCAGACATCGTACGACAATGTACTGTCATTCGGAGCTGAGCCCTCTCAGAGACAGTGAAGAGGTTTTTGTTCGGGTGTGAATTTTTGAGGAGTTCACAGATCAGGAGAAGCTGGTTGTAGCCCAGTCATAACCAGAAGTTTCATTTTAGTTGTTTTCATGACTGGCTTGTTCTTCTTTGTCAGCTTATACCTGATCACAATTACAAATTCCAAATAGAGCTTTGCCCACTCTCTATTTTCCCCAGCTTTGCATGCAACTAAGATCAAAATCTGTTCCTTTAATACGAGACCTCTATAATGAGCTTGAGATATTCTAGGGCAGGTTGAATTTCTGACTCACATGATGTGAAGTAACGCAATGAGACACACACACACGCACGAGAGCAAAGGTTCAAAATAACAGCAGCTTTTCCTTCAGCACAGGGCAGGGGCGCTTTGGTTCCTTGAGCAGGTGGACTACCTGACAAGCAGCAGGTAGCCTTGCTTTTGACTACCACGCTTTAAATCAGGGTTGTCTGGCAATTCATTAGTGTCTGCTAACTGTTAAACACAGGAAAGTTCAAAAACATGCATATGTTTCCCTCCCTGCCTCCCAGGTGGTATCTGTTTCAAGCAGCAACCTTTTCACTTCGTGCATCAAGACTTGTAAACTTCCTGTGGCTACAGCAGCAGTTCCTAACCAGGTGCCTGCGACAGAGCTGCAGTCTCTGAAGAGCAGCAACGTCCATATGCTGATCTTGGTGTATGCGGATGCCATTCGTTTCTCCTTGAAAGTTTATTGTCAGAGTGACTGAAATGTACACAAATGTCTGTATTTGAAGGTGAAATTTGGTGGAAAAATAAAGATATAATAGGATCCTTTCTTATATAATTTCCTGGTGTGATGTCTGTCTAAAAAATGAAGTGAAATTATATGATGTCAAAAAATCATGTTTCAAAATGATTGACAACATGTGAGTGTTTTGCATTGTGAAATGAGGTGGAAAATTTTAATTGCATGATGGAAGGACATAATATTTATTAGAACCTTGTACCCACACTGGATTTCTGTGAAGAGGACACAATTTTAAATTTTATATTAATACTTCAGGCTAAATTTTAAATGAACACAGAGAAGTTAAATTCTGACTCAGAATCTGTGAATAAGTTTTTAATCTCTAACAGTAAAATAGCATCTATGTGGTTGGCACATCACCATAGTGACAAAGAGATTCCCTCATACACGTCTTGCTATTCTGATCTGAACAGCACATAGTGCAGAGCTCCCCAGTCACTCAAGAAATAGCTGCTCTGTACACAGAGCATTTGATAAAGGTCTATCGAGGAACTGGGTAAGGTAAAATCCTCCGAAAGTCAAAACCAGCTACTACTTATAAGCCACCTCTACCCTTCTTAACGAAAATAAGAGATGGGTTCAGATCCCAACCAGAACGCAAACAAATCCAAGTTCTAGCAGACAGGAGATAGGAATAAATTCCAGAATCAAAGCCGTATCAGAGAAAATCCTAAGTAAGCAGCAAGCTGGTAGCAACAAGTTTGGGGATAGTCCGGGTTGGTTGCATAAGTTTTATTATCAGGGCTGCTCAGTGCAACACCTGACAGCAGAACTTCTCAGAGAAAGTGGTTGTGAAAAGGAAAAGAATAAACAACACAACAGAGGAGGAAAGGAGGAAATCTGTGTATGTGGAGGTAGCTCAGAGAAATCAATCTTAATTTTAGGATGTGCTCTGAATATGTATTATCCCTGTAAGAAATCTGTTCAAGGTTCTGCAGTATTTTCTCTATTTCTTCTCCCTTCCTCTTTCTTGGTGAGGAAGGAGCTCTTAAGTATTGAGACATGGCAAGCAAAGCCATTTCCTCGTAAAATCTGAAGAGCCTGAAAACCTTTCCGAGACTCCTGACAATGGTATAGACTGATGGAAAACACAAACTAAATAGGAAAACCTGGTTTTGAGAAGAGTGTTTGCAGCCAGAACTGAGCGAGCACCCTTGGGCCACCCCAGCCTGGAGAGGTGGCTTGTACATCAGTACTGTCTTCAGCAATTGGCTGCATTTGGCAAGAAGCTTTTGCAGCAAGATTTCTTCATAGGAGCTTTCCCAATCAGGAGTTGATCAGAATACAACTGAAAACTTGGTGCTTTCATACATCCTCTCCCACCCGTTTGTACAGCCTCAGGTCTATCTTGGGATATCTGCTTTACTCTGAAGACACAACACAAAGCAGTTGAATTCCACACGCTCTCCTCACACTGGCCAGGACACCAAATGACTAGTGACAAGCCCCAAGTCAATCGATTCTCATGTACCCAAAGTGATATAAGAAGACAAGGAAAAGGTAATTCTCTGCTTGGGCCGAGCAGATTGGAATGACTGCAGAGAGACAATTCTAAATGCTCTGCAATGATCTCACAAAAAAAAAAAAAAAAAAAAAAAAAAAAAAAAAAAAAANAAAAAAAAAAAAAAAAAACAGAATTTCAGCCAAAAATGTTGAAAGAAACAAAACAAACAGGATGTAGCTGAATCCTATGTAAGATGCAGGAGACAGTATGATAAATGTCTACATACAGGCTTGCAGAGCCAAAGAGAATAGTTAAAATTATATCCAGCAAGTTTAAATGAAACACTAAGAAGTGAGAAGTATGGAAAGCTACACAGGGGAAACACAAAGGCCAGCTTCAGATCCTGACAGTTGTTCAGTATATCAGTAATTCACAGAAATTTGGGCTAGGACATAAATCACAGCACTGGAATCCTGAAGGGTCATTGAATGGGTCTGTAGCTAGCCAAGCAGAAGAGGTCAGAAATTAAAATGGTTAGCAATGAGTAATAAGAAACCTTACAGCCTTAAAGAACCGTTTGAAATAGAAACCTTCTAGAAACCTTCTGAAAGGAAAGGAACAGTTGTTCTCCATCAAATTGGCTTTGACTGAAATACTGAGAGCAAAAATATGTTTATGAATATTCTCACCAGCTTTAGAAAGATGCTTTTTTTTTTTTTTCTTTCACCTGTGCACATCCCTGGGCAAACAACCCTACAGAAAGTTTTGTCCAAAGTCCAGCTATAAGTGTTCACAAAGAGAAGGATTTATACCTGTTTGCATGAGAAGTACGTGCACCTTTTTTCCAGATGAGGACAGAAACCAAGCAATGGTTTATCCTACCGAGCATACTGCAGTGCAACTAATGATGTACTCGGGCAAGACATCACTCAAGGATGCCACAGAGCCAGCAGCTCCTCCTGCAACACAAACTCTGCTCTGCTTGACGGTGAACTACAGTCACAGAAAAGTTTGCAAAAAACTGTGGCTGACCAGCGACATATTTGCCCAGTCTGCCCAGCACCCACATCCCCAGTCCCAGGAGGAAAGGGACCCCCTGCACTTGAAACGCTCTGAGTTGCAGTCCTATCCCAGCACATAACCTGAAGCCAGACTGTCTGGACCAAACCCAGACGCCAGGGAAGTCGTATCGATAGAGTGGAAAAATATTATAAAAATGAATTAGGTGTTTCTGAATAACAAATAAATCTGAGGAAATCACAATCTGCTCTCAGCTATTCCATGAGAAGGAAAAAGAAAGCCAGATCAATTATTCATTTCAAGTTATTCACTCTGCTCTCCATCAGGCTACTGTGCAAGTCAAAAACGTTATGAACAAACACAGCTCGAAAAGAAATTTCTACAGTATCACCAAAGAAGGAACAATTACACAGGCACCTAAGAAACAGGGCATGTAGGAAGGTCTTGGTGTGGTGCAGTTGCTGCATTGCTCCTTCTACCCTCCACCCCTGTCCTGGAGGGATGCCCTGCAGCCCCTCCACCTCTCCCTGCCGCTACCCACACTTTTGGGGTTACAGTAGGAATTCTCCTTGCAGCAATAAAACAGAGGGTATCTGCCATGCGTTTAGAGTGTATTTTATTCATTAAAAAAAGAGCCCTTTTCCCTAACTGGCCATCTACCAAGGCTGGTGTTTAAGTCCACCACAAACGTAAATACACACTTTCGGAGAAGGAACCTGGACAGGTTAAGGAGCAGCAAAGACTTTATGACCTGAAGATGAATGACTGCAGAATTGCTATTTGCTGTAGTTATTACAAAATGTAATGCATCCCATACAAAATGCTTGCATCCCATACACGAAAATTAATGAAATATTTTTTAATAACAATGCATAAAACACCTGTAGGCTTGTGCACACCAGAGATTATTGCAAGAGTGTGAAATAAAAATGTTGGGGTTCTTCAAGCTACCCAAGACTGATCTGCCTCTTTCCAACTGTCTGTATTGTTCAGCTTGTTCTGTTCAGAAAAGAAATAACTATCTCGGAACAAGCAACTACAGAACACATAAGAGCATCACAAAATAATTATGAGTTTATGACATCATCTTAATAATACAAGGGAGAGACTGAAAGACCCAGGAGAAACTCCAGATTTCCCTTTTGGGAAAATGTTAATGGATGCTTACAATCTGTTTTCCTTTGCTTGGATGTTACAACCAATAATACACTTTTATGTCCATAAATAAAGACTAAAGTTGAATAAATCCAACAAGCTCCTGAGCCTGCAGCTCTGAAACTTGATTCACATTCATGGTAAAGATTTATGAGTCACTTGCAGAGAATAAGTTGAAACTGCAGGATTTGGGGTGAAATTATTCAAAATGATGATTATTTTTGGAATGGTTATGCATACACACCTGATCAGAGAGTCACCTAGGCCCCCTTATCCTACATGATGAAATGTGGCAATTTTCTGCATTTCACTTTGCTTGCACAAAAGAAGCGCATGTATTTTACATGCACTGGATCATCTTGTGGTTTTATCTCCCTTTTACTCACATCTCTTACGTTCTCTCAACTATTCACATGAATATAGTAAATTTACTGATGACTACAAAGCAAAGAATTAAAACTGCCAGCACTCCTTTGTGTCTGGGTGCACATATATACACATACACATGTATTTCTATACATGCATGTTTATATGCATGCATGCATGTGAAACAAAATCTATCAGTGTTCAGGATGCAAAGTTCACCGGCCGCCCGGAGGAGAGGCCGGCAGCAGAGGCGGCCCCTGTTGTGGGAAGTGGGACTGAGCCAGGTCCCTGCTCGACCCTGCCCTCTCCCAGCCCTTGTGCTTCCCATCCGTTACCCCAGCATCCTTCCAATCTCCTTCTTCAATCAGCCCCAGCCCCGTCCTTAACCCTCTGTGTAATCGGCTTCTTTCCTTCCTTTCCCTTTCTTGTTCTTTTCCGTGTTTTCTCTTTCTTATAACTGCTTGGCCTTCACGTTTGCCCACCAGGTTTGCCGTCTTGACATCTCTTTCATCTCACCACTATTAAGGGCAGCATTTAAAAAAAAAAAGAGAGAGAGAAAAAGAAAACAATAAAAATCCTCCTGCTCCTACAACCATAAAGTGTCTGTGCAGGGAGAGGAGGAGGTGAACTGTGAATCTTAGAAATTGCAGGGTGTCCCTGCAGGACTCACCTGGCTTTCTTTTCCTCTTCATGGAATAGCTGTGAGCAGATTACGATCTCCTCAGATTTCTTTGTTATTCAGAAATACTCAATTCATTTTTCTAGTAATTTTTCAAAGACCAAAATGTGACAGCAAGGCGACTAATGGCCTCTTAATCATTTATTGAGCCACATTCCCTTCATCTGTTTTATGGGAATCACAGAGCCCTGATCCTCTAAATCTGTTGAATCACATTGCGGCTCCTGGCTTGGCCAATGAAATGGGTTTTGTAAAGTATAAGTGGGAAAAAAAAAGTTGGAAAATATACTCTGGCATATTTCATTTCCCTGTCTGTAGAATGATACCCCTCTACAGGTTTTCAGGACCCTCCTTTTATAAATCTTCGAGCAAAGTCTCAGAAACCTCATCGTTAGTCACTTTGCTCTCTCCACGTTCTTCCTGATAAGATGTTTTTCTCCGGGGTACCATATGTTTCTCCCTTTTTAGTCTTGAAACTTTTTGCTTTGTTCAGGCAATTCAAAATTGATATAAACGTTCTAATTACTCTCCTACTCACTTGGCCTGAAAAAAATCCTCTGGAGGTTTTGGAACCTTGGACAAGTTCAGGTCAAACTCCAGATTTGCTACCTTGTGCTCTTCCCTATAACTGGCTGAACAGTCTAGGCTCAACATTTGGGAAATTTATCTCCTCTCTGCAGAGACACCTAGACTGAAAGGGGCATTTTTCCACCCAACTTTTGTCTCCTTTCACAGAGTCCCTCCACCTCACTGAACCTGAAAGTTTTGTGGCTGCTCCAGTTGCCCTGATGCTAAGGGAGCAGGGCAGGTAATCACCTTTTTTGCAAATGTCTGAGTTCATGCATAAATGCCTGCAACTACACAAAGGCAGGCAATGCTCTGCAGATACCCCCATCGAGCAATTCTGAAAGTTCAGCCCACTCCTTTTCTTGCACAATAGATGCTCCCAAACTTCCCATAACAGTGTCACCCAGGCCTTCGTTATTACTAATCTGGTGTGAAATTATTCTTGCAAGAAACATGGGACTGACATGGGCATTGAATCAAAATCCTGTCTCTCAGCTGCCTTTAACTCTGAGTTTGTCTGAGATGAGAACACAGGTCCAGGTGTACATTTTTTAAATTACAACTATCTTTATCACAGTCTGGATCTCAGTGTCTCTAGATTCTGCAATCTGTCACAGTCAAGTCCTCTCTACTCGGGAATGACAATAAAGCCCGAAGACAAAAGCTCAGGAAGACTCACTTGTTACCTGTGATGTACAGGTGTCTGTAGCTAAGTATGTCTTAAAGTCATTATTCTTTTATTTACCAAGAAAATTAAATTTCACGGAACCAAAAATATTGCAACTTCAGGTTAAATTTATTGAGTAACTTTGACTGAAAACAACTTTAATGCATCAGAAAAAACTCAAAATGTTTTGTCTGACATTTTCAAATGCAGTGTTTTGATTTTTCATTTTGCAATAACCTTTTGCGCTTAGAATTTGCCAATATTAAATAATAAAAGAGGATTTTGAAATGAAAGCAAAACATTTCATTCAACTGAAAATAAAAATGTCTCTGTCTTCCTGTTACTCTCAGAAAATGATGGGGTTTTATTATGGGTTTTCCCACAATGATTATTCTAAACATGCATTTTTTTCAGTTTGGCCAGTGAACCAAAAACATCAGTTATTCACCCTTTGCCGTGTACAGTGGCATTTCCCTTTTCTATGAAACTACCCTCAGAAAGAGCAGAGCAAAGATTTCATGCTAATCTTTCCTCGTATTATCACTTGTCCCATCATCATCACATTAGCACATCAAGTCCTTTTTAGGGGAAGTTAAAACCACGTACAGGGCTGAACCCGTATCTTCTCTCCCAGGATATTATGGCTCTTCTGAACAGCTGCCCTCTGCTCCTGACTTGCTCCAACTCTCTCGAGACGGCTCCGCTGGGCTCCCACCTGCCATGTCTTGGGATGCAGCTGCTTGGAGGAGCATGATCTGCTCCAGCAAGGAATAGGCATCCTGGAATGGGCATCGCCAGCCAAGGCGTTACTCGCTTCTCCACTCTTGCTGCTGGGCACTTGGGGCTCCACGCTCCCAGCTTCGGCATTTGGCCTCCACAGCCCAGCAGATGCAGCCAAGATCACCACAGGCCCCTGTACTACAACATACAGAAACAGCCAGAAAATGGGCTTCTTGCGTCCTCTCTTCTTTATGGGGCACTAATGTGTGGACAGTTATAATTTAGCCCTGGGGTGGCATCATGCAGTAAAGCACCTTATAGTAATTATTAGCTTCTGCATTGTTATTTATGGGACTACTATGCTAAGGTTATTTTATAACATTGTTATAGATTAATAGCAATACTACTGCCTTCAGTGTGCAGACTTTGCTATGGGTTAAGACCCATGAAGGCCTGTACCGTTCAGGAGAGCCATGCAATAAAAATAAAAGAATCATTTCTAGTAAGTTCTGACTCTGATTAAAAAACAATCTTTATGAAATAGATGCTAATAAAATTGCCTTCCTAATTACCCAGAGCAGTTCATTTTCCAGCAAATATAATAAAACAGAGCTACTTGGCTCTGATTCACAAAATCTGAACCTAAGCTCATTATTAAGGCATTTAGCAGTGAAAAAGCATGTGTGCATAAGATGCTGTCCCATCAAGCAGAATGCAAGAAATCTTTTGAAGTTAGACCTTTGAAGTCTGAAGTTATTCCTGCCTTTTAAAAAAAAAAAAAAAAAAAAAAAAANAAAAAAAAAAAAAAAAAACACAGGTATTTCAACAAGAGAAAAATCTCTCTGTGTTATTTACACAGATGGAACAGAGCACCCTATTATACCATCATATTCAGTGGAGATTTCAGTTAGAAGCAAACAGTCTTAATTTAAAGAAATATTTAGAGCTGGTACATAGCACTACTTAATCTGTGGAACAATCACAGGGCTGCAAGACCTCTACATAAGAAAAGAGACCAGCCAATGTCCCAGGGCTATTATTGCTATGACTTGTAACAGAGACATCTCTTTCATCTGTCTAACTTGGGATTTTGATTATTGTAAATGTATGAATATGTTTCAGTTTAGGGGCTTATATTTATCTTTTATTTATTCTTGCTTATGCTTATGCTTCCTTCAAAAATTTCTCTAATTTGTAGGTGTGCAAATATTCTACCACAGCCTGCATTTCTCCTTGGGCCCCAGGGAACTTGACTGCCTCCAACAGCTCCAGCCTTGACTATAGGCTCCAACAGCTCCATGTTTCTAAGGACATCATCAGAAGAGGGACTTCTAGCTGCCACCAACTGGCTTTGCTAGCAAAGCCCTTGTCCCAGAGGGGTCTTCCTCACAAGGACCGTTAAAAATTCATCCCATCACCTTAACCTTCAAAGTAAAGGTGGCTTTGATTTTGCATTTTTTACCCATTTACAAATGCCTATTTTCTTTTACCAAATTAAGTATGATACACCCAGATACTACTGTGAGGCAAGAAGTACAAAAATGATAAAAAACAGTATTACTGAAAACACCATAAAAGTATGAAGAGACCTCAAGGAAGTCACCACCTCTCTGCCTAGGTGGAACTATTCCACCCAAACTCTTCTCAGCAGTTGTTTCATGAGGTGGCTTCTATCACAAGCTTCCACTTTGTGGAAGGTAGCTCCTTCTCTGGAGATCTTCCCAACCCACCTGGATGCCACCCTGTGCCATGTGCTCTGGGTGTCCCTGCTGGAGCAGGGGGCTGGACTAGATGATCTCTAGAGGTCCCTTCCAACCTCAATCAGTCTGTGATTCTGTGGTAACACTTCCAACCTGTGCGAGACAGCTGAGAGCCTCAAAAGGGCAGCACATCAACACCCATAAGCAGCGCTCCACAGCAATAAAAGGTGTAAGTGACAAACAGCAGGTATCAGTAGGAGCAGCACTAACCCACCAGCATGCATTTTTGAGGATCCTCTTCCTCGTGACCCAACTCAGATATGCACCCTTTGGGCTGCTGCACCAAGTCCCACACCTGGGGGAAAGCAGGACAGCCCTGGAGATGCTGCTCTGGGGAGCAGGCTCATAGAGAAAACCAGGAGACCAACGAGACCTCTACTAGGAGGCCAACAGCACTTCTAATGTGTTCTTCCAGAAGCCCCTGAAACGTAGCTCGGTCTCAGGTAGAGAAACCCATGGTAAAGGTGCTGCCAGGTAGGTGGGATTTTGCCTCAAGGCAGATCACTTGCTCCCACCCCAGCACGTGCACTGAGGAGGAGCCTGGCATGACAGGAAAGGTCTGGGAAGAGGTAAGCAAGTGGCAGGCCACCCGTGCAGATGGACACGCTTCCCAGAGGGCAGAGAAGTTCTCCACAGACCAGGCAAGCAACAGAGTCACTCCCCAGCTAGTTTTTAAGTCTATGGCTTGTACTTCAGCAGAGCACATACAACTTTGAGCCTGCCCCCAACTCTCTTGCATCCATACCTCTCTACAGTCCCCTCTGTGGCCACGCTGCAGGAAGCACCATCACATCATTGTGGAATATACCCAGAGATGCAACGCGGGACACGCATCCTGCGCGCTCTCTGTCTGATCCGTAACCGTCAAAGGGATTGATCCTCTCCTCCAGCGAAAAACACTTCCTCTGGCTTTATTATAGGTATAAAAATGAAAAATCCTGCTTTGCAAACAGTCTTTTTATATTAGCAATTCTGAAGACACTTGTATGCCATAAAAGTATCAAATTAACATGTGTCTTGTTTTGATTTGTTTTAAGATTTTGGTATAGTTTAAAAAAAATCAATCCCTCTGGAAAGAAGCAGCCCTACAGAAAGGAAGTCCCACTGCTAAGAGAGCTACTTCTCCTTGAAATCAGTGTTGTGTCTTTGTGTCCTTGAGAGTGACTGCAAAACCAAGGCCTTCGGTTAGCAATTCTCTTGGTGATGCATGAGCCGGAGAAAGCAGCCAGCTCCCTCTTCTAACAGGGAGAAGACTGGTTCCACTACGCTAAGAGGAGAGGAAAAAAATAGTAAAAACTTCTCCCACTCAGTGAATTAAGCAGCTCTGACTCAGAATCCACACAGGGAGCAGATGTGTGAAGTGAGAAGGAGTCATTTTTACACAGCCCCTTCTCCACCGTTAACCCCACTGCCGCGCAGCTCACTGCGACACGCACACACGCCGGGTCCCTCCGCGCGGCTCCTGGTGACACCAGCAGCACTGCAGTTCCGGTGGATGTGCTCAGGATAAAGTTTCAATCTCAACTTCAGATTGCTTTGCTTTAGTGGTGGTAAGTTAGATCCTTAACATCATCTTAATGCACTTTTTATGATTTAATTTCCCCTTTTGTGGTGCTGTTTTCCTCAATAAGACTCTTAAATTGAAATCAGATTTCCTCTGAAGGAGCCAGCCTGATTTTCTTCGAAAGCCCAGTACAATACAGTAATTCCGCTGAGACTGACAATTTTATTATGGTTGCATTTCCTTTTTGCCTACAAAATGTTTGTTTTATAAATAGGCCTTTTTAATTTAATGTATTTTTTGTACAACAGCAAAAACAGTCTGAAAACACAAAACAAAACTACAGAATTTTGTTTTTGTTATACCCGCCTTTCTTAATTTACTTTCTGTTGCCTGGGGAGGGGAAATCAGCTTTTTACCTAAGGCAAAACATATGTAAAATTTCAATCTAAAGTAAAACCCGGCTCCCCTGTCTTCAAACTACACAACACTGAACATGCGGTGCTGTAATTAAAAATAGCAAACAAAAAAAAATTGCAAACAAAAAGCTACACCGCACTTCCACGAATGAGACAAGCGCAAGCAGAAACACAGGGAAGACTGGAAACTAATCAACTGATGATTGCTTTTACAATCTTTACACCACTCACAATTTAACAAGGGTTTCTTCTTCATCACATGCTTAATTTTGAGCGCGTGAAAAGTTGCACTGGCCTCAACAGTACTTTTATGTCTTCAAGTGCTCCAGCCTCTTGGGGGATTACGGTCTCTCAAATTTTGGGCTGTCCAACTACTCTTGCATCGCTTTGCTCAGAGATGACCCCAGATCTGCTAGTGGGAGCACCACCTTTCCGAGCAGCATGAGGAGCCCGACAGGACATGTCCAAACCACGTGGCATCAACTACTGGCACATCCCCATGCCCAGCCGCCCCAACCAGTATCCCGTTGAAGCAATCGGTCCAGCAGGCCCAAATACTCCCTGTGCATAAGCCTGGAGGGGAAAGGCGAAAGCAGAGAGGTTTGTAGCCCTGTTTCAGCCCCAACAGTGTTGGGATGCTGCTCACTGGGCTCAGGAGCTTGCAGGCATTGGCACGGGTTGGTGTGGGCTATCAGTACGAGGCTGGAGCCAGGCTCAGCATCACCTCTGCGGTGTGCGGCAAGGACCACAGCCCGAATGGAGCTTCTGCTTCCCGCACACCCTCTAACGGAGCAAATACGGGAAGTCCTCCTGACACATACCCCTGGGTTACAGTTTACATTTCTGTAGTTGTCAACAACTGGTCTGAATTGTTCTGCAATGGTTTAAATTCTGGTAACAGGTTTCATATGCTCACTATAACATCTCAGTATATTAATTAGTTTTCAAGACCCCCAAGCAATAAAAATGTAGCTATTCAAGGTCACAGTTTGACTTATTTACAGCTGATGTATAACTTGGCAAACTCTGCATTCAGCAACTTTGTACAATAGAAAATACATTGTCATTCAGGTTAACAAAAGGCTCTTTTCTTTGCCACCTCACTACAATGGCCCTGCAAATGAACATCGCCTGAATAAAATCCTAACCACATTTTCACTCTCATTAACCACAGTAGGGTATCACACAATTTGCCCAGCTCCTACTTAGACCACTGTGCACCATTTTACTAGCAGCAGTTTGATGGGTTTTATGGCAGGTGATATATGGAGTGGGAGTTTCGGGAGTCGTAAACAGAAGCCACAGTGTATCACAATGTGGTTTAGGGATATAATGACTGTGTTGTAAAGCAAAGGATGACAATACTGCACTAGGCTTGAGGTAGTGAACCAATAGACCAAACAGCTCAACATAATTCAAGCTACAAACAGAGAATCCTAGGTGTGTGCTGGCCTTCCTATATCTTTCATTAATTACCCCTGATGAATTTGAATAAGAACTAGTAAAACTGAAATAAATCTGGGGCCAAGAGAAAAATTATAGAGTATCTCCTGCATTTCTTGGCAATATTCTCCTTTCCCCCAGAGCACATACACACGCCCCAGACTACCCAGTCTATAACCAGCCTTTTCTATCTGGTTGATTTTGCTGCCGTGGCTGTCACCACTTACCAACACACCACAGAAAAACTGCTCTGATGATCCTCCTCTGTGGGCAGCGGGGCAGAGCCTGCTCCTAGCTGCGTCCGCAGAAGCTGGGCAGGATGATACCTTGAGCAGAATGACTTTCCTCCCTCCCTCCCCAAAAATATATATGGTCCATATCTATGCTTTGAACTCTGGCCACGCTCTAGTTTTCCATAAAGCACTGCCCTCCTCTTTCAGCCCTACAGAAACTCCTTAACTCACATTTTCACATTTAAGCACAATGATTTTTCTGGGTGATCCATTCGGTTGAGTCCACTATGAGGTATTTGGATTGGTATTTCTGCAGCGATCCTGCAGTGGTCAATCCTTGCAATTCTCGCAGAGATTTTTTTTGGTTATTGATATTGGCTAATTATGGCACGGAATAAGAAAACTGCCTGCCTGGTTCCCAAAGCTGTGTCATTAGCCACATTGTGATAGATTGGTGTCAGTGACAGAGCTTTCTCCCAGCATTCAGAAACTGTTCAGCTGCATTTAAACCAAATAATAATACTTAGCACATATAGCGCTTTGCATATTCAAAGCACTGTACAAACATCAATTAATTAATCCTCATAACATCCCTGTGAGGTAGGTAAGTATTATCTCAGTTTTACAGATGGGAAAGCAGACACAGAGAGGTTAAGTAAAATGAAAAATTAAGGTGGAGGTGTGCTGGTTAATTTGGAATTGCATTTTGTGCCTGTTTGAAAAATTAGAAGGTGCTGCACCGGGTCTCCGTTATCCTGCCGGAGAATGCAGCATTTTCCTGGGCTGATGCCCCTGGTAAGAACCACTGCTCCAGTGAGGCACCTCGCGGCTAAACTTCCCTGCTCATATGCTAGAAACTCACCCCTAGATATGTCCTTCCACTTACGGTAAAACACAGACATACAAAAATACATATATATATAACCTACTTACTAATATATTCTGTAACAACCACAGATGAGTTTGTGACAAATAATCTATTTTGTTAAAAGTAATATGAGGAAGCTAGGAAATGACCCATTTAGAGTACTAGAAACTGTTTATGCCAAAGCTTGGAGATAATTGTTTTTTCTCCTTCTTTTTCAAAGGAAGTAATGTTAATAAAAGTGAGGTCCAGCATTTTACTATCTGAAGTCAAGACTGTGTACTGTTGCTGCCTACCTGCTAGGTTATTGTATCTCTTATTTTAGCAAAGATCTGTTCGCATCCATTTAATTTCCACGCTCCCTCAATGTGCGGGCTCTGTGTTAAATACAAAAAGCGCAAAATTGACATTGAGTGGTTTTGGGGGCACGGGGAGATGGTGTAGGTGTTTGCTCCATCTACCCCATGCATTAACCCACACAAATAGAAAGAGGGAACAATTGACAGATAGCAGTTCTGCAGAAAAGAGCCCAGCGGACCAGGGGCTGTGGCTCACAAGCTGAATGTACATCAACAATAGTATGCAGCTGAGAAAAAGGCAAATGGCACACTGCGATGTTTAAACAGAAGTGGAGTCTGCAAGACTCATAAAGCAATCCTTGCACTTTGCTGAGTGCCAGGGAGGCCTCACCTGGTGCATTGTGCTCTCTCGCAGGCTCCGCACTTCACGAAAGGCACGGCCCGATTGCAGAGAGTTCAGAGGAAAGCGAGGAGAACAATCAGAGGTCTCAAAACCATGACTTGCGAGGGAAGATTGAACACAGTGGGGTTGTTTGCTCTAAAGAGGAGACTGAGGGGAGACATGATAACAGTCTTCCTGCGTATAAAAGGCTGCAGGAAAGAGGAAGGGAACAATCTGTTTTCCATGCCCATGACCAAAAGCACAAGAAAAAGCTGGCAGCAAAGAAGATTAAAGTCACATATTAGGAAAAGCCCCTTCAGTAGCAAGAACAGTGAAGCTCTGGAACAGATCTGTAAGAGCAATGTGGAGTTTCTGTTGCTAGAGGTATAGGAGATTTTGCTTTGGGGTAGAGGGATACACCAGATGACCCTCCTCAAGGTCCCTTCCACCTCTGTGATCCTACGTTAGGTGTTAGGAAGAGCAGATGCTCAAAGGCTAAAGTAACTCCTGCTGCCACTGCGACGGTGCGGGTGGTCGGCAGCATATAGCTCACCGCGCTATGCCAGACACCGACCACCTTAACTGTTCTTGGAGCTGCTTGGAGGGAGCCAGGCTGTCTTAAACAAGCAGACACTGCCCCTGGCTGCCTAACATGCACGTCACTCTTCTGCACGCTTCCTCCTAAACTTGTCCTTGGGAATCATCAGGTGTCAGAAACGGGCAGCGTCTGCGGCCACCACAGCCTCGGGCAGGTTCAAGCTGCACCCAGGAGCTCGTCTGCTAGGGGTCCCCAAAGGCTGGCACAGCCGCTTGGGAACCATTTATTCCCACCCAAGCAGCTCCAGTTGTGCCCAGTTCGACAGCCGTGTCCTCTGCATCTCCTTGGTGGAGAACAGAGGGAAAAAGAAGTTTGCTCTTTTTAATATTTTCCTCCCTACATTTTTGACTTTTCCTGACCCCTTCAGTTTCCCTCAGCAGTTCCTTTGATTACATTGTCCCTTTCCTTCTTCCCCTTGACATCTCTTCATAATCTCTTTTAAGCAAAAGGGTGGCCAGTGCACGTTGAGTTAAAGTCACAAATATATTATGTTTAACTGGGTACAAAGCAGGAGAAAGCAATCTGC
Organism: Crypturellus undulatus; assembly: GCA_013389825.1. NCBI lineage: Eukaryota > Metazoa > Chordata > Aves > Tinamiformes > Tinamidae > Crypturellus > Crypturellus undulatus. The sequence continues at coordinate 291,239 of VWPW01028816.1, forward strand.
CAAACCCTGGTGAGCGCTGGATGTTTCATCTGCTTCATCTTTAATATGCTGCTCGGAACATCCCCTCTAGCCTTTTCTGACACAATGTAGTGATTTGTCTGAAACCGTTTGGACGCTACTGATCTCGTGGGGTTTTCAGAGACCACTGCTTTTTGAAAGCGGGCATCTGACCCTAACAGTACCAAAATTATAAAGGAACTCCCCTCTGTTTTGGCTACAATAGCTTGCATAGCCACCACAGCACTAGAAACCTTTTAGGATAATCACAGTTTAAGAGATATCAGCAAAAATAATATTCCTTTAAAAATATGAAGTCAGGTTTCCTCTTCTATATTTTTCAGCACTGAAAAGGAAAAAAATAATATTGACGCAGACATTAAACTTTTTTTCCCCATACAACTTAAATAATTCTGAGTAAAACGACCCATCTCGAGCATTATCTGCCAGAAATGTTTGGCAGCTTTCCTCTGGCATTCTTCTTTTTTATAGGGTTATTTTGGACGTGCTGCACCTCTCTCATCCGCTTTGAACAGTGATTCTGGCTCCAGTTTTGGCCCCACTAATGGGTGGGATCGTAGGTTCCACCTTTTTTTTTCAGGTGCTTCTGATTTAGGAGACTGCAATTGCTCAGGATGAAACTTCCTTTGCCCTGTTCTGAACATGGACTGAATTATTGGCATCTTACAACAGGAACATGGATTCTGCTCCTAAAAAAAACCATCAGGTGGAAGGGATCTGCGGATATCCTACACAACACCTTCAAATCCTACCTCTTGGAAACAGAGGCTTTCACATGCAAAGCCCTCCACATCCAGGGAGATGGGGGCAAGATTTATTCCAGGAGCCTTTAGCCATTGACACGCCAAGTTCGCACTGGGCCTGGAAGGAGTCCAAAAATGCCTTTCCCCCGTTTCCTATAGGATTTGAAGACAATCTGCCCTCTGATTTAAATGAACACAGACGTACACAGAAGAAAAAAAAAAGAAAAAAAAAGAACAAGAGTTAATTAATTTGCTGCAATATTGATATGACAAAATGAAAGCAGCATGTGAATGACAAAGAAAAATTCACTGTCTTTCACAGGCTAAACAAGAAAGTGAGCAGTTAATAAAGGCTGATACAGTAAAACCCTGCATTTCCTCGGTGCTAGAGAACCTGCTCAAAACCAGCCTGGAAGACAACGTCCATGACGGTAATATTTTCAACAAACCAATTTAGGGATGCTAAAGAAGCAGTAAAACAAATGAATGCAGGAACCCTGGGGAGACAACCTGGTGAGCATATGTGGTCCCCAAAAGAGGTGGCTGGACCTTGGAAGGCCACCAGCGCTGCATGGGCTTCGGCACAGATTTTAGAAGGCCTAATGCAAGGAAACCAGAGATTAAAGGGGTAGGGAGCAATACGGATGACTTTTTCAGGGCATTGAATGAAATACAAACCTGCAAATAAAAAAAAAACAAACATAAATAAGTTAGCAAAGTAGTTTGCACCCACATGGAAAGGGTGTGCTTTACTGTACACTTAAAAAAAGTCAGATGCAATATTCCAGTTATTTTCAAACCTAGCATGCACACTTAGCTTGAAACACAAATTTCCACTCACCATCCACATCAAGGCAGAAGCGATGAAGTGTCTTCATCCTTGTAGCTTTTTTTTTTTTTGTGGCTTTTGCTAGACATGGCAAAGAGAAGCGTCTCGTTGTGGTCTCACCTAGCTCAACAACTTAGGAACACTTTGAATGCACTGAGTTCAAGAAGTTAACACAGTACTAGGGAGAACAAATGCGTCTCCCCAGGATTCAGCTTCTCTTCTCCCACTTGCCTGTTCATACCCTCACTTAAGACATTTATTTTGTATCACTTCGTCAACTGTCATATCACATACTGATTATTTTAATTTCTTCTTTCCAAGGTCATTTTTACAATGACTTGTATGACAGTTCCCTGAGAGAATATCTCTTGCCTTTCTTAGTGCATGGAAAGTTCCTAGGGTTCCTACAATGGGATATCAGCAATAAACACCACCAGGAAGGAGCAGAGCCTAGGATGTGCATGCACTCTCAAAAACAGCAGCAGAGACCATGCGATGCAGGCACAAGTGCTCAGGCTTGTAAAACACAGTCTTTTCCAGCACCTACTAAATTCGGGGCAAAATTTATATCAGTTTCAACAGGAGTGAGATTTCAACCATACAAAATCCACCACTCATTCATAACGTGGTTTGACAAGAATGATTAAGAAAGGGAGAGTAATATTTTGAATCCAATATAAAACCTCAAATGGACTGCTCTGTCAGGAATCCCGTGCAACACTAGCTGCACAGGAGACACTTGGTTCCTCCCACACTGCCACAGAAGCATGAGCACTGGCACCTGGTTTTGCAGGCATTTGTGGCAGTCACCCCTCTTGCAGCTTGAGGATCTGCTCCTCATGTTTTGCAACCAGCCATTATTAGCATTAACAACGGCTTCAGGTACCCTTCAAAGGAGGAAAGTTTCTCCAGCACAGCATTATTTGCTATACCATCTAAAAAATGGAAGTTTCCTCAGTGAGTATCCATTGCACACATTTTTAAAATTCCTGCTTCACGTTGAAAATGATGATGCCTTTGCCACTTCTTGACATGAACCTGAACTCAGAATTCTAAGCAGGACTATGCAGAATTGAATTACATTTCATCTCCTTCAGCAATCCATCTTTTCTATTTCTGCTCATTTGCTGTAGCTGCAGAAGTATTGAGTGCTGCAAGATATACTTAGTTTTCTAAGCCATGCAAGTCATTATGAATGGCCTTGTGTCCAGGTAAAGGTTAAGGAGGTCCTTTGTTGTTCTAGTTTAACTTGTCCCTGACACTGCAGCCTAATCATTCCACATAATAACAGCCCTGATACACAGGCCTGAGTCAAAGTCACAAGTCAATAAATCCATTCCGTCCTCCCTTTCAGGCAAAGTGTTGAATAGCACTGAGTGTGCAGTGTCACAAAACCCCGCAGTCTATCACATCAAGGTCGTCTGGTATACAGTGCAAAAACTTTCTTTCTTAAGTGCCTGGCGTGCTCGCAAAGGCAGAACGCGGTGTGTGCACTAACGAGCGCGCACCACAGACTTTGCAGGAGATGAAAATGAGAGCCTGGCAGAGGAACGGTTTGAGTTCCACGTGCTTCATCTCCTGGCTGCTGCTGCTCCCAATGTGCCAGGCCCGAGGGAAAGGAGCAAGGCTGCGGCTCAGAGAGAGCACTCCTTTCCGGCACCACCTCACACGTGCAAAGACAAGTCATAGCTGAAGGCCCTGGGTTTATTTGCTGAGGTTCACTGTGCATTTGAAGTCTATTCTAATAGTCTAATTCCAGTAATGCGAGTTGTTTGCCCCTGAGAAAAGAGACACACCACTACATACTGAATCATTTTTTCACCTTTAGTTAAAATAAATAAATAAATAAATAAACCCAAACCTCAACCCCTTAGGTGCCAGGTCTCTAAAAGGATGTGAGACTGAGTTACAGTTTGTTTACTTTGTTAAGGGACTTACAGCTCTTCCAGTTTCACAAATTCTTGTGGTGGATGAGAAGAGTGAGTGTAAATTAACATGAATAATAGGACAATGTGTACTTTCCAATTGTCTAATGCATTTCCCAGAGAAAACCTAGTCAGGCTTTTCAACTCTTTATTATTATTATTATTCCTTAATTAGTGGGTGCATTTGGTCTAAAATAAGCGTGGGCTTATTAGAAATACCTAGATGAAGATGTTGCGCATGTTCCTCCACGCCTTTCTGCCTCCTAGTGCAGTTCTATTCAGCTATAGATTCGCTATTCCAGTCTTGGGCTTTTCTTTTCCAAGTTGTGCAGTAGTTTTATGATGTTGCCAAATGTCCCCTAAGGATTGAGAAAGAAACTATTAAACCCATTTTCACATTTGCTCAAAGGAAGGATCTGAACCCTGGACAGTGAAAGGCTAATGCACTAACTTATAGCTCAGCCCCACACTTTTTTCATCTATCACTTCAACCTGTTCACAATGTCAGGGAAAAGAGACGATACAATATCCCAGCTGATCCAGGGAAGCAAGAGGCTGCCAAAAGGCAATCACAGCAGCATTTCTAAATACTGCTGTTCTCAAAAACTGAATGCTACCATACCATTTCAGGGAGCAGAAACAGTGGGGATGACGGTGTGTGGCACTTGGTGGGGAAAACACCATGCCAGAAACACTGCAGCTGATACGCTGTGATACAGTTCAGAAAAATGTCTTGCATGTGTCTGCTATGAAATAATCTAGATGCCTGAATCCCAGCTAATTCCCATTTTTGGTGCCTAACCCGGCACTGCGGTCACTAACGTTGCCACTCAACTGCCGTCTTACATCTGGGCAGCTCCTGTTTTTGCCAAAAAATTGTCTTTCCTATTACCTCTTATTTTGCAACAGTTTTGTGACTGTTGACCAGCTGGCACCTACCTAGCACATACACAAGGCCCTTCGTGCTCCAGAAATCTGGCATGTGTTCAGTTGCTTGAGTTCTTGACTCACGCAGCATGCTACATAGTAGGAAGGGGTTGTGAGCTCCCTTCAGGATCTTTGCTATGCAGCTGGAGACAGGATTCAAAAGACATGTTGCAAAACACTCTTGCTATGCCCTGGAATCCAGAAACAGCCCAAGACGACACTAATTCCAGAGCAATTATGAGCAATAAAGGAAAAAAATGCTGAATATGAATTACAAATGATGTTGTCTCTCCACAGCCCTTCGGAAATGTCCAGACTTTGAACTAAGTTGCAGTTGTCCTCAACCTGCAAAGAACCTACAATCTGCAGCTCCGAAAGCAAAGACCAAGACTTTATATCAGTGCTTATTATAATTGGCCATAATTATCCCAAAGAACACAAAGTAAACCCTTTCCAAGAAACACTAGAGCTGAGCTCTCACGTTATTGAGTTATTATGGATTTTGTGTATTATACTTGCATTCTCTCAGGTATAACGTACTCAACTGTCTCTCCTCTCAGTGGGAGAGGTTCACTAGTGCAACCATAAAATGAGGACATTGTGGAATGACCATCCTGCACCAGAAAGCAAGGAACATGTTTGAGAAACCACTGGCTGCGCTCTTGCATGGGGAATGTAGATACTCATGTTGCACTCTATTGCATGTGACACTTCTTGCAGTTGTAAAACTTTAAGGAATCAACCGTTACTTTTTTGATTTACACTAGTCTATCTTCATTTTTATAGATTTCTCTGCCATGGTTGGATGACTGTGCTTGCTGCACACTTTATAACAAGAAGAATATTTGAAATGCATTTCCTTAAGATCTTTGAAGCCCTCTACTGCATGGAGATTGTTAGCAAGAGAAGTCAGGCAGTCTCTCCCTGCCATTCCAGAAAGATGCTTCCTTTATGCTTGTATTTAATTACTTGTTTCGTTACTGGCTTTTAGGAGGGTAGCATACTGAAGATCAAAAAATAAATAGTAGGACCACCTATCTTCACGGCTCTGGGGAGAACATCTGGAGAGAGAAGTTTTATGACTCTTGGCTTGTGTCCTTTTGAAATGTTTTCAGTGCAAAATGATCTACTTCTCTCACATTTTACTTCCACAGAGACAAGCTGCTCTGTGGCATACTAGGATGCCATGCCACAAATATATTCATTCTGCTGTCACCCAAATATCAGTTCCCAAAAGCACTTAAAACTGACTTCACAGAATTCAAAGAATTAATGCACCAAATGGGAAAGTTATGTACATTTCAAATCCTGCTGCTATTTCACCCAGTTGTTACGCTGCCACGCCACCCTGTTACTGATATTGCTTCTGTATCTGTCTGCAGCTTCATAATGTGTCAGACTGCCCCAGAATCGCAGCATGGTGAGGACAGCAGTAACCTCTGCAGATCATCTGGTCCAAACCCCCTGCTCAGGCAGTGGTACCAAGAGCAGGTTGCTCAGGACCAGCTTTTGACAGTCTCCAAGGACAGGAAACCCAACCATCTTTCTAGGCAACCTCTTTCAGCAATCAGTCATTCTCCAAGTTGTTTAAAAAAAAAGAAAAAAGAAAACAAAACATTCCTTGCATGGTAGATGCTCCAAACCCTTAATCTTCTTAGTAGCCCTTCACTGGATTTACTCCTATAGCTCTGCATCTCTCTTGTATTGGGGCACGCTCACCTAGACCCAGCACTTCGAATGTGGCCTCCCCTATCTTTATCCTGAGTGTAAGGGATAGTACCGAGCGTATCACAAAAGCAACTACTCCCACTGTGGGAGTCCAGGTCACACACAGAGAAATTCCCATCAACAGCCCATCATCATTCCTACCCATGAGTTGTCCTTAGCCAGACAACAGTGACAGTCCAATGATGAAGATCACTCCTGGAGGTGCCCGTTACCTTTGTCAAATACTTGGATGCTGTTCTGACATCATTTATTAGAGTCACCTTGTGCTCTTCTAGCAAGCAGGCCCTGGTATTGTCCTGGTTGCAATACACATTTGCCAAATTAAAACTCCAACTTAGTTTACAGTTATCTGTAAATCTGATCTTATCAACATGCAAAGGCGCTCTGTCTCCTACCAAGCTGTAGAGCACATTCAAACAGCAGTACCAAAGCTGGGGTAAGCACCATGGCTGAAGCTCAATCTCTTGAGACCATGCTGGGCCCCTTAAATGACAGAAAGGCCACTGGCTGCATCTGCATTAGTGTTTCGCTTCAGGACAGCCACGCAGCTTCGAAAAAAATCACCCAACGGTCCTCACTGATGGCACCAACTGCTTTTGGTGCACATCTCGTTTCAGAAAACCAAAAGTTTTGCTCCAGGTACACACCAATCTCCTCTAACTCCTAGCGCTTGGTGGGAACATTCTGTCCACAGGGTCTAGCCTGAAGTTAATCCCCCACATTGCACTTATGTAGCTGTAGTAGAACAGCCTGTTATACTCACTGATACACTCCTACTTGTCCCCACAGATTTGCCAATGAACACATACTTGTAGGGTTTTCTTTAATAATTTTTATTCACTGAGTAAATAAGGGATCTAGGGTGGCAAGGCTCTTCACCTCGACTCAGTTACATCCCTAACATCGGGTGGCATTTCAGTCTCACCGAAGAGGAAAGGAGCTTCTCCCTGACTGCAATAGCAGCAGGCTAGAAGCAATGGCTGTGGAGCATGTGTTGCCTCTATGGGACCAAGGAGAAGCTCTAGACCCAGGTCCCTCACACGGTCGCACCGAGCACTAACCTCAGGGTCATCAGAGCAACTTTGAGTTTAACTTTTAAAAAACCTCGCAGTATTTCCTTCAGGAGAATGTTTAAGCATGAGTGTAAGTTTGTCAAATGCCATCTCTGACCTCCAAAGCTTTTATTGATTACCTGCAAGTCCATTGTGTTGCATTACACTCACTCAGGCTGCAAGGCAGCCAAGAATAAGCTAAAAAGTCAGATTTTTAAAGGAGATAAGAAATACCCCAATTCCTGGGTTAACAAATGGTGCTACAATTAGTTTTACAGTAGAGACAAGTAATATTTTATTATACTGTACCCACTACAAGAAAATCTCACCAGAAGAACCTCTGAAAATCTGAAGCTCTGCAAAAACTGAAGGAGACAACAGCCTTTTCCAAATGAATAAATAATGTCTGTGGAGCCTAGTGGGTATTACTGCAATTGCATATCAACTAATGCTTCCCACAGTAAAAAAAAAAAGAAAAAAAGAAAAAATAACAGCAGTGCAATTTTGATGATAGGATTCTGCTAAGAGAACCTAAAATGCTACTCTCTCCTTGGAAGCTATAAACCACCAAGGGTGGGAATCAGTCTCAAAAATGGGATTTACATCATGGAAATGCTTTGGTGAATTCTTCTACCAAAACAGAGGATCTTATTTGATCCTTGTCCCAAATGCGGCTCCTTGGTGCACAAATCACTGGATTCAACGGGGATTTTGTGAAAACCATGGAGAACTTCACTCTCTGCCTGAAAAGAAATGTTGGACAACATTATATTTTCCAAATGGGGAGTGGATGAACTCCGTTTGCCAGCTTTTTACCCTCTGTTTCCCTGGGATCCCCAGGGGAAGAGAGCCACCTGAAAACACCCCTCACATCTACTTACAAAGCAGTTTTTCTTTGTCACCAGGATGCCACACTACAACACATCCGGATATCCTGGGAAAGACAAGAAGGCAAAATACATAGGTGGGAAAAAATGTCTAGAACTTCAAACAGAGGAGAACAGCCATGGGGAAGAGACTGGGAGATGAAAATCTACCTGTGAGGATCCTGAAGGTAAGGAAGAATGTACTCCATCTCTTTTATCTTTGAGTGGAGAGTCTAGTGTTATTTATTTTGTCTGAAATACATACTGACAGACCTCAAACAGAACTAAATTAAACACTCACGCTCCAAGGGCTGCGTCTTCAGCAGGGGTTCACAAGAGGAACCTGAGGGTTTTCTTCCCCTCCTAAATTCTAGCGATCATCTACAGGGCATCATCTCTTCTAAGTCAGTCTGCAAGACAGGCTTCCTCGCAGGACAGCCTGCCCACAGCACCCCGCTGTGGCTCAGCAAAGCCTCAGAAAATCTGGACCAAGTTACTTTCATGTGAGACCTCGGAAGAAAAGAGCTGGTGGCAGCAGAAATCCAACATGGGAACGGAAAGATGATTTGCTGCACTTTACAGGGGAGGAAGATATGGTGGGACTGCAAGAAACAAATCTCTCAACCACCAGGGACATCGATGCCGAAATGTGCAGCCCCGGTTGCCCACATGGCCGTCACATCGGGACTGCGGAGGGCATCGAGGTTGATGCACCTGAACCAGCTTCCTAACAAACCCCCACTGCCCCCTTCATCTTCTTTACCCCACATACAGCATGTAAAACTCTTTAAGCCTGACATTCTGATTTAGCAAAAACCCATACAGTTTTTTCCCTCTTTTATTAAAAAAAAAAAAATTTAAATGAAGCTCTTGTTAAAGGGAATGGAAGTGATACAGCTGTGGCTGTGATTAACGTAGTTCAGGGTTGAACTGAATATTGCTTCTTCCCCGCAGTATTTTTAATTACACTCCTGATTTTATATTTGGAGACCATCATAGACCTGTTCTGGTAAATTGTCAAGCAACCACAAGTCAAATATGTGTTAAATATGAGAATATACTGCCATTTTTATCTGATTTGTGGTTCATTCACACTATGTTATCTACTTTTAATTAAATACCATAAAATACACATGGTCAGCAGTTTGACTTTTCATTTCCTTACAATGTCAGTAATTCAGCTTGATTGTTGCCACCTACCATAGAATTGCATTTTAAAGATGTTACCCCTGCACGGTGCAGATTCAATATCGGAACAATTTAAACTAGTTGCTAAAAATAACTGGCACCTACTCAGTAGCAGCTCTACCTTTAACAGTCACATGCAGATTCTCGACTCCTTGCCTGCCTGATGAGGACAGGCAGCCTTGAGAGGCATTGCAGCGGCCTTGATTTTGGGGGGTTTGTGTCAGCTTTTGTTTTTGTATGAAATGCTTGTGTCATCTCCCTTGCTGATTGATAGTCTACCTCGTTCATTAAAGATATGGCTCAGATTTTGCTAGATTACCCCAGGCACTGGAAATAAGAACCTTCCTACTGGAGGCATGTTATGCATGGACTTAAAGTTCACCACTTCATTAATAACACTCCTCGGCTGGACGTTTTACATGCTGCTCTGATATATGACTGCTTAGGTGCATTTTTTTCCTCCTACCACTCCTTTAAAGGAGACTGAGTCTTTTTCAGCATTATTTTATTCTTTCACCTTCAGCCTATATTACTTGAGCCCTGCAATGTCAGATTCCATTATCTGACTGGATTTCTTTCAGTGTAACTGGACAATTTTTCAGCACTCACAGCATCCTGCAGAAGGAGTTCCATGCATTACCTACAAGTACCATGAAGAAGCAACTCTTTGTGCTTGCTTTAAACCCCAATTTGGTAGTTTAGCTCTTGCATTGGAAGAAAACCATCACACTCTGCTCACTTTCCCCGTTAGTCATAATTTTACAACCCCCGTCATCCCTTCATCCTATTTTTCCAGGCTAAAGCACCCCAGATTGTTTTGTGATTTGCTATACAAAGCATTCCATATGTCTAATTGCTCATCCTGCTTTACCATGGCTTTGCCAGTTCTGTTACATCTGAAGGGGTGGAACAGAATTAAATATTCTACTACGTGCAAAGTATGGATATGTAAAAGGCCAGAAGATTTTTGTATTATTTTACTAATAACTCCTCACAGTAAATCAACTTTTTTGAACAAATAATAAGTCCTGACTTGATGCTTTCATAGGATAATCATATAACCACAACACCTTTTTTTTCCTGAATGGTGATATTCTGTTTCACACTCATCATTCATCATCCATATAACATTCAGACTTTAAGCCCATACACACAAGTATATCCACACTGAAATTCATCTACCACTTTATCACTCACATGAAAAGTTTTGAAAAGTATGAAAAGTTTTTCTGTTTTTTGTTTTTTTTTCAGTTAGCCCTTGTCTGTATCTTGAATAAGACAAAGACAGGCTTCTCCTGCAAACTTTGTCATCTCATTATTCAGGCCAATTTTAGAACATTATGAAAATACTAAACAGTATAGACTGTAGTAGAGGTCCCTGCAAGTTTCCACAGTGGACATGTCCTCTCTATTGCTCTCCACTGTTTTCCATCTTTTAAACAATTATTTATGCAGGTGAGAAGCTGATGGAAGCTTGTTTTCTGTAAGACCCTTGGGTAAAACACGTTTTTTTTTAATATGCCTTTGAGAATTACTTGAGGACCATATCATCCAGATCTCTCTGTTCAGTTGCCGGGGGATTCCTTCAAAAACCTCCTAAAGATCTGGGAGGCATGTTACCCCTTTTCTTTCTTAAACACACAGCTTCAACATTTTGAAGAATGCTTTCTTACTTCAAGTAACCTGTTTTGCCCTGTGATTAGTCCTGTTAGCTTCCCTTTAGTCATTATGAAGTAATTTGAAGAAAAACAGATGATGATCATTCCTTCAGAAGTGCTCAAAGGTTAGCACTAATATATTTGCAAGTTATCAAAAACCAAATTACAGCAAATGCATTTTTGAGAAGCCAGGAGTATTTTATGCTCCACCAGCAAAAGATTTAATCAGCAGCATATTTCCCAGGTGTCACAGGTCCTACACCATCTCCCTTGGCCAGCATTATTAAAGATGCTGTTAAAGCTTTCCCCGTACAGGCAGATTTTGGCTTCTGGAATACCTTCATATGACTGATTCCCTTTGACATAATCTAGGGAAACCTTTCCCTGAAGTGGCAGCTATGAATAGATGGAGAAGAAAAGCCCCGACATACCTATGCCCTATTGGCCATTTGCTGAAAATGGTTGGCTAGGTCTTGTCCAAGACTCTTGACCCTTTTGTTTCTACAGCACAGGTGGCTTCTTGCAGAGTCCCAACATCAAACCATCCCTCTGCAGTCAGCACTTCTAGGTGTCAGCTGGAGTTGTGCATCCAGCTTTGGTGTTGGGAGCTGTGACCAATGTCCAGCAGCCAGAATCCACAGGAGAGGAGCATGGCCCATGCGAGGAGACTGAAAAAACGTAGGGGAAAATCCTCAGGTACGGAAGCTGAGGGCGGACAGGAGAAGAGTCTTATATATACATATGTATATATATATATGTTTTATATATATATATATATATATGTATATACATATATATATATTATTGATAGATAGATAGATAGATTGATAGATATATATATATATAGATAGAGGGATAGAGGATGGGAACCGCTTTGTCCTCTGTATCTGTAGCAGGTAGGATAAGAAATAATGAAGAAGAAAAGGAAGAAAAAAATCAGTTGCATGCTATGAAATACTTTAAGAATATGAATAGTCACCAGAGATCATTAACAGCAAATTAGACATGTATCTGTATGGAACAAAATAGGCAGGGTATATCTTGTTTTAGGGCAGAAGATCTCTAAACATCCCTTCCAGTTCTATTTTCTCTGATTTGTAATCCAAATTCCATTGGTTAATATGTCCTTTGAATCAACCCTTAAAATTTGTATATTCTGACAGTAATTGCTTTAAGACAAATGAAAAGAACAATGTATTCTTAACTCAGTATATTTAACTGAAAGGACAAAATATTTCACCGAAGAGACAAAAAAAAAGAGTTACTGGTGAAGGAAGAGAGCACTAACAAGTCAGAATGATGTTACAAAAGGGAAGAGCTCTTACATAAACTATGAAGAAACAGTGAATGAACCAGAGGCTTGTTCAGTCTAAAGAGGGTAGACATGAAAAAAAAAAACTTTCAAAATAGACAAATAAAATAGGAACATTAGAATTTTAATTGTAGATTATCTTGGAAGCCAGAGATAGAATACCTAAGCAAAACTGAGCAGTATCCACTTTCTCCATATAGCTAGTTAAAATGTTCTTCTTGAGAGAAGAGTGAAGTGGGAGCCCTTATGCTACGAAGAGAAAATACGTGAACAAAGGAAAAAATGTCACATTAGCTAACTGTTCTATAAGCTTATAAGCCTAGGAGGCCTCATCTGTAGTACCTTGAGGTGACATTTTCTGAGCACTATTTATGATGATTAATCATTTCCACTAAGGGGAAAAAACAAGACTCCTCAAAAGGAAAAAAAAAGTCCTAAAAGACTGTGACAAGTCAGCCCAGCCTGTCTGGTTTGTAATTCTACCCAGTATCTTCTGTCTAAATAATTGAAAGCAAACCTCTCCCTACATAAGAAATTACTACTGAAGAACAGTTAGTAACTTCTATCAAGGCAGACAACAGATTTTGGTGTTGCACAGAGGTAGCACTTTAGTGTTTCTAACCCTCTAGGGTCAGAAGGTCCAGGTTTTGGCGTCAGTGACGAGAATGGCAGCGTCACACATTTACGTCCTCAGCCACGGCCAGCAGAGGGGCCTTGGGTGCCCTGTGTGGTTGTAGGCCCTGCATGGCTGCAAGCGCCGTGTAGGCAACTGCCAGCGCCTCCTGCTCCCTTCCATAGCTGGCATTTAGGCTTAACTTGGGTTAGAAATATAGACTAGTGCAAAGCACCCGAAACACAGCCAGCTTAGGTTCCTTCCTTGCATTCTTAAAGACATTTCTAGAGAAAGGCATGTAAAATTTCACCTGAACAAAGCAGGGGGAGGTAGGCCCTTTCTTTGCTGTGGAGGGACCAGCTCTCCCCAGAAACTCTCTGAGCAAATATCTCTTTTGGCCATATTAGACTTAATGAGCCTTTCCTTCCTGAATAAAGAAGTTCTGATGTGCAAAAGCCCTCGCTGTGCCTTTAGAGCTCTTCCACATTGCTGTCACACTTTAGTGGCAGTTGAGGAGACAGCTGAAAAAGCGTCTTCAACTTACCTCCTCTCTCAGATTTTGGGACAGTAAAGGCAAACAGTTTGGAATATTTAGGGCTGCTGATCAAAAAAAGACACACCAAAGAAAGACTATGGGGAATAAACTAAAGCATTTGTTAAAACATTACTTGTAAGTAATGTAGATAGTAGATCCCCAAAGCAGAGGCCTCAAGGATGTGATAGAGGCCAAGAAACCATGAGGGTTCAGCATTACTTCCAGGTCTTCCAGAGATTTTCTTTGAAAATTTCTCTCTCTAATCCTCAGCCTCTGGTCTATACACTATGGATAAAAACAATTTTTAGCTATATAATAAATGCTGAGAAGTAAAAATTATCAATGGGAAGAAAATGTTCTGAGATTCTTGCGTGGGAGATGTTACAGAAGGTCAAAGTAATGTCAGGTCAAGGCAGATCTGCCTTTCAATATGAGCATTTGTATTTACTGAACACACCACTAATTAGGTTTGCCATGAGCTGAAAAGAAGGTATGATTGTAAAAGGATTACAAAAGAGATCATGAGGTAACCCCAAAATGTTAACAGTGAGTATGACATTCAGGACCAAATCTAGCCCTGACACCACTGACATAGCTACACCTTAACTAACAGGAGTTGCATTTATACTGAATTTGCCCCTAACACCAGAAAAATTCAAGATAGACTTAAAAAAGGGGTTTCTGGTTATGAGGATGCTCCCTCTATGGACTAAACTCTCCACGATATAACAGATTTTAAAAGATGTAATGAGCCAGCTATAGCCGAAGTGCAAAAGATGAAGTGTTTACCAGCACCGTTTTAATCTTCACAGATTTTATAATGACAGATCAATTTTCTATCACAGAACGTTTCTAGGTGTCCTTATTTCACAGATAGAGTTTGCTTATCTTTCTGACTAATAAATATCAATGTAGAAGGTCTGCTGCAGAGACCACCAGAGCAACAAGGCTTTTTGCCTTACTTAAAGCACTTTGGAGAAAGTTTTGGTATGGGAGTGCTGCTGAGGCCAGATCACCATGAGAGCCAGAGCTCTGCAACTCCTGCAAGTCCGTGAGATCATGTTCTTGGGACTCCCAAAGGGCAGGGCTGGCGAGAGCTACCTGAGCAATCCATCACACAACTGTCCAGCAAGGCTGGATGGCAGCACCACGTGCAGTTTCAGTTTCAGTGCATCTCATAGGCATTTTTATTGTTGTCTCTTCTTTCATAAAATAAAAATAAAATTAAAAAAAATAACATCTTAGTTCAGGATTTAAAGTGAGTGTAGCATGGGAGTGTTGTGGAAGGAGGAACAGTTGGGAGAAGTACAAACTGTTGCTTTAAAGACGATCCAAGCAGCAGAGTGAAAAAGATTCCATGGCTACTGCCCAAAAATACTAAGATAATGATTAAACTAAAAAATGCAAATACACAAGATGCTTTATGCTGCAAGGCAAGACCAGAACTGATATTAAAATATCTCATGAACATTATAATATGTTCAGAGCAGGGGGGAGAAGACACAGAGGAAAGCAGCAGAGAAGCCATATGGTCATAGTCGGTGGTCAATGAAGAGAAAAAAAAAAAAAGAGAAAAGAGAGAAAGAAAAATACAGATTTTGGGAGAAAAACATTTATTATCACATAGTTCTTGTGTGCCTGCCCAGGAAGTTTTGGACTGATTCCCCACTGTGTTCGGATTTTGCTTTTTCCACCCAAAACCAAATCTGTAAACTCTCCAAGGTGCTTCCACAGGCTGCAGGGACAAAGTTTTTCCCTAACTGGAAGAAAAACTATCACCCAAAATCAAGAAGCTAGTTTTGTGTCTTGCTGGTTAACCTGTGCTGCTGCAGCTGATAATTTTCACGGCGATCTAAACATACTGGGTCTCAGCCGCTAGGAAGGCAGGCGCCTCTCCAACACATTGAACCTCCTCAGGAGCCACAGCAACATCTTGGGCAAGATTTGGGATGACTGGGAAACGGCTTGTTCAATAAACAGCCTTGCAGAACCCAGACAAACAAAATAATCGCTATCCTCTCCTCTTCCAGGTTTAACATCTACCCTCACAACTCCCTAGTTTGCCTGCAACAACAGTCTTTAGCACCACCTGGTACAAGGAAATAAGGGAAGAGAAATAATTTTCTAATCCTAGCTGCAGATATGTTTAAGAATTGCGTATTTTAAATGTTGGGCCACCTCATAGGGATTGTTGTGGGGGTGGAAACAATCCTTCCCTGAGTTTGGCCCAAAAGCAAGTCTAGCAACTAAACGCCACAAACAGAGCTGCTCATCATCCTCGCTATGGGCCAGTGGGTACCTTAGAAGCACACTGCACGTGTGTGCACGACACTTATTAACCATACACATAATTAAAATCCTTTAAAAACGTACTCAGAACAAAAATAACGTAGCTTGAATTCCACAGGACAGCGCAGGCTGACGCTCTCCATCAGCTCAGATAGAGAGCTACACCGCTGAGCGCCTGCTATGGGAACGGGGCTCTGGGGACCACGCTCTTCTCAGCCCTTCTGCATAACGGGAGGCGAAGAGATACCCTGGACGGCAGCAGAGCAGAGGGCGGGCGCAGCTGCACTTTGCCAACCTGCCTTAACCCCAGTTCTCCTCCTCTCCGCTGTGCCTCTCCACCGCCTCTATTCCAATTGCTCTCTTTTGTAAGAATTGCCCCAGGAAAAAGGCATTGCTCTGGGCCTGTCAAAAGAGGACTTTGCACTCTGGTCAGCCTCTAATGGTGTATTAATAGAATAACTGAAACTGGGTTAGGGCAATGAATGATTCTTATCAAGACGGCCCACTGGTTTTGTATGACTGGCAACAACAACTCCTTCTGCGCACGGCTACTAGTCTAAAATTAGAGAAGGAGAGAGAAGAAGCCAGCCTAAGGAATAACCTCCGCTCCATGCTACCTACAGACAGCCCGCTTGTAACCACACAAGTACATCACAGATTCAAAGCTGCCTTCTCCTGGGATATTGTTATTTGTAATGCTGCCCAAGAAAGAAGAATTTGTAAAAAAAGTGGTATAAATTTATACATCAATCGATGCCTCCCCATGTATCATCAGCAGTCTTGAACATCTTAAGTCCAGAGACAATATTTCTGCTAACAAAACTGGCAAGATAGGCAAAAAGTTGGCAGGCACAGAGATAACCAAAGTAAGATAAGAATTTATAAAAGCCTTTGAATCGAAGAATTTTCCCTCTTCCCCAAGTGAGGCAGATCCGCAATAGCATCAAAATGGTGCCTCATATTTGATGAGATTCCCAAGAAGAAAGCTGTCAAGCACTGAGATTTCAGGGCACTTTTTGATGGGGAGCAGGTGGCAGTGCAGTAGGTGGCTTGTTAAGCATTGCTGAAAAGCAGCTGGAGACCAGGGTGTGCAGGAGAAACTGGACAGACAAGGTATAGTGCGTCTGAAAACAGTGGTAGGGTGGAGAAGGCAAGAAGATGCGTGAAGGTCCCAGTGCTGCTCCGCAGTCTGGGTGCTATTCCAAGAGAAACCCACCAACATACCTAGGCTCATCCTGCGACAAGAACAGGTACGGACACACCCAGCCCGTGGGTAAGCACCTTACAGCGCCCTCCACCTTACGGAGATGTCCCAGGGTCCTGGGGACACCAGCAGTGGCCCAAACACACTGCAAACTGCCAAGAGCTCTGCCGCTCCTTGGGCAATGGCCTGCTCGTCCTGCCCCCTCCATGGACTTGCCCCTTCCCACCAGCAAACAGGCACCAGGAAGACTAGCAAGAGGCAAGAAGGACAGTTGGGTGGAGGCGGCCCTTTGCCCCCCAGAAGGCGGCAGCAAGGCCACAGAGCTGGGGTCATGCGGGAGCAGCTGCCATCTCACCACGAGCGCCACAGCGCTGCTGCTGCCTCCGGGAGGCCTGGAGCTGCTGCTGCTCCTGCATCTTTCTGTTTATAACCATAAAAATTAGTGTTGCAGCTCCACCTAACTTAAGCAGCTTTGTTCGGGAAGCTGCAGCATGGCATTCACGCGACCGCTGCGTGCGCGGAGGGGCAGGCAGTGTCAGCAGTATGGCTTGAACAAAGCCTGGACTGAGCGGCACCCGGTGCAGAGCGTTTCCTTGACTCCGTATATTCTGCGCCATTGTTGCCCTCGGCCAGGGCAGAAGGACTGGCCTCAAAACGCTGACAGATAAAAAGTCGGTCTTGTAACCCACTGTAGAATGGATTAAACACAACTTTGGATGCCCATCATCGCCCAACGCAGTTTCCCCGGTGTCGTTTTGAGCCTGAAATATCCGTAGGGCGAGCAGAGGCTGCACCACGCCACAGAAGGCTTCCGCATGAGGAAAAGGAAGCTGAGGGCGGCCAGCACGACCTGTGCCCATTCCATCACCCTCCACATGGAAGGAGGCCTCGCTGCGTGCTTGGCGCCACTAGAGGTGCCTTTTCCCTGACCGGACGAGTTATTTACCTTGTGGCAACCACACAACGCCACAAGCTGTACTTAAAAAAAAAAAAAAAAAAGAAAAAGCCCTCTTTTCAATCCAAGGAAAGAGGCACTAAAGCTAATTTGGAAATTAAGAGATACATTTTTTATTTCTAATTAATAACAGGTTAGACGTTAAAACCATTATTAGTGACAGAATGTAACAAGGACACCAAACCTGCATTGTTGAGGGCTATTTAAAGAAATGTTAATGAATTGAATTTGAAGTTCTTAGTCAAGCAGGAAACAACTAATGGTTTAAAGAGGAAAAGTGAAGCATTATTAAATCCTGAATATTTATTATGTCAGTGACCAGTTTGCCAGAGGCTTTGAGGTGAGAAGGGAAGTTCAAATCCTTTCTATTTCATTTATAGCTATAGAAAAGTAAATTCATAGGCTTTCGCATATACTGTACAAAAGCCTAGTAATTTGTTTGGATTAATAGCATATTGGAGAAGCATAACACTCACACTTTAAAACTAACAAATTCAGCGAGAGCACAGAATTATCATTTAACCATTACTGTCTTCATAAAAACAAGTGCTCTTAATGCATTGCAGTACATCTTTAAAGTGCTTTAAAAGCCAACAGCTAATTTATCCTACCACTAGCTACCTTGTGGTAGGCACGAATCATTACCTCCCCGTTGCAGTTCAATAAACAATGGGGAGATAAGTGACTCACCCAAGGCCACAGGGAGAGTCTGCCTCGGAGCGGGGTGCAAAACGTGGGCGCTCCTGGCCCTGAGCAGCCTGCTACTGCTCCAAGCAAACTTTGGGTCGCTCCTTCCCAGGATGCTACTAATTAAGAAGACTTTGAGGTTTGTTTGTACTCCAGAGCTGCCTTTTTCACGTCCCAACATGCAGGCAGCTTTCCCTGCAGTGCTCTCCTCAGAACTATAGTAGGATTAAGGCCTTTCAGATGGCCCTGCTCCTCCCTCCATCTCGGCTTGTAACCCACAGCCCTGTGACAGCTGTAGGAAACACAGGGCGCCTGGAGCGAGCCAAGGCACCCACTCAGCCACTTGAAGCATGACCCAGCAGGAGAGAAACAAAAAATTGCTCCATTTTTGAGCAATGCATGTGCCCTGCATACGGCTAACTCTACTGCAAAAACCGTGAGAAGATTGAAGGTTTCCATATGGCCAGGAAGAGGAATCAAAGGGTGGAAAGCATTGCGTACCAATCCTAGCTTGTGGCTCGAGTGGTGCTTGCCAGGCACCGTTCCTGGAAGCAGCGATGGCTTGGAGATGCCTCGGTTTTTCTAGGGATCACCCTGGAGGATGGTTTTTATGCAGGCCTGCCCAAGGTTGCCCTGATTACACCATGAGGCCTCCAAGAAGCCATTTGTGAAGTTGACCATTATCAGACGCCAGCTCTCAGAGGAAAAGAGCATCATTTTAGATGTCATCACTCAGGGATTCCCCACTCTGCAGGTGCCCTACATGTAATCAGATGGAGTGGATTATTTTGTGCCAGGAGGGTGCTTGGCAAACCCCCTCAATGCAATCGAGGAGCTAGGCTAGGCCATGAACTGTTCAGCTGCCCTGGGACATGGTGGTCTGGAATAGCAGCCTTCCTCTGGCACCGCAAAACCACAATCCACACACAAACCTGCAGTTAAAACACATAATGTTTAGCTGCTACGGATAGGAAAACACCCAGCCACATGTTAGCAAACCAAGCTATGGCTAAGGGAAGTCTACAAATATCATGGTGAATATCAAGTCCTACCACTAGGAAACAGCCTTAAGAAGTTGATACTTTGCTGCCCTTGAACTGCCTTCTAAAAGCCAAGCACAAACCCCGGCAGATCCCAAAAGTCCCACCACACATTGCACCTGCTGGGATTTCCATTCCCACACACTGCTCCCTGTGGATGGTGGAGCCGTAGGAATTCCATGCAGCGTGGAGGAGAAGAGACAGTGGAACAAATAACTGGCATAATTTTCCCTCCAGAGCAGCCAGGCTGGTAATGGGCTTTGTATCTAATAGCACCCACAAAAACGTACATAAATTGTGAACTAGATATCCATGAGATGCAAATCAATAAGAAATTTTCACTATTCGTGCAATCGCACATGTTTTAATCACGTCGCATTTCTCCTCTCCGCTTGACTCTTCAGCAAGACTGCTTTACGGCACACAAGGTATTTTTATAAAAAAAAAGGCTAATTCAGCACATCAAAGCTTCTGCTAATGTGATGCTAGAGGTCAAACCCAACTTCAAAATAAACTTTTGATGGATCGTACTTCCACAAGATTTTACATTAAATAACTGTGCACATATCTACTATTGCTTCCCATCCAAAAACCAAAATTATCTCCACACTTAGACCTATGAAACCATTATACCTGTAGTTTCACTGAAAAAAAACATATTTAAACCTTTGCAATCACACATAATTTTCCTTGCAGGAAAGGAACAAACAGCTAGAATTAAGCAAATACATTATACCTACAGCAACCCAATTTTTGGATTTCAGCTGATTCCAGTGATTGTTTCCCAATGTGTGTCCCAAATATATCTAATACTAAGGATTTAGATACCTCTTCCAGAATATGCCCAGCTCAGTCCTGTACAAAGATGATGATCTTTATGAAAAAGGATACAAATGCTCCAGCTTAATAACAGACATACATGAGCAGTTGGCATTCTTTCTAATTAAAGTGTTAACTTTCTATAGAGACTCTGATGTTTGCTCAGAAGAGAGGTAAAGCTGTGATGTTTGCAGATATCATTTCAATTGTATTGCTTCCAGGAAGTATTTTATTTGTACAAACCCTAGAATCCTTTTCTACTCCATGTAAAAAATAGATTAGTCCCCTGATAGCCTTGAAAGTCATATCACTCACAAGAAAATTAATAATGCATTACATAGTATATAAATTTTAAAAATTAGAGGAAGTAGGCTGTAATGGTCCGAAGACCACTGCCCATCCCAGTTTATAGCCAGCTTTCACCAAGAGTTTAACATCCTTTCCCAAACACAGAGCAGCACTGAAGTATTCCCTGCAGCTCCCGCAAATGATCTGAAAAAACAACAGAACAGCTTTTATTTGGCTGTCACACACATACACACACACAAAAAACAGGCCATGCCACATGTAATCACTCCCTCTGAGAGCAGAAGTTGCAATGGGTTGTGCTGAGCCGCCCCAACATGCGGGATAATGAGGGAACAGAATATATGCCAGGGGATTCAGAGCTGGGCTTGCCAGCCCGGCGCTGCTCAAAAATTTCAAAACTCACTGCAAAAATGCTACCTGGAGTTCTCGTGGCATCCGCAACAACCTTAACAATGTCTTCCTAATCTCTCACCAAGAAAATGAAAGCAGCACAGATCAGAAATAAAAAGTGTGCGAGTCAGCAACTGGAGCAACTTATATAGCTTGGCTCTTTTATGTCGGATGCTGTTTTTTCACACGTAAAGTTGGGGAAGGGGGAGCAAGGAAACGCCTGGAGCACCTAACGTTGCCATGGCAGTTGCACCTTTTGGTCCATGGGTCCGAGGGCTTCGTGCAGAGGACGCCATCCTCAGAAGCACACGAGGTCCAAAGCGAGGCAGGTTGCGATCCGCAGGGCCAGGGATTCTGCTCTGCACAGAGTGACGGTCGTGCCGCTGGAGGAGGAATAACCTAGAGACGTAGCAACTGAGGCTGCCTGCATCTCTGCATGCCAAGGACCTGCCAAGGGAGCGGGAAGAGCTGCAGGGGGTCGGCTCCAGCACTGAAGACACGAGGCTGGCGCTGAGGTGGGGACGGCTGCCTTGGCCCAGGCAGGGAGCAGAGACCAGCAGAAAGGGCTTGGAAAACAGCTTTAAGGCCAATCACACATATAAAATACAATAGAAGTAATGAATCACAGGGAATCAATCTATTGATTACAAGGGACTAATACCCAAGTGGGCAGACTGTGATTTGAACACATTCTATAAACACAAATGCTTCTTAGAAAGGGCTTGTTTTTTCTTTGCATTCCTTCTCATTCTGCACATCACAGTGCTCCACGCAGAGCTGTCGCGTGGGCTGGAATAACAAGAATTTTTCAGACCACTCATTAACTACCAATCTCCATATGTGTTATCAAAATTAGACCTTTTCACCACAGGTGACTGTTATGTACTATTCAGTTTCGTGCTTGCAATGGGTGATGCTGCATCGTTCAACTTGGGGACTGTCTTTTAACAATGTGCTGCCTAATTACATTTGTATTACACTCCGAGCACAGAGTAGCATTTTATTCGTGGCTCCACTTTATTTTGCAATTTGTTTCTCAATAAATGCAAAATAATAAAAATCCCAAATCCTGACGTGTGGAATATTTTATGGACCCGAGTGTTCTGCTAGTAAACAGAACTTTGATGATTTCACGAGTAAAAGTTTATTAGGCTGCGTTAGTTTTAAAATACAATTGCCATGGGACTGATGCTGAAATCATTTCTTACAAGACAAACTTGCTCTTGGATGCTTTCCCAGTGCAGCACCTCAAGAAATGCAAAGTGGCTATCCTGACTCATGATATTTTGTGCTCATTCTTGCTGCAGCAAGTGCTTAAACATTTAATGCCGCTTGCACAGATGAAAATCGAAAAGGTGGCTTTGAAATATCTGCCCTGTGCTCCATCTCCTTGGGGCAGCTCTCATGATAACGCAGTAAATGCATAAATCACAGGCGTGAGGAAGGGGCCTTTCCCATATACCTGCTGCCTCATGCTCGGCATCGTCCGACCTGACGGCCGCCCCTCGGAAACTGCCTGCCAGTAAGCAAAGGGGAAAAAAATCTATATAAGATAAAGGAAACATATATATATATGAGAGGATACATATATATGTACATATATATGTTCATACTTACATATATATGTATCCTCTCACAAATGTCCAGCTCACTCACCTCCCCAAACACCAGCAAGGTGCTCTTTAAAAGCATACACATGTAAAAAGATGTAGAGGTTGCTGGTTAGTTTGTCATATATTTTTATAGGCTTTTCTGAATGGTTTTAGATTTGACACAGTAACTGACTGTTACTAGAAATAAACTGTAAGTCAATTCCATGCTTCCATAATTCACTGCCCAGGGTTGTTCAAAAAGATTTAGTGATACTTGTGATAGACAGCGAGCCTCTTGATGTTTTCATTTTCACTTAGTGCCTGTAATTCCTCAAACTTGCCGACCTCTGCAGAACAGAATGGAAGAGGGCTCCAAAACCTCTTTGAAGGCATTCACTCACCAAAACATCTAAAAATGCCCTCATTTGGCTTCTTTTCTTTTGGGGGGGATGCACAAACACAGATATGGGAATCAAGCAATTGTGGTTGTTTCTAAGGTGGGGGCTGCTGCCATTATCTGCCCATCAGGCAGTTTTAATCATCGGCAGCAGAACAAGTTAAGCCACACACACACACACAAACACGAAAAAATTACTTTTGCGACTTTGAATCTAAGCACTCTTAGTAGCTGCATATTGAAACTTCTATGACTGAGCGCCTTCATTTTGTGTTGTAACCTGTCCATACGCATTACCTTTTTCTCTTCAAAAGTTATCAGATCTATTTTAAAGGCTCCAGGGATGCATGTAAAATAACCAAAAAATCCACGCCTACAGGGCCAGTTACAGGGAATGCATGGGCTAACAAGTATTTGGACATTCAAATACATCGGTGTGTTTGCATTCCCAGCAATTTTGCATGCAACCCATGGAGACGAGGGTGCACATTTCTGCACGGGGATTCTGGTGTCTGTGAGCAATTTAACTGTAATAGTAGGAGGACATAACAAGAGAAACCGCTTTTGTGGCTTCCCTTAATGCAGGGCTCCCTGGACAAAAGCACCTTGATAGTATCAGCACTCATCTGTCATTACAATTTAATTACCAGCAACGGGCCACTGACATTTGAAACTGTTTATCAGATTCTGATTCTGAAGGTGGACTGTAGGCCACGTCCCCTTCCCCCAAGGCAGGTGTTGGTTTTACTTCTGCGGGAGATATGGCCGGGCTAGAGCCAAGCTAGCCACGTGCTCCGTCCAAAGCCGGTCCCTCACTTCGGTGACCCCACTAGAGACCTCCCCAATGGCATTGCAGGGGCTCCGGCACTGTCACCGCTGCCCAGGGTGCAGAATCAGGGCCATGCACAAGGACTGCCCCCAAAAAGCAACAGCCCCGCGGAGATTTCTCGTGAGGAAGTTGAGAGAACCCTTGCAATTTAGTTGCATCCTTTCAGTTCAATTTTAAGAAGATTCTGCAGCAGCGAATTTGCTTAGGATGCCGAGGAAAATGCTTGTCCATACAGATGAGTTAGGAGGTACAGTCTGTCAAAGGAATAAGGTTCCAATGTAGGAAAAGGGCTGGAAAGAGAACCAAAAGATGGAGAAATCACAGTACTGGAGGTTGCCTTCTCAGCAAGGAGGAACAACTTCTGCTTCCAAGCCCGTTCGACACCAGCGAGAGAAACAGGAGGGGAAACAAGCAAACAAAAAACCCCTCCAGGAACAAAACCCCAAAAAAGCAGCAAGGCAGCCTGGCTCTCGGGACCGACCACGGCAACAACTACAGATGGGGCCTTCCTGGGGTATTTTTAAACCACCGGTTTGGAGACCATCTATGATTTTAGGCAAATTGGAGCGAGCCTCCTCCAGCAAAACCCTTCCCTGCGGCACCTGGAGCAGGGATGGCTCTGCGAGGCACAGGTATTTCACAACAGATGGAGCACGATTCAGCTCTACCCCACTGTCACCCACATAAATTATATCCCCGAATTCTTCACAGAGTTAAAAGAGGAAAGAGAGAGGGAAAGAGAACAGAAAACTATGATAGGAATTGCGTGAATATATCTCAGTACAATTAGACAGAAGGTTATTAACCACAAATTCAGAAGCACCACAAGAAAGAAAAATGGATTTAAGTTCAGGGCTTTGCCCAGACTTCAACACTAGAGCAGTCATTCCCTACTCTTTCTTTTCTTCTGTGCCTTAACTATTTAACATTTTTTAGGGGAAGAATAAAAACACAAAAGAAAAATAAAAAAGAATCTGCAGGCTTTGCACACTCAGCAGAGCAAGCAAAGAACTTTTAAAATCTGTCTAGCAAGCCAATGGCTTGCTAAAAATCAATCAGATAACAGAAACCAGCACTGCTGACACAAAGCCATTAGCTTTTATTTGGACATTTTCACATAGTGTCTAAACTTTTGCCTTTTGTCCGCAAGGTTTACGTCACATACAGCCACTTACTTGCTAATAGCAGCGCCTTGGACAGGGGCTCATTTGGGCCTCCAAAAGGAGGGACGGGACAAATTACAGAGAGATGCACTGGAAACATAAGGTGCCACCTGCACTTTTAACGGGAGCGCAGGAAAAAACCCTGAGCACACAGACACATAAACAGAATGTGCATTTTTTATGAATCGGACCTTAAGTTCTAATTGCTTCTTGTAGGATAGACCAATTAAGGATGAGTTGGCAGGATGAGGATCTTTCCCAGCTCGTCTGAAGCTCCGAAGTGGAGCTTGTTTTGCCCGAGGCTCCCGTTCACACATTTGTCCAATAAATAAATAAATAAATAAATAAAGCACCTCTAGTATTAGTGCTCATTTTACATGGCTTGAAAAGTAAAAGTTGAAGACCAAAAAGTTCCCCTTTGGCCCCATCTCCCGCTTTCAAATAAAATCAATTACGGCATCTCGCCTTGTCTGAGCTTTGGAAAGCTAAATACCAATAAATACAGATCTCAGATTGTTCCTAGAGAAAGGTATGCAAGTCCTCAGAGAGCTCTCCTCCTTTTATCTATAATTGATCCTCTTCACCTTCGCAGTGCATCAAGGTCAGAGCTTAGTTAAGAATTCCTTTTAAAACATATTATATACACTT
Source organism: Crypturellus undulatus (assembly GCA_013389825.1). Classification (NCBI taxonomy): domain Eukaryota; kingdom Metazoa; phylum Chordata; class Aves; order Tinamiformes; family Tinamidae; genus Crypturellus; species Crypturellus undulatus. The sequence continues at coordinate 316,955 of VWPW01028816.1, forward strand.
TTCAGTATATACCGTACAGTCTGTAATGCATGAGTACTTTCAGAATCACAGATCCAAAGTGCATTAATTGTAGAAGTAATCAACGTAAGGGGCAAATACATAAAGCCTAAATACTTTTTGTTTGTTTTTCCACCCTGTAAAGCCACATTAAATATTTTCAAACAATCCTAATTAACAGTGGGGACTGAAACGGGTCCCCTCGCTGCACTGAGGAGCGAGGCAGTGCCTCGTGACATGCCGTGTAGTTAGGGGTAAAGAAACTCTGCCTTTGCCATTCTGGTGATGAATTTTACTGCAAGGGGCAAACTCGGGTCCTAGGCTGCCCTTGTTCATGGAGGACATCCTTCCAGTCCCCAAATCTCTGCATCTAAGAGTCAAAGGAATGAGCTTATGGCCTGACTTTCCAGAATGTGGCACATACAGTTCCCCAGGAAATCAAGGCCAACAGAGTGGGTGGCATCTCCAAAGGAGGCCCCAAGTCTGCCCTACTGCTTGACCCAGGGCATCGCTCTACAGTCAAGTTCACAGAGGAACAATAAAGAAACCCAAAACTTGGCTAAAGTGAACTCTCGAATTCTAAATAAAAATGTAAAAAAAATTAAACTTCCAACTCATGATAAACATGATAATGAAGCCTCTAGTTTTCCTAATGGAAGAATTAACTATCAAGATAAAAGTAAAATGATTTATTTTTTCAGGCACCACAGAAATAAAATGGTAAATCAGTTTCGGCAGTAACTATTTCATCTCAGCTTGCACTCATTAACTCTTTGCCAGCTGTAAAGACATCCTAACAACTCTGTTTAATTCCATAAGCCTGTCTATAATCCAGCACTAAACAATAATTACTATTGACTCGTTAAACACTAGTTGAAATCTCTCTTCCAAAACCCGCCTGAAGACATGCAAGGAGGATCAGGGGGGAACCTGCCAGCTGGAGCTAAAACACTGTTCACAAAATCCTTTGGATTTTCGGCTTTGGGGACACGGCAGAAGGATGGTACCCGCTGCCGAATTCGCGCTCTCTCGCGTGGCCCTTCCTCCGTTCCACCTGCCGTGCTCCTCCCCACCAAGGCTCTACCTCCTGCACCTGCTGGAGGTTCGATCCCTCAGCTCATGGGCAGCTTCTCTCTTAATAAAGCACGGGATACACAGCCCGCTGCCGCGCGGACAGGCCCCCACTTCCCTCGCGCTAAGAGTTCTTTTCACAATCTGCAGCACCATTTAATCTGTGAGGAATGGCAATTTCAGTGTTTGCAGATCACCAGTTATTACCTTTTATTTGCAAATTGCGTGTTCGGAAGGAGCGGAAAGGCTCAACGCATTTATTGAATGCAGGGCAAGTGCTCAAGGATGTAAGAGAGCACCAGGTGCTGGTGCAAGGCACTCGCAGCTCCCGCTCTGCCCTTACAGCCTTCGGCAGCTGCACGTCGGCTTTTAACGCTCGTCCTGCTCCGACACGGGCCGTTCCTCAAAAGCAAAGCCCTGGCATGGCCCATCAGCCCAGCCCTTGCTCCACCACTGCTCCTTGCCCAGGCAAATGGGAGCAATCCCCACAGCCTGCAGGAACGGTGTGATGAAATAAGGATGGATACAAAGAGGCACGAATAAACAGGGAGGGGGAAAAAAAAAAAAAAGCCCTACATGCAGCAATATTTAGAGCTAGCTATACGTTAAGCAAAGAGATGGTAAAGTTATCATCTCGACTGGCTTATGAAACTCTGGCGCCAATAAAATCTGGGAGGCAGCGCAAAGCTACCCTCACCATATTTTACTCCATGAATGTAAAAAGAGGAATCACAATATCAAAAAATAATTATGTGAAAATAGCAGCGTATTTTCCCAAGAGCCTGCCCACCTGCAAGTCCTTTTTTGCCTATGTAATCCTGCATTTGCCTGAGCAAACTGCCAGGTACACATGAAACAGGATTCACTGTGCTGGTGCCAGGCACTGGATCCAGCCTGGAAGTTTCAGAGATCCCCTGAATTATTATGGGAATTAATCACGGGAGGGGAAGAAACAACATTCATCCTTTGGTGGCTCTGAGTTAGACCTAGCATCGTTATTTTACATCAAGCTTCCGAATATTATTTAATTTCTTTTCTTCCCTCCGCTTCATGCCAAGGTCTTAATCTTTACAGCACTGGCAGTGAGAACGTTTTAAAGAATCATTTCCCGAGACACTTTTAATACATTTCCAGTAAATTGTACATAAACCTGTCCAGCTGGCTGGGTCATTTAATAAGCGACACACCCACTGAGTGCAGGATGCCACCTGAGACTCACCTCAGCGCTTTCAAAAACAAAACGATGATGGGATAAAGCTCCGCTAATGTGCGAGGGCTACAGGGAATACAACGATAACGGCCCACTAGGGAGTACACGGATCTTTTTAAGGTTTGTTATGGGAAAGATTACATACCGGATTAGACAAAAGGGGTTTTGAAGATCAGCACTGAAATTACACCGGCTTTAAGGAAAGCGGCATTAAAATGTTGGCTGATTATTTAAACCCACTTGAAAAAAAAAAAAAAAAAGAAAAAAGAAAGAAAGAAAACAGGCGGTGCAGCTCAGCAAGGGTTTCGCTGCCACAGCCTCTGGGATGCTCTGCTGCTCGAGGGTGCTCAGGGCACCGTGGTTCCGCACGGAAGCCAGACACAGGGACTGCCACCCCAGCGTGGCCAAAACCCTATGATAAAGGAAGGCTTGAGGCCAAGTAGAAAATAAAATAAAATATAATATCTAATTTTTCCCCCCATTATCTCCCTTAGCCCTTATTCTTCTGATAAGGAACAGTCAGGAAGCAAAGGGCTGCCGAGAGACGCCCCGGCCCCGCTGCACGAGCAGAGCTCCCTTCCCACCCCACTGGGAAGTGCTGGCGCTCCCGCCTCTCCTCATCACCGCCGTTTAAGTGAATTTAATAAAATTATTTTTCCAAAATGTTTTAGATGCCATATCTATAATCCATAAAATTTATTATACCTTTATGTGGAATTATGCTGGAGTTGAACATATAAATCAATTTATAAGGTCTAATGACATACAAACGCTTAAAAACTAAAGGCGATGTAGTAAATTCAAATTACCATTACAAATGTAAGCTTTGTAGTCAGTGTGTGACCCGCTAAGGATTATATTTAACTCCCCTGAGAGTGGTTTATCATAAAACTTTATACTTTTATTACAGTGAATTATTAACTCCTCCATGATGTGAGTCATTCCATGCTCCGACTATAGCTTTTTTAATGACACTATAATAGACATCTTGCTAATAGCAGCAGGATTGCTACCTCCGAGGTTAAGGAAGAAAAAGGAGGAAAAGAGGTGAAAAGAAAAGACAAAAAAGGCAGAACAAGTAAACGTGAAAATACCTTTGTCAACAAAACAAAAAATAAGGACTTTTTATAACGGCCACTGGAGGCTCAAAAATACAGAAGTCACTACGTGCTTCTGCCCATATGGAAAAACAATAAACTCAACAAGGCAACACCTGAAGGTAACCAAATCTAGAAGTTTTACCTTTAGAAGCAATAAAATATGGATGATTGCATTCGGTTGGTTTTTTAACCTTTTAATAGAGAATTTTTTTTTTCCTTTTGACACAACAGTTTAATTATACAAGTTGCTTGAATATCTCTCTTTCCAAAGAGACTACTGCTGACTTTTCCCAAGCACCATTCCCAATGGCCGCACCAGAGTGCGATTTAATACCTGTGTTTCCAGACCCCTTGGGGCATCTGGGAAAGTCCCCAGATCCTATGGGATTTTTGAGCGCAGGGGAAGAGGGCATCAGGCCTGCCCCACACCTTGCCGTGCTTCATCACGTACAGTATTTTCGGAGCTGGATGCAAGGCAAATCATCAGCAGATCTGCTCTTGTTGCACTTCAAACCTAAAGTTTTTTGCAAGGTAAAGAAACACGTGTAATGTACACAAATGTACACAGACAATCTGCAGAAATGTGATGAACTTCTAAAGCAGAGATCCTGGGAGCGAAGTTACAGACTCTTATTTTTAACGTTTTATTTCAGATTTTTAAACACCAGTCCACAAAAACAGTAAATGTCACCCAGCTATGTGAATTTCTCTCCCTCTCACCTCTCCACACAAAAAATCCTGTTCCAGTTACATTTCCAATGAATAATGTCTCGCTTAAAGATAAAGCTAGCCCACTTCTGACCAGATTTCCACATTTTGCAAGCACAAAAGATTTTTCCATATGTTTGAGTATGATTTTGAAATGACATGCACACATTTTTTTTCCATAGAATTTTACCAAAAAGTGACTAACTGCAATCTAAAGCATGCCAAGTTGTGTGACATTTCACAAAAATGAACCTGTGGATATTTTTAAATGATCCTCACAAAAAAAAAAAAAAAAAAAAAAAGATAAAAATTGTAGTTTTCCAGCACTTGCATTTTCAAGATATTTTAAATCACTAGTGCAACTGAAAGACATTCAAAGAAATCAAGGTGGATACTGGCTTTCCATTTCTTCACAATATTCATCAGCCTATTGATAATACTCATTCATTGCTAGTACAGACGCTAGAGCTGCTGAAAAACAGCAGGAAAATTAAAACTAGCTGTCAGGGTGAACCTACGTGCACAGCCAAAGAGCCCACCACAGCATGGGCTGTGCTGAAAAAAATAGGAGTGCATTAGAAGCTTACTGGAAATTCAGGAGATGTAAATTATTCAGACCCGCTTAGGCCTCCCCTTATGAGCGTCTTCCATTTAATGATTGTTTCTAGTTGCTGCTTCTAAATAACCGCATTTGCTCCCCTTTTGGAAGGAGGCAAGGGTGACCACTGAGATTACTGGACATGCACTCTCCAAACTTTGCACAAGCTTTTGTGGCAGCGTGAAATAGCTACAAGGATGGAGAAAAGAAAAATTAGAAAAATTAAGTCCCACAGAAACAGACCCAATGTATCTGGTTTTCTGCAAAGCCCTTTTTTTTTTAATAGACAAATTTTGCTTTATCTGGCACCCCCGCACTAAAAATAAATAATTAGTTCTGCCCAGTGCCACTCTACCAGCAGCTTCCAGCCCTTGTGGGCAAGAGCCTGCATAAAGGAAAGTAATTACAGGTGTGAAATCAGGCCATGGAAAACCAGAAAGAGCTATTACAACACTGCAGAAGTCTATCTCCTTATCCAGGTTTTATGGGGCAGGTTAGCACTGTGCTCCTGCCTGTCTGCATGCACCTCGTCCTTCTCTGCCAGCTTTTATTTATTTAACTATAAGGCCTCCACCGAGGCTACGGTTTGTTTACAAGCAGTCCACAGCTTGCAAGCAATTAAATATCAGATTCGGCAGAGCTGCGTGAAGCTGCAAGGGTTACTCGACACGACACGGCGCAGGCCCGCGCAGCTGCCGTGGGCACTGCTGCCACCCATGCTCATCCCTCCTGCGGCAGGGCAGGGCAGCACCTGGAGACGGTCGCCTTGCCGCAACTGCTGGTTGCTCCTCATAAAACCACCTGATTAACCAGCACCGGTGCCCACACCGGGCCTGGGCTCAGGCTTAGCCTGCACCACCTTGCCAGCGAAACACTGTTCGGCTTCAAGCCAAAGCTGCAGGATGGAGTCTGGAGCACACATCTATCCATCCTGCAGAACTCCCCTCCCTTACCCCATGGACATGCTTTTCTTACCAGGAAGCAGCCTGGCTGGATTCCCTTAACTCTCCTTGTTTGGAGGTGCTGCAGGCCTCCCGGTGTCGGTGGAGTTCCCATCTCCCGTCTGCCCACCCCACCAGGATGGACCTTCTCCCTCAGCACGAGGCTCAAGAGCTCCACAAACCAGGAGCTACCACCCATCCCACCAAGAAAGCCCTTGCTGACCACCCAGTCTCATTGTAAAGGAACATAAGTCAGGGACAAACTACACTTGGCTCCTGCACCATCAGGGGAAGCTTCCCTTGTGCCTGCCTAAGCCTGTAATGGCTGGAAACTAAGGGGATGGCAGCTCTCCCCTTTCATTCACTCACAGATTTTATTTGAACTGTAATCATGTTCAGACATCAGTATTTCTGCTCATTTCAGGTGATTAAAGGAAGAACAATAATGAATCGCATCGAAAAGGGCCGCACAGTCTTCTGTCACGTTCCTCCTTCGGGAAGGCTGGTGTCACTCGGGGTGGGTGCACAGTACCCTGGAGCAGGTAGGCTCTCTGCTTAGTCACCAAGGCCATGTGCTGGATACTAGCTAAGATGAGACTGTCACTTGTCTTTCATTACCTTCCATTGCAAAGGATCCAGCTGGTATCTGCAAAGTTATTTCTTACTAAGAAAAATTTAAAAAGGAACCAAAGCCAAGAGCTCGTTGCAAGTGGCAGGAGAGAGAGGAAAGTACTAGTTTAGCCCAAACCTCACTCCCCGTTGTCACACAGACACAAGTGGCACCACAAGGGGCAGCTGCCTTTAGAGGAGCCTCATGGAAGATTCCTGGTTCTTTGGGGAAACCTCCGAAACCAGCAAGCAGGAATCTCTGTGAGGTCCGCAGCGAACCCTCCCGACAGGGCCAGGCACTCAGGTCCATTCCCTGCCTCCGACTGTGCATAGCGGATGGTACTCGCTTGACATCTTCTGTGCAAAAAAAACTTTCAGCTTTTTTTTTTAAGTGCTTTTCGAGAAACACCAGCCAGTCCCTGCCCTGCCATGCAGGTTGTGCCGATTTATAGGATCAATCAAATGCACAAAAAAGTTCAGCGATAGCGCTCCTTCTGACAATTACATCTTGCCAACATGCCTCTCTGTCAAAACACTGACACTACACATTATTGTACAAATTGCCAACTTTCTGCTTTAACAGACATGGGTAAAGCAATTTGATCAGGGTCCAGCATTTCAAAAGCTCCATCTTTCCGAACCCTTTGACTTTGGTGCATTTTAATTCTCAATTCTAATGTGGCTCCTCAACAACTGCTGTTTTTCTTTTTCTTTGTTTTAACATCTAAATGCCCTTGTTTCCGAGAAGGAGATGAAAGAAAAACTTTAGTAGTACAGTGAGTGATTTCACATTGAAATAAAAGAGGTACTGTACTTATAAGCACCCACAAACAGGAGTTTATAATGAAAATGCCTCTTCAACCATAACTGCAGAATCGCTACTGCGACACAATAATACAGTAAACTACCCTATTAAATCTAGAGTTGGATTTAATAAGACAGTTGTTGTATATTAAATAAATGCCAAATGATTATTAAAAATCTTTTTCTTTTAACTGAGGTTTAACAACTCTGTCATATACTTCCTGCCTTATTACACCTGAATGAAATGCATGTACAAGAACCTGTATTAAAGCTATTGTACAAAGTACAAAAAGAAAAGTTACAAATGGACTATTACAATCCAGAAGGAACCTCTGGAAGAGGCAGTTCACACTCATGTGTGAACAACAGCAAAGGCAGGAAAAAAAAAAAAGCAGAAAAAGGCAGAAAGCTTATGAGTTTACCTAAAGCCATTATGAAGCCAGTACCTTAAAAGAGGAAAACTATATACGGCTACTGCATCAAAATCCTTGAAGTCACCTGAGGCTGCTTTTCTTCTTCCTTTTAAGTTTGTAAATTCACGTTTAATCAAGGTGGCTGAGAAGAGAGATTAACCTTAAGCTCTATTTCTGGCCAACAAGAGATGGAGGAAATGCTGCAGTAGGCAAGCAAAAATGCATTGTTGACAAATGACTCCATTTATAGTCCAGATTTCGGACACCTTGTCCTTAGTCACCAGTGACATCTAATTTGTCCCTAAAAAAACTAGCCCTTACATCTTTGTTACTTTAGGCTTTAGGTTAAGACATGTGGATGTCCCTCATAAATCTGATCTCCTACAGGGCCTGTCTGCTTCCAGTGGCTTCCCAGTTTGGGGGGGGGGGGGGAAGAAAAATCCAACAACAATAAACAAAACCCACCAGTGCCCTTTCTTTTCTTTCCTGCTCCAAAGGCCTCCTCAGGAATAAAGAAATTGTCCTAAATTTAGACATGTTAATCCCACAGCGTTCGTGTGAAATAGGTTAGCCACACAGAGAACAAAAGGGGGGAGCAGAAAGCTATAAAAAGCAAATGAAGGAGAGAGAGAAAAAAAAAATATGTATCTACTGTACTTCCCTGGCCAGAGTCACTGTGGGTATATACCATACAGGGACATCCGTCAGCACTAATCAATACATGTGGTGTTAGTCATGGATGATAAATTTGAAAGGGATTATAACTGTAAAGAGTGATCAATAGAGACTTGCTGGAGGAGACAGAGAGGAAAAAACAACCTTAAAATGTTACACAGTTAATAAAGTAAGGGGTCAGTCTTAAACAAAACTCCAGCAAGACCTACTTGCTTCAGAACTATTTATAAGGATGGGGCAGGGGCAGGAGAAAAAAAAAAAAAAAAAAACACCACCTTGCTGATTTTCATAAGGCAATTGCTACTAAAAGGGCACATTATTAATTTACGGTGTATTTGCTGATCCCTCCCATTTCCAAGTCACACACTCCATTACTGTTTGGTTGGAGATGTTTTGCAGGATGTAAGCCAGCATCCCAGAGATCCCCAGAGAGAGGCTCGTGTCCCTCCTCTCCCTGCACCCATGTCTCCCCCCTGCTCCCAAATAACCAACCTCACCAGGGGCACATGAGCGATCAGAGCACTCACAGCAGTGACATTCCCGTCTGCAAACAAATTCATCCAGGGCTTAAAGTAAAAAAATGCAGAGAGCCTCTGCTGTTCACCCACAGATGAATGGAACTATCCGTCTTGTCACCAGGGGTCGTAGCAAGAGGTTACTGCCAGTATATACCTTGGCTTCCATGCTGACGTTTGCAAGCAGCTTCCTTACAAAAAAAAATAAAATAATATAAAAAAATCCTGCCATATCAAGCACTTATCCAGTCCCTCTAGAACCCTTCTCAGATCATGTCTTTCCACACCTTTGGAGTCACAGCTCCAGGCTTGACATATATATTTTTTTTTCTGCTGACCTTTTAGCGTCCTTTCTGCCACAGTGTGTAAACCATAAGCTGATATATGAAGGCAATTTTTAGTGGTGCCACTTGTATCTGAGTGATTGCACACGCTTTACGTTTCTGGCCTGCCACCCTTCCACCTTTTGAAGATCTCTCTATTTCTTTTAAAGGAACTGCAACAGAGGTGAAAGCAAGTTTAACTGCTTCAAGACTTTGATGGCCCAAGAGCACCTGTTTTGGGTTTTCAGGAAGATACGCTGCAGATTGGCTGACCAGTGCTTATGTTCAAACACTAAATCTTTCTTTTCTTGTACATAGATCTGCAGGGGTTGAAGGAGGGGAGGAGAAAGGCAGTGTAAAGAATTTCCCCAAATTTAAGCTGGTAGAGACCAGTGATCACAGCAGGGCAGCTTTGCAAATACCTTACTGATAAGGACAGAAGACTCACAGGTGTAAGGCATGAGCCTCTCTGAAGATTTGCATCACTGGAGCAGGAGGACAATGTCCAAACCTGAAAATCTGCAGCAGACATCTTCACAGAAGTGGTTCCTGTTCCCTCTGTGCCACTCCCTATCCTCATAGCATGGGTGAGTGAATCACTCCATAGAGCACAAACAACAAAATGGCATCAAAACTTGCAGCATGGAGCAAGGCTCCATAGAAATTTGTAACAAGGAGGTAAATAAACCATCACACCCAAAGGAGAACACTGTACTGTTGCTGTTGTCACTTAGTAATCTGCTAGTTAAACAGAAAAGTAAAAGGCACAGAGATAACAATCCAGCAAGGATCACCCCAAGGCAAAGGTGGGCTTCTGTATGACAGCAAACACCTTGCATCAGGTGGTGGCAGCTCAAAGACACCGCATCCCCGAGCAGAGCCACCAGGGAACATCTCCCAAGCAAGGGATATTCATGTTTCAGGACCTGCAGAGTCAGCACCCTGGGCTACTGAACTAGCAATAGCCCTAGTCAACAGCAAAACTATCTACATCTATTTTTATCAGTGCATCTCCTGCTAAAGACACGGTTGCGTGGTAAGAGTTGGAACAAGGAGGTGATCCAAGGGGTATGGCTGTAGAGAAAGTGTTTGAAACAGCTGAGGAAGAGAGTAATGCAGGAGAGATGCGGCGGGCTTGCAGGGTAGAAGACAGTGCCATTGATAAGGCATTGTGCATTGGATAGGCAAACATACCTGAAACAAAGTAGAGGAAGAAAATAGGCAGAACAAGTTAATCAAAGATGGAAGAGGCTCTACAGGGAGAGGAAAAAAAGAAAAATTGAAAACTGTCTTGAGTTTTACAGCACCCTGGATGCTTTGAGCTTGTTTAGGTGCTCTGCTTGGTAAGAATATGTTGTGACCTCAGGAGAAAGAACAGCAGAAAAAAAAAAAAATGGGCTTTTGCCCTCTTGCTCTAGAAAAGCCCCAAACACCTTAATCTATATGTCAAGGATGGCCTGGCAGCTGGGGGAGAAAGGTCCAGGCTTAAGGACAAAACCCATCACTGCTCGGCAGCAGAAGACCAAGGTCTGTGCACAAGCTGGGCACGGGAGGCTTCCAAGCAGCCATGTCCCCAAGGTGCTGCCATGGGCACAACCCATGCATCGGAAAAAGAGCCTCGGCTCCAAGCCCCCGGGTCAAACATGGCCTCTACCACACGCCGCCCAGCCCCAGGAAGGGCTGCTCAGCCCCACACGGGTCTGTGCACAGAACCACTTCACTGCACAGGAGCTTCGTCTCTTCCGCGCGGGTCCCCGTGGGCCTGTCCCCTGGCCCAGGTGAACCCCAGCTGTAAAGTCACCGCCACGGAGGGCAATGGACTCGCGCTAGTGGTCCAGTGACCCTAACGATATTGATGACAATTAGTAGACAGAGATTAAAATGGAAATGAGGAAAGGACTCGTCTGTCACTTTATTCATCAGCTGCCGCTTGCCCCAGGCAACAGACACACACTGGGCTTTTTGTTTTCTCGTTATTCCCTTGTTCAGCTCAGCTGGCTTCAGTGTTTCACTTAGTTGTTACTAAATTTTTCTTAAAACTGCTATAAAAAGGGTTTTTTGTCAAGTCTCCATCGCTGACAAGTCGCAGCACTGCATGTGCAGCCTGACGCTGGAGCTGCCTGCTCTTTCCTGGCGATGGGGGTGGCAAAGGGCTCAGCTTTCACCCTCCTACTTCAATAGCTTCATTTTCTTTTGTTATTTTACTACTTACGAAAACTATTGCATGGACAGAATCAGAGCTCTAAGGCCTCTGTTTATCTTTGCTGTAGTTGGTCAGGAGTTAATGGTAGTACTAGGTTATTAGATAGCAATATATTCGATCTGGTAGAGGAAAGAAAAATTAAGGCATACAGCCTTGCTGTGGGAAAACACAGACACTCCATTCGATCCTAAAACATCCTATTCTGGGGAACAGGGAATTCTTCTGAAGCTTTTACAAAATCCTGCTTCCCAACCACTAAAACATTTTCGTTCAGCATCCTACCCAAAAGGTTTCAGCATCTGCAGACCGCGGGGACTGCAAAAATAAAACCTGAAGTGTTTTCTTTGGGCTTGGCACAGCACTAAAACATGCTCCATAGCGGTTGCATTTCTCCACGGGACCAGCACTTTCCTCCCGCCCTCTTGTTCCTCTTTTGTGGTGGCTCTCTGGCCAGATCACGCTTCCCTTTGTGCTTTTATTAACACCACCACATTCGAATGATAAATAATGAGGAACTACACGGACAGCAGTTTTCCCCTGCCACAAAGGGGAAAAAAAGAAAATTCTGCATAAAGTATCGGGGAGCAGGTTTATCTGCCACAGCCTTTCCATGGCTTCTGCTGACGAGCTCATAGAAAGATTAGTTACAGGAGCTGCAGGGACCTGGGAGCAAGGAGAGAGATCATGGTGTTCTAGATGCCACCTCCCCCAGGGATGGGCAAATCCACTTTTGCAGTGGATTTAGCAAAACTTCACTTGGAGAACTGGGCTTGCTCCATGCGAATCCAAGCGCTGTCAAAGATCAAAACCTTGCTGCAAACAGGCATGGGCCGGGGCAGCACACACTGTGCTGGGCACTCACATACACTGCGACAGAAGCAGGAAGGGCTACCGCCTCCCTCGCCAGGTTTCCCAGCTGGGACTGAACCTAAGCAACCTGATTTATTGCACCTGTTTTTCACGTGGCTTGCTGCAAACATTTCTCAGGTTTCTACCACTGCCGATGGACTACTGACCAATCAAGGAGTCAGCAGTGCACATTTTCAGTGCTGGCTGCTAGCCAGTTTGCCCATAAAAGGTTTCCGAGCGGTCACCAAGTCCTTAACCCTGATGAAAACAGCAACAAAGACACTGCCTGGAGCTCCTGCTACTGCCACGGTCTCCCTCTCACTTTGCTGCGCTCAAGGATCATCATTTAAAAAAAAAAAAAGAAAAAGAAAAAGAAAAAAAAAGAAAAAAAAAGGAAAAAAGAAAAGCACAATTTCAGGACATGCAGCAGAGAGGCCTTTCTGTTCATTAAGAGCTACTCATAGGTGTGAATTATTTTACATCCTCCTTAGAAATTATCAAGCCACCTGAGAAAATGATTAGCTTTCACAGAAGGTGCCAGATCCTCTGGTCCATTTAGGCTGCTTTATGCCACTCTGATGGCTTAGCTCAGCCCTAAATAAAACAGGCTTAATTGTCCTTAGGATTTCTCCTGCCTCGGGAAATCTCCAGGTAATGTGGAAATGCCACAGGGACTCCTGCGCCACCAGAGCTATTAGTGACAGAGTGAAGTGGCTGGGATACCCCTACGCCCCATTGATTTCCTGCTGCTCTAGCTGTGGGCATCTGGCACTGATGAGAGCCACCCTCAGGCTAGTGTTATTTATGCCAAGCGGAGGCCTAGAAGTAGGGAGGCTCCAGGACTGCACTGCTTGGAGATAACCTTGAGAGGCTGCATTTGGACCAAGGCCTTCCTTGAGCCATGCCATCCTGACCTCCACTTGCTAATGGGCTGTCCCTGTGGGAAGTGTGAGGAATGAACACGCAAGGAGGAGCTGTCTGCAAATACAGGAGGAATAAGTTTCCCAGAACATATACAGCAGTGGTTTCCAGTGTGTCCAGATGAAAAATCAAAAAGCTACAAATAGGCTCAATGGCAGAAATAGGTCTCAAACTATATAGAACATAAAATACATATGGCTTGGTTGGCATGTTCTACTGTATGCAGAGCATGCTTTATATGTTGAGCTTCAGCTTATCCTGGATGCCTAAAGCAGGCAGGATGACTCGTAGCGCAGAAGTTGGTTACCAGCTCATGAGTCCATGCTCTAGGCACGTATGTCTCCTCGTATGGTACTACCTGGTGGGTATTTTGGATGGGACTGGTAGATTTGCAGAGGTGTAACAGCCTGCTTATGTAGCAAAGATACAGAAGGAGAGAGGACTCCATTGCCCTGGGGCATGGAAACAAAGTGCAGCATACGGGAAAGGATTTCCTCACCAGAGGATCTTCCCAGCACGTATCCCAGGTAGCTCAGTTCCCTAATAAAGCTAAATATGGCTATTAGGGAGCTCATGTTTCAGTTGCCTTTGTCTGCCCGAATCTGCAAACAACACTGCCTTATAGCAGATCTGTGTCACACTGAAGAAGCTCAAATTTCTGGATTACACTTAAAACAAAGTTGAAATTTTGACAAAACTGATCGGCACCTCCCCTCTCACTAGAGAAAGCTTCTTATGCACCACGGGCGAGTGGGTGAGGGAATTTGTTGAGACCTGTCGTAGCACCAACAAGAACTAAAAAATCTTGCAGCAGCTAGTGCCATCTGAGCCTGTCAAATTCCTCTGCAAACAATATGTCACTCTGCTGGGGAGGCGGTGAACAATCTGAGGGTGAGAAAAAGGGATGTTTGAAGTATCCAAAAAACTCACTCCAAAGGTTTTAAAAAAGAAGAAAGTCCATCCATGCACACACACGCACGCAGTGCCTCTGGCCAACAAGCGTCAGCTTAGAAACTAAAGCCTGCAGATTTTCATCAATTAGTTTTTCAAGCGAGTATTATCAAGCCCTCCTGGTTTCATTAGAGTAGGATAATGTCAATATTGGCAACTCTTTCTTAAATTCATGACCAGAAAGCACAAATGTTGATGCAGCAGGAAGACCACACAGATCCTACTTTTCTGACAGCGCTCAGCATATAGGCTTTATAAGAACCATATTAATGGCAGACTTCTTTGACCAAATACTGGTTTATCTGGGCTCCAAACTGTACAGACAGCAGGGACATCATCTGCTTTTCACTGGTGAATTAGTCCCCAGGGGTTTGAAGACTGTCAAAGCGCTTGAGAATGACCAGCGGGAATGGATCATACAGGACACAAGCCCACGGCCCCTCGCTCAAAGGCATCTTCCTCTTCTTTCAAAACCTCTTTCAAATCCCACTACTGTTGTTTACTACACAGTAGCCCTGCAAAGTGCAAACCCCTTAGTAAAGAATATATTTGGGGATATGTTCCCAAGAAGTATTAAGCTTGCAACTCCCATCAGCATCAGGACTTAGCCCTTCCAATCAAGGAAATTCCACAGGCAAGGGAATAAGCAGTAGATAGATAGTGACTTTTCAAGGACAGTGTTCTGTATAACCTTCAGGGAACAGGTTTTCTTGCTCACCCATCACCACCCAGGACATCGCCTCCTTTCCCCCTCCTGAAACACCTCTTAACCTTGTCCCTAGGAAGGAAGGGACGAGCAACACTACCAAATGACAGCGGTGCCAAAACAAGCATATCCCAGAAAGCATGCACTGAATTAAAACCTGAAAGCCTAAGAAGAAAACAGAAAATCACAAACCTATAGCCACTGAAAAACAGAACAGAAACAAAACCGATCAACAACTCACAGAGCAAAACAGCATACAAATTGGAACAATCAATATGAATAACAAGAAAACCAAAGCTACTGATCAAAACCCAAAGCACCCTTGCTAAGTCTAAAATAACCACACTTCTCTGAATGCAGGGCCAAAGCTGCCTCTTAAGGACAAATCATTGCTGCTAATTATCTATATGGGTTTGGAGAGCAAAAACAAAACCTCTTCTTTTAAGGCAACATGGTAGTGGAAAGAGACACATTTTCTTCAGTGTGCTCAGGAGAGCACACTTTCTTCCCCCCCGCAACACCAATAGTCTCATAAGCCCAAATGGAGGCAGAACATTTCCCAAGATCCCAGCGAGAATTTTTGAAATAACTTCACTTAAAAATTACACATTTGAAAGTGGTAAGAAACCTCAAAAAGACGCTCAGCTAGTCAAACCCAAGATTTCTTATGAGCACTGCATGCCTCTGATCGGTCTCTAGTTGGCCCTGTCAACCACTGGCTTTGTGAACGAGCACAAACAATTCCCTCCTGGCCCTTTTCTCCTCTATCTGTGGAGAGAGGAGGACCTCCAAATATGAGCTAGACCCTTTTCTCCAAGCTCTGTTTAGCCCAAGAACAACTACACCAAATCTTCACATTAATATCCCCCAAACAATTATACTTTTTTCCCCTTGCTTCACTTCAATCCAAGTTGCCCGAGCATTTCAGATTTTCACAACTTCACTCTGGCATGGTTTGAAAGAAGCACCACCCTCTCTAGAATCACAAAGGATTAGATATTTTTACACCAAAAAAAAAAAAAAAAAACAAACAAACAAACAAAAACCTCTCAGCCACATCAACACATACCCAAGCACAGCTTGAAAGAGGAAAACGACCTGCTTGCAAAAGCAAGACAGGGATATACCTGGCTCCACCACATCCACAAACAGCTCTCCAAACAAACCCAGGAGTCCTTCAGTCATGCCCTGCTTCCCCTCACACCATCACAGCTCTCTTAGCAGAAGGATTATTGGTCACAACTGTTTCTGCTGTAACCCTGGAGGCTTGGCCTGAAGGCACCACCCAGCCTAGAAAAACATAGATAGGGACCATTTAAAAAGAAGGCAAGTGGGAGAGGATGCAGGGAAGGAAAAAAAAAAAAAAGCTGGAAAAGTGAGTATACAGGAGGAAGAGCAGCAGTTCAGAGGTGGGGTAGGACACCTGGTGAGTGGCTGTGCTTCTCCAGGGCCAGCCTGCAGGTGCACTGAGCACCCAACTGAAGGTCATCAGCTTTTATGTCCCTCTCACAAGCAGCCACTTGAAAGGCAGCAACGAATCCTCAGTTGGAATGGGATGGTGGCAGGCAGCTCTCCTGTTATCTCCTTTATAATGTCCTTATTATTATGCTAGTGGTTGAAGGAGGCTGTGTGTCTTGCTGGTGTGTAACTCCAAGCCTTGCAGCTCCCTGCTGCCCACCAGGCACCTTCAGCCCAAGTGTGTGGACACCTTGAAGCCAACTTAGAAGAGCATCACTGAGGCTCGGCTGCCTCACACCTTTTCACAGCTTACAGCAAGCCTGATGGGAAGGGAAGAGCTCAGCTGTAGGAAGATGCAAGGCTGAGCCCGTCTCTGGTGTAAAGGGGTTGCTATAGTCCCTCAGAAAACATCAGGGTCATTCCTGACCAGTGGCATCCACACAAACAGCCACTTAGCAGAGAGTTAGCTGCTTTAATGACCGCATTAAACAAAACACAATTCGCGTTAACTTGGCCCTTTGCAATGTGTTTATCACTAGTCTCATTCCTCTTTATGTTGTTGTGGCTGACGACAGCTCTATTTACCACTTGAAGAGAGCTCTTGGGAAGTCATCTTGCTGGGCTAACTGTGAGAGAATGACATTTCACAGGGACAGATTCAAAATCTTTTTTTTTCTCAATATTCATTCAGTAAATGACTTTGTAAGGGCCACTTCAGCCTGACATTACAAGTTCAGTGTCTCCTGCTGCCTCAGGAACTGTATTTCAGAGGAAGCCATGCAGGCTCCATGCTTCCAGATGAAAAATCTTGAAGGGACATATGCACAATCCTGCACGATTATCTTGGTCTCTGGTTTGACTGCGTGACAAGGTTTTGGGACCCTCACACAGACCAGGAAAGAAATGCCCATTTGTTCATTTCTTATGCGAAGGGCTTATGGCTCAAATCTTTGGATCTTCTGATCAGAGGCAGCATCCGAAGCCATTAACACATCAGTGACCAGGTCAGTGGCTGGCACTAAGCAGCTCACCTTGGTTGCAAGGCAAACTCCAGAGCAGGCAAAGAGGAAGCACGAACGGAAGAATTTCAGAGGAAGTTTGAAGAAGGCACCTGAGAAACTTCCCTTGTCACAAGACATCGATACCCTGCAGGCTGGCAGCACAAGTGTGCCTGAGAGCTGCAACGGGTGCGCTCTGTTTTCTTTTCTTCTGAAGGGATGTCTTCAGACTGCTGTACAACTGCTAACAAAGCTAAAAGAAACACAGCTGGGGCTTGGAAGTGCAACTGCAGGCGCAACGAAGCACGGGAAAAACTACAGCATTTGTGAACAGCCCTTCATCAGAGAGCATAGTTCCTCCCATTGAGAAAGAAAGAGAATGGTCAGAACTAGAGAGGGCAGAAAATGGGAAAGATACTTAACAGTTTGTGAGGTTGGAAGTTTACATGGAGGGCTGAGAGAAGGGCATATGGATAGCAGAGGGTCAGGTTGCCGCCATCCAAGAGGAGAGGCGCAGAGAAATTCACCACTCTCTCTGTGCCTTGTAAGGGAAGTCATGGAAAATCTCTCTACAGAGGTGGCCAGTCAAACAGAGCAGGAAAGTGTGTAAAATATTCCTGTGTCACAGCAGCTCAGCCCACTAGCTGTGGAGATCAAGCATGGCTACAAAGAGGCTTCCAACAAGGACAATGTAAAATGGAAAGAGATAGGCAAGTAGCCACGGGTGCAACACAAAGTACTTCAAGTCTGCGGCATCGGAAGCTCTGAGGGCAGTAGATCTTGCAACACATCTTTAAAAGGAACATCACAAACTGCAATATATTTAGGGGACTCGGGAGAGAGTTTAAAGACAGGAATAGCCAGGTGATCTTATGGGACATTTCCTGTCCTGGGAACAGAAAAAGACAGAAAATCCTGCATATATAACCACTGACAAGGCAAAAGGTGTGAGAGTTTTGGTTGTAGATCATGTTGTTGAGAACAAAATTACAAAAGCATCCATATACACGAAGGGATGAAATGATTTAATTGCCTATGCCCTTCTGCTGGAAGGCAGATCTTAAATGGGAGGAATTAGAATTGCTGATTTATGAGCATAAATTTGACTTGGTTGATATTACTTGGAAAACTCAGCATGTAAAACTGAACAGTTACAGCCCAAGTCAGGGGGCTCAAGTGGACACAAAGCAGAGCGGCTGGTTCCCTTGCTTGGAAATGCACGACCTCTGCAGACCAGTACAAGTCAGAAGCAAAAGATTTTGACTACAGGTAAAGCAATGTTCTTACAAATAAAATAGAAGGCAGTGAGCTATTTGGTGCCTGCAATACACCACCAAAAATGTTGTTAAAAAAAAAAAAAGAAAAGAAAAAAAGGATGACCAGCTTCTTTAAAGACTTATTTATCATGTGTTAGTAAAAAAAAGCTGTGTTAACATATGGGACTTCAATCTGAATGGCATATGCTGGTGTTCTCAGGCTACCAGTACTAAAAAGTCCTCAGAATTTCAAAAAATACAGGCAGCCAATTTCCTCACTCAGCCCAGCTTGGGGTAGACTGTCTATTGACAGATAAAGAGGAGTTGCTCCCAGATGTAAAAATTAATGATTACTTAGATGCCAGCGATCATGACTTGATTATATTTGCTGTCAACATATAGAATCAAGTCTCATGTTGCGTGTGTTTTTCTGTGAGTTCCAGTATGTACATTCACAAATATAACTTTGGTTTAAAAAATTCATTTTCACAATGCTAAAATAATTATAAGCAATATCAGCTACAGAGAAATGGAAGAAAAAAACGTTTCATGGTAATGAGGAAATCCTCTAGAATACATCCCGAGATTTCAAAGACCATATAATTCCACCACCAAGAAATAAACTGACATTACTTTAAAATTATTTTTAGGGTAAAAGGAGACATAGAAGGAAAACACATTTATCTTAACACAAAGAACAGATGATATAAAGGAAAACTGATAATAACAGCTGTAAAGCAAAAGCTAACAACTGTATAGAACTGACAAAGAGATGCAGAAAGGAAAAAAAAAGAAAGGGAAATCAATGAAGAAAGGATATCTGGGATTTTTAAAAACATACCGAGAACAAAAATGTTGTCATCTGTTACCGGACAAAAACAATAGAAATTTAATAATACTAAGGAAAACATATAAGGCCTCAATGGATAGCTTTCTTCCATATTTGGGAATTCATATATATGTATTGCTAAAAATAATGAATCACTTTCAGTCTCAGCGACGACTCAAAGGGGTTTCAGAGAGCAGCTGGAAAGGATAGACATTTTAAAGCCAGCCAGTTGGAAAACGTGTAGCATGGGTTCAAAAAGAATTTGCTGGGAAGCTCCCACCCCACTGGTACTTGAGGAGACTTGGACTCTTGGGGAAATCATGGAGGACCAAAGGAAGGAGACGCTTCTTCAAAACTGAGAGCAAGCAGATGAGGTCCTGAAGGTGCTGAGCCACCTGTCAGTCTGGTCTCGAGGAAGATAATGGAACAGTTAATCCAGGAATTATGTATTATAATGTAAAAGGAGCAAATACAATTGCTTCCAGTAATGTGGGCTCACAGGAAATAGATTTTATCAAAGTTTTCTTTACTGATGTTGCAGATTGGGTCGATAGGGGTGATAACATTGGTATACTGCACTTGCATCTTTGCAAAGTGTGCGATCAGGTCCTACGCGCTGTTTTGGCTAAGTAGGTAAAATAATATAAAATAAACAAGGTGCAAATTAAAATAGATTTAAACTGGTGCCTTAGTTTTAAGATTACAATTGTGAATAGAAGTCCCCAAATTGAGTAGGAATGGTTGTAACTGGGCCAGCAGCATCAGTTTTTAGTCCCAAGCTATTTAACATTTTAAATCAACGATTAAAAAGAAAAAAAAAAAAATAGAAAAAATCGTTATTAGTAAAGTCTGCAGGTGACAGCAGACTGCAGGAGGGCTACATCAAAGCGCAGGCAAAGTGCTGTGAACCGCTTGGCAAACTGTAAAGGAAACAAGACACATTTCAGCCCCGCGCGGTCATGCACCCAGGAAGGGAACCTCACCGCAGGCAGCCCCCCAACACCCTGGGAAGCGCTGACACCATGGTTATCACCAGCTGGGCTTCACCTCCGGGAGCAACAGGGTACCACAGAGCCTACTGCCAGCCTTGGGCAAAGGAGTAAGAGTTTCGAGGACGGAGAGGGGGATTATCCTGCTTGTGCCTTCGGAAAATGTGCTGCTGGGACACGCAGACAGTCCCAGGCGATGGTGAAGAAGGAAATTGGGAACTGGTAAAAGATTCAGAGATTTGGCAAAAGAATGCTAAAAACCTTGAAAGAATGAGCCTTAGCTTGAACAAAGATCATCTGGGAGAGAAGCTGTCGGAAGCTGGAAGTGGAAGCCAGAGAAAGGACAAGTTTAACAGAGGAGGTAACTCAGCCTTGCAGCTATTTGCCAGAGAGGCTGCAGTGCCTTGCCCAGCGCAGGAAATCCCCAGACCACAACGGGTTTGTATTTCGGGTGTATTTCAGGCACCTGAAATGGGATAAATCCACTCAAATCTTCAGTGGCTCCTGGGTAGCAGTTGGGGTTGGGGGCTTCCAGGTTCCTCCATCCCGGAGCTGGGAGCACTCACGTTGCAATTCCAAGCACCTGGATCCGGGATTTCGAGCCCGAGGACAAAGTTCTCACTAATTGCATCTGATCTAATCTCACGGTTTTTAAGAGGCTGCACCTTCCTTGTGATGTCTCTCTTTATAGGGTAGATGTCACATCTTTATAGGTCTGAGCTCCTGTATTTCTACCCCGGATAATTCTGTTTTAACACGCTACCACTTTTGGAATCAGATCTAAAGACAGAGGAAACCATCCTCAATAAAAACTGGGAATGAGGTAACATTTCGGACTAGGGTACCCTGTACTTATTTCCACTTCTTTCTATTTTTCCATCCCTATATCCTTTGATCTAACTTTTTCTTGATTCTTCCCCATGTTTCACACTTAAGATATCCCATGTTTTTAGCTCCTCCCTCTCTATTTTACTTACCACCTTCTTCTCACCTAAAAGCTGCAAAATATATTTATTTGGTTGCTGCCATATAGACTACCATTTATTTCACATGCCTGCAGCATTAATTTTCGAGGACAGATTTCACTAATTTCTGCTCTTCAGAATAAATGGTGAGAAATGGCTAATTTACTACATCACAACAGTTTAAGAGGTGAAGATGACTGGAAAAAAAAAACTACCAGCTGTCTGGAAAGTTAGGATATAAATCCAGTCCTCTAATTATTAAGGGGTGTGTTTAAACACATGGGGAAGACGTACCTCGGTTTTAAATTTAAGCATGAGCATATATTTTAGCAAGATCAGGAATTACGGAATTGTTATTCTGTCAAAGTATTGAGGTTTGGGGGCGGGGGGGTGTTGTTTTTGTTCTTTTTTTTTTTCTGCTCATAAATTACAATAATCCAGAATTTCTCAATTGAGCTAAAGCGAAACAGCCAGTATCTATCCCACATTTATGTACCAAAACAGCCTTTTGTGGCTATCTTCTGGAAGATGGAAAATTACCCATTTTCCCCCACGTTCCACTGATGTTTTGTGCCAGCCTCAAACTGAGAATTTGTCAGCTACCAACTGGAGACGCTACCAGGTTCCAAATTAGACATTATGTGGGCCAGCAAGAGGTCTGAAACCTCCTGCGCTCAGCCTCAGTGAGGAGCCAATGCAGGATCCTAGGGAGGTGATTTAATATAACAGTTTTTGGTAGCAAGTTAGAAACCCCGGAAAAGAAACACACGCGAGTAGATTTCTTCGTGACACCGAGACAGGGATGATCCAGGAGAGTTTCCTCCCTGGGGAAGGGGGGACTGCAGCACACAAGTGTCACTTCAAGCTTGAACAAGTTTATGCCGCTCGCTGCAGAACTTGTCAGGACACTGTCACGCAGAGGCTGACAGCCATAAATCAGGCCCGGGTACCAACAAATGAACCGCTGAGCACGCCTGCTTTATCGGGAGAGGGTCTCGCGGTGACAACAGCCATCTAGTACTCCCTTACCCTAATAACTGCATAATGAAAATAAATCTGCGCAAGTATGAAGGATGCCCTTTCTCTCGGCGTTGTTACACTGAGCTGGAGTGATGCCAGGGGAATTTTTTGTTGTTGTTCTAAAAAGCTTTTGCTCTGCTCAAAAACTTGCTATTGATCTTCCTATTAAATAGTCCTGGTAAACGTTTTGACTGGCTCTGCAAATTCCATGCAGATGCCAGGGCTGGGGATAGATGCAGTAGGGCTCTGGTCGGGAGAAAGGCGGTTTCCGAAGGTGCCAGAGCAGAGACTCCATGGGATTCCACGGTCTGGCAGCAAAAGAGGCTAAACCTGATTCACAAGACAAAATAAAAAAATAAAAAATATCGCTCTCTTCCTTTGCTACCAGGGATCTCACACACCTGGGCTCAGCCACGTACTGCCCGGGCCACTGCAGAAAACGAAGACACATTTCCCCCTGTTATTATGTGGAAGTCGCTTTCACCCAGATGGCATTATAAGAGCTGAATAGATTAGGGTTTTTTGCAGAAACAGCAGCAACAAAAATTTGTTTTGTTTCAGTCCCAGGCGCAGCAAAAGGGAGGGTGAGGTGACCACAGAGCTAGTGGCAGCAGAGCGGCGATGCAGGGCACGGAGCTTGTCAGGCCTCGTCGCGCTGGGCTCCCAGCACAGACGTTTCCAGGCCCTGCTCCCCAGCCGGCGGCTCGGGAGCACCTCAGCGCATGCCCGGACACGCGCTGGTGCCACGGGGCCGCTCACAACGCGAGGCCAGCGAGGGCCATCGCGGCATGTCCCCCCCGCAGTGCTGGCGCGTCAGGATCCCCGCGGAGGAGCAGGGGCAAGTGTTGCAGGATATCTTTGCCGTGAATAGTTTGGGACGTTTGTCTGGCACCTAAAAATACCTGCGGGTATTTTAAGTAGCAGTTAAATACTGGATTATTAGAAAAAGAGGAGATTTCCTTTTGTTAAAGTTAAAAACTCTAGAGGAAAGCAAAGTCATATCCCCCGGGTATCCCCCCAACATACAGGTAGGGCAGAGTTTCACACAGGTGTTTCCATTCCCATATCTACCATCTCCATAAGGTGCTGCTTGAAGCAGCAGCTTCACTTCTCCACGTGTATTTCCTCGTTTTCTGGCACACAGTGGAGGCAAGGAACCAGCACCAGGGAGCAGAACAGGAACTCCCAGAGAAAACAAGGAGATACTGTGGAAATAATACTTGTCCTAAAATACGGCCATTGCCTGGCTGCAAAACACTCCGGTCAAAACAAAAGCTCTCCAAACAACTGAAATGAATAATCTCCTTCCCACCATGCTGTGAAGTTGTCCGTACCTGCTCACGGGAGGTTAGAAGCAGCCGCCCTGTTAAGGAAGATTTTGAATATTGATTTTGAATAACCAGCAACATCCAAGGAGGCAGGAGCACCATCTCACACCCCTGCTGTCTAACCCCTTCTGCCTCTGGGAGAATCAGCATCTCCAAATACCACCTGACGGGACACTTGGACAAGAAACTGGTAAGGGAAAATACTGGGACAGGAAAAATCTGATGTATCTCCTTGGAAAGGGTGCTGAGCCCTAACCTAAGACACCCGGCATTTGTTTCTGCAAGCTAATCAGACTCAAACACACACTCCAAGAAATTTAAATGGGGAATAATAAGTAGAAAATGATGAAAAGTAAATACCTGAAAATAACTTTCTGGATGCACAATCTTGCAAAGATTCATAAAACTTTTTGGACATACAAATATTTGCACAAATAAGCAAAGGTTATCTCAATAGCGGAGCTGGTTAAAATAGCCTTGCGAAAAACTGAAGAGCAAAGTCCTGTTCATTCATGAATATATTCATGCATTTGTTTATTGCTATTCAGCCAGCTTTAAAACCTACTCAGCAGGGGAGAGACTATATACCTTATGCCTATGGGCCTCATAACGCTTCCAGGGGTATGGAAAAACTTCCAAAAAGTTTGGCATTGAAATCCAGTTTATCTGCTTATCTGCTGCTAATCCAAACTCTCCCTACATATCAAAAACATTGAATCGGGCAGGAAAACACATGAGAACAGGTTTTCCTACAGGATTTCTGGCATTTCTACATTAGATTCCAGATGGAAACACCCATGAGAACAGCTTCTATCCTGGTATTTTTGGCACATTCAGTCCTAATCCTACCCGGAAACCTGAATTGGGAAGGGAATGAAAAACAAAACAAAACACACCACCACTTTATCCTAGTATTTCAGAATCTGAAGAAACATTCAGCATTTTAAAACTGCATTTTAAAATTAAGCAGTGGAAGAAAATGCTCTCAGTTTTGTCTTAGGCAAAACTGTCCTTACTCCCGATTTCAGGTGTCTCTGAAGACAGAGCATTTAAACAATAAAACTAGAAATGACCATCCACAGCAAAAACAAAATCTGATTTCCACCCATCTTTTACTTTCCCTCATATTCTTAAATACATGAACACTTCAGATATCGAAACAGGAAAGTTTTTCAAAGGGGTTTCCCATGACTACGACCAAAGTGAGGCCTTTTCCCTGTCAAGAAGCCTCTGTCAGAGCAGGTTTCCCTAGGGGTAGATGAATATACCACTTTTTCTGCAGTCTCTTTTTGCTCATTTATACAGATTTGCCACCTTCAGTAGATTGGCAGCTTGTTCTAAAGACAACAACTTCAGCAATAACAACTTTGAGTAGAACATTTCAAAAATGATATTCAGCCTAGCTCTGCCTTTTCCCGATTTCTTTATTTTGTTCAAAGCCTAAGTATTTTGTTTTCACCATTGCCACTGTTTTTTTCTGATCGCCCACCACTACCCCTTCCTTTTTTTCCACTGCTGTTTGCACTGGGAGAAAATGGAAGCAGCATTAGAGGACTGAAAACTCAGTTCATGAGCAGCTCACTTCGACAGCTTCCTATTCTGTTTTTAAGATCAACACTGTGTAAATCTACAGCAAAAGAACTGAAGAAAAAACTGCTACTTCGACTCAAATAGCCCACTTCAAGCTGCACTCAGAAGTGATCCAAAATGTCATTTTTAAAAGCCCTGTGGGTACCTGTGGTGACCAGGTCATCACCTTTGTGGTGACTTTCCTCCATGAGTAAAGTGCACGGCAGATGCTACAAATAATACTGGTGAAAACAAAAAGGCAGATCCTTTGTCTTTTCAAGGCACTGACTGGTGCAAGCTGTAAATGACAACTTTGACCCCCTACTGAAGTGCAGAGATTTTGCTTGAATTTATATTTTTAAACATTTTTTTTTCTGAAGAAATGCCATTGCATCTACTCACATGTACATCAGTTCCCTCTACTGGCAGCATTAATTAAGTTATTCCTTTAATTCACCAGGTAATCTCTGGGTTTGGAACAGAAGTTGTGCTCCATGCGATGGGAATATGTGGGCCTTTACCTAGAGGGTCTTATGATACTGAAACCCTAGCTCTTCTCATAGTATTCTCTCTAGCTTTTTAAGATTCACTTTCCATAGTCCAGGACAGGTATTTATCATTCCGTTAATGTGTTTTTGTCTTTCACTGTGCCATCAACTCGTCTGTAGCTTCAGCTCCTTTGTGTGCCCACAGATCAGCTGGGGGTTTGATCATTCCTCCACTTTTTTTTCCCTTCTTTCTGTCAAAGCAGATAAGATTTTGTCCTGCCACAGGTAATGTTCTCCACCAGTGGTATTAGGCCAGAGGGAGGAGTGGGGCACTATGTGGGGCACTTGAGAAGGAGACAGGATGGAGACCCACTGGCCAAAAATAAAAAAAAAATAGACAATAGGAACCCAAATTCACAAGGAACAATATTTCCTTTTTAGACCTGAGCTGTCAGGATTTAGCAAAGAGCGCCAGCAAAGTCTGTCTGTTTTTTTTTTTATTCAAGAGTAGTAGTATTTCATGGCTCTCTGCATTTTTTTCCCAGAAATTTCACTATTTCAGACCTTTACTTATCAATCTCCAGTAAATTAAACATGCATGGGCAGAGTGACCAATAAAACTGATCCTGGAAACAGAGCTTTGCTAGTGCAAGGAGAAGTGGAAGGGTAACATAGAAACTGGTAGGAAAAGTAACATTAACCCATAGGCCCCTGGGTTTACATAAGGAAATGCAGCTGCATAAGGGTAAAGACATGTTCAGAGGCTCAGTTTAAACATCTCTTGCTTCTAATTGGCATGGATAAGGCAGCTTCAAAGCATGGGGTTTCCTGGAATTTTGAGAAAGTGTCGTTATTGGGGTTTTTCTTTTATTTTTTTTTTTTTTTAATCTGGGTCATCTTTCTAAAAGAAATGGTACAAAAGCATTTTATTTGACCCCGCTGTTCTGATTAAATGCATTACAGGACCTACAGTCATATTTACAGGAAAAAAAAAATCTTGCTCACGCTGCTGGGTGAGCTCCTGTTTGAGGAATAAAATTGTTTATTTCTGTTTCTTCCAGGAGCTTTTACAGACTGATCAAGTGTCAAGACATGGTAGTTGACTCAAAGGTAACAAAGATATTGCCTCGTAATATCTTTAGGACCTGAATCAAATCTTGAGATACTTTGAAACTATGGGAGTATAATGAAAATACATTCCTTTCTTTGTATTATCCTTTGTAATGGGGAGCTTTACATTTCCTTTCTAGCAACTATGATGTACGCAGTACTATCAAGGCATTTTTAGGGACCATTTACCTGAATACAATTTGTGTGTGAGGTGTCTGAGTGCCAGACTGGATTTGTGCTTCCTGGTCCTTGTAATAAGTGAATAGATATTTTTTTTTCCCCATCAAAGTAAATGTCAGAAACTTCTCCGATTGTTCAATAAGGGAGAAAAAACACCCTTCAGTGAAGGGAAGAAATGGCTACGGGCTAGATTCAGGCTGTCCTGCACAGCTCTGGCCTCCCTGGGGCACTTGTGGCGAGGACACAAGCCCCGCGGCTGCTCGTTGCAGCCTGTGCCCATCTCACGCAACAGCTCGGATAGTCACCCAAATGGTTGAGGTTGGAAGGGACCTCTAGAGCTCATGTACTCCAACTCCCCTGCTCCAGCAGGGACACCCAGAGCACGGGGCACAGGGTGGCATCCAGGCGTGTTTTGAAGATCTCCAGAGAAGGAGCCTCCACAGCCTCTCTGGGCAGCCTGGGCAGCTCTGGCACCTTCACAGGGAAGTTCTTCCTCACATGGGGGTGGAACTTCCTGTGTTTCAAGTCCTTGCGGCAGCAGGAAAGGCATCTCAGCAAAGCACCTTGGGATCCCCAGCAAAAGCAGCTCGATAAGGAGCAGCCTTCTTGACCTAACATAGGGGTGGTAGGAAAATTGACCTTAATCACGCTTTCCCTAGCTATTTCTTGGTTGGTGAAACACACTCCAGCAACTGGGACACGCGCTGTTAAGGTTTTTGTGCATGGCCACTGGATTCGCATGCTGGTAGGAACATAGCACAGGTATCCCACAATTCAGCCTATCTGAGGGGTTATTAGACTCACCCCTATAGTCCTAGACATAAGCACCCCCACACATAAACTTCTGAGAAATTCCTGTAAGAAAAAAAGCAGTCTTTTAAGATAGCAGCCTTTCCAAGCTCTGTGGTACAGATCCCTACTTCCTGCCTTCTTTCCACAGTGAACACCTGAGGCAATCCCGTTCTGATAGTACACAGTGGAAATGGCAGGATCTGGCTCTTTAGTGACCATGACATCTAAGAATTGGATGCAGGAATTCACCTCTGCTTCACAGGTTAAATGAATATTCTGTGAGTATTGATTGTTCAGTTCTTCCAGTGAAAGATGAATGTGATCGGCATTGATAATCAGAACAAAATATCATCTACATACCTCTCATATGCAGATGGCGACTGTTCAATACTAGTCAGTAGTGCAGCTTCCTGGTGAGACAGGAAAATATCTGCAGCAATTGAGGATTAGCAGAGGCCATTGCTACATCAATGTTTTGTTTGTAATAGTTTCCATTCTGTCAGAAATAACTGGTTGCACATTTCTGTGTGTGACATTAAAATTCACCACTGAAATCTCACTCGGCAATAATAAAGCCCCTGCAAGAGTATCTACAAACAGACTAGACTTCAAATTAAAGATCAAGTGTATTGTTAGGGTTTGCATGGATCTTTTTTTTGAATTAGTGCTAGGTGAACAATAAATAAAATTCCAGGAGAAGTTCCCCAAGCTGATATGCATTCAAGGTATTATCTTAGCTCTGTACTGTATGTGCTTCTGGGTGAAAAAATTCTAATTGCACTTCCATTCAAAAATCAACCGTGGGAATAAGGAATCATGCTCATTTTATGCACAGCCGCCCGAAGGCCTTATCCTTAAAACAAATTACAGCGCCTCCTATGCAACTCACACTCTGAAGCTAATTCTAACCCTAAAGCAAAACTCCAAAATTAAACTTTAATCTGTGATCTAAACAATTCTGTGTTTGTGATCAATCTTGGTGGGGTGTATTTTAATATATATATGTGTGTGTGCATAAAAAATACAAAACACCAAGGTAATTGTTATCACAGACGAAGACAGAACATTAAATACTCTGTACATAAGACCAAGATAAAATACATACAGCGAAGGCAGGGAATAAAGCTGCTCAGCACACACTCCTATATGTAATGCAGTCCTGGACTTGTAACCAGTGAAAGCTAAAATTCCAGCACATGTATCATATTTACTGCATTCTGCCAAAGAAACAGGCAGGCTGCCATGCCATTAAAGCAATTACTCTTACCCCCTTAGATACGTAGAAATCAGATTCTGCTCCTTGAAATCATACGCTGAGGGAAGCAGGGAACAAGGAAGGGGGAGTACAAGGAGGAGGGAAAGAGACGCATCTGCACCCCAGAAACAAAAGGAAATTTGCCCCTGGGCAGGGAAGGGGCTTTGGGCCACAAGGAGTTAACGGAGTTGGAGGCGTACGGTCTGTCTCTTCCCAACTTGGTGCAGTGACTCTGCATCCTGCAGGAACCTGTTCAGATGCTCTGATAAGTCAGGCAGAATTCATGGGAGATTACCACACAGCTCCTGCCAAGCTGTGCTGCAGCGCGGGTAATAGATATGCTCCAGTACTAAATCCTAAAAGGCCCTGCTACATCTGTCAAGCATGCCCTGGAAAAGCACCCTCAGTTCAGATGTTATCACTGCTCTGCCTGCATCAGAAGATTTAGTGTCCACCCTGGAGGTTGCTTTTGCCGCACAGTTTTCAGGGGCAAAACAACAAGGAAGAAAGATGAGAGAAAAAAGGCAAATTATTCTTGCTTAAAGCAAAAGGAATAAAGTGATGTGCTTGCAGACTAGTTCAGCTTCTCACCCTGCATCTAGAAGGTCCCAAATCCCACATTAAGATGGTAGTGATGTTCTAAGCTGATTAGCTCGGACGCGTTCGACTCCCTGGACTGTGACACCATGAAGATGATCTTCTGTTGAGCGACTCTTTCCCAAGCAAAGCTAAACAACAAACGCAGCGGGGGTCCATAGGCACCGCATAGGAGATGCCTGCCTTTGATAATTAGCTTTAAAACTAGTTCTAGAAAAGCTGCTCTGACATAAAATGAACTTCTTGGAGCGCTGCTTCTAAAATGCTCACCATTCTTCCCATTAGCTGTGCAAGCACAGTTGTTTAATCAAACATGATTTTAATGATATTTATCATTGTGTTTCTTTTGTGGAAGAGATATCTATGTATAGTATTTATATAATGTGCATAACCTATAAACACCCTGAAGAACACCTCTCCTGGGAGTAGCTACTTTCTTAATGCTCTGTAAGGGCAGCCATACAGCCATAAGTTCCAGCAACCAGGATGTCAAAAAAACTACCCCGCACAGCGGCTCTGAGGTGCCCTGCAAGCTCCATGGGGCAAGAATGACCTTCAAGAAATCAGCCTGATGAGGGGACTGTAGTAAACAAGGCACATGTAGACACGCTGTCCTCCCAGGTGGTAACGGTGGCAGGGACTGTGCACGTGTCCCCGCCGGCTGCGCACAGCGGCAGGTGCCAGCATCCCGGGGGACGCGCCATGGCAATGTAGGATCTAGTCGCACGTTGTGCTCTGCTCCTGCGGCTCGTGGCTACTGGGCTCTGTGGGCGGACGTGTCCCCGCGGAACGAAGGCCCCGAAGGCCAAGTCTCCAAAGCGCCACGTCTGGCAGACGAGCGAGCAAGATACTTTGTCACAGCAGCACCCCGAATGTGAGTCACTCCGGCTTGGAGGGACCCCGCAGACCACCACTACGGCGCGGGAGCGGGGACTGCCGCCTCCGCAGCACCAATCACAAGCACCGAATTTACACAGACAAACAGCAATACATAAACAAATAAATAAATAAATGCAAAGATCTTATCACAAGTACCTTGAACTAACCTTGTGCAGGCTCTGTCTAGCCAGGTACGCCGAGCAGCGCGGGAGAGGGCGCCGGATGCCCTCCAGGGAGCACAGCTGTACCCTTCAAACGCTGGAGCCGCGCGATCGAAACGCGGCCTCCTTGCACAGCGTGCTTGCACGGATGTGTTTTCCCCCGTATCTCGGTAAATATTCAGATAAAAAGTATTTGTTTATGCGCCTGACACCCTTGTTAACATTGCGGGTTCACTCGCTTTGAAAAATGGCCTTATTTTGCTCAGGATAAGGAATCTACGACGCGGGGGGGCTAGGCCCTCGGTTTAATTATGGTTTTACAGTCATTTCCAAATTATTTTTAAAAGAGCCTGGAAACATATAAGATAATTTTATGTTGGCAAAAAAGGATTTTCTCATTAAGAAATCAACCACAGACTTTAATACAGGTTTCACTGAAAGAAGAACTGCCAGAGGACTCCCCACAAAATCATATATTTCATGAGTGAGGCAGTTTAATTCAATGGACTGGGTTTGTTGCTCCTCCTTACAAAATAACAACTCTTTCAAGCCACGATACCACCCCTATCTTTTTGGTCAGTAAGGCTGTAGGCTTCTTTTACAGTAAAAACCACATTGCCATATGAAAACTCCCAAGATTTGTCACTGGATAACCCCATCAAAGTGTGTGCTGGGAGTCGGTGAGAGGGAAATTCAGCATAATTTAAGAGGGATTTGAAAATGTATGTATACACTATAAACACTTCAACCTAATTGAGTCCATTCCAAATTATACTATAAAAGGAAGACAACTAAAAAGACAGAGTAGTGTACTAAACAATGCAATGGCTACAGCTTTCTTCAGTGATTTCTGCATGTTTGCTATATTTGATGCAGACATAAATCTTAGAGTAGTTTTTTAAAAGGACTTTGATTCTGACCTTCTACTGTCAAAAGCAGCTACTGTCAAGAATAATCTAAAACAGCTTCATAAGGATGTTTTAACTGATTAATCTCTGAAGGTCACACAATCTGTTTAGACTATAACATTGGTGCCACTTGCAGAATATCTAAAGTTGTCAGGTCCTAGTAAGCTCACTGTGGGAAACTGAGATCCCGAGGGTGGTTATAAATAATTAGCACAGTTAAAAGTTCAGTTACTTTAGGTAGTTTAACATTTCCACATCTTCCAACTATGAACAATGAAGGCACAGATATGTAGCAATCATATCTACTGAATAATCTAAAAGCAGTGGCCATGGTAACTATAATTTAAAATGGAAAGATGAATAGGATAAAGCATCTATTCCATACACTTTTTGTTCTCTGCCAGCTCCAGACACCTCTTCAGGCTATAAAGCATCACCAAGCTGTCATTAACACTTACAAGTCTGAATGACCAGAGAACCTTCAGCATCCTTTAAAACCAAATCCATTAAATGTGATGAGTTGTTGAAACCTAAAGTCCCGTTGGAAAAGCAGGCGAGCATCCCTGTTTTTTATTAAAGTTTTCCAGTGCTTAAAAATTGAGATAAAGTAGATTCAAATGTGTGTCTCCCCCAAAAAGTTTTCTTAAGGAAAGAGCACATACACACTCGCAGCACATGTACTGGCTGTACTACATAGCTGCACATCCATAAATTGCCCATGGATCAAAGATCAGGGCTTAAATCTGAGCTGGCCTATAGTACACAGAAAATAAGAGATGGAACCATCTTGCTGCTGCCTGTTTCACTTAAAGATGATAAGAAAATGTTATCACATTATTTTAAGGTAAATCCAGCATTTCCAGAGCTGATTGAGGCAAGAATTAGACAGTGTTTAGGGGATTATGAAAAACAGCTTCCTCTACAGGTCAACAGCTAATCAGAATTCTCATGAGATTTTCCAAAGTTTTTTTTTTTTTTTCCTTATGAATAATTTCACCAAAGGCACAAAAACGGGCACATTATTTAGAGAGAGCCTTTTGATGTATTTTCTCTGAATAAGCACGGGTATTCGAGGATTTCTGCTAGTTCAGAGCAACAGGGACCAACTTATTAAATGTTCCTGCTGCAATGCCTGCAAGCTAGCTGAGATTAATATCAGCATAACCTGTTACTTAATTCATTATGGGGATACAGGCTAATTTGATTTGATATTATTTTAATAAAATTCTGTAATATATTAGATTGTTTCAGGCTATCAAAATAATTTTCCAGTTATTACAGTTATTCAAGCAAGTCCTTTGATAGCAGCAGTTGGTCCTCGTCTGTTGTGAATACATTAGCACTGATGATTCATAGCAGCTGAGAAATGTTAAGCCTGTGAAGCATTGTGTTGATGCTCAAATTTATTCTGCAGGCCATTAAAAAAAAGAAAAAATATTTTGTATGCATCAAGCTTACACGTGTCATTAACACAGCTCATTTTTTAAAACCAGTCTTTCATAGAAGACAAGGTTTTTGCAAAGAAAAATCTGCTGTTCACTTTGAAATTCATTGATGCTATTTTACATGTTTTTTATATACAGTTTGCATCAGCCTGTATATTAAGTGAATCAAATAGTTCTAAAAATGATGCATTCTCTCATCACAGGGGGTATTGTAAGCCATTACAATATAACTGTTCCAGTCCACAACACTATATGTTCATTTTGCTGTCATGCAGACAAAAGCTTTTAATGTTTATAATATGTTCTGTTTAAAAATGCCATTTCTGCTTTTATGCCATTTTCAGATATTCCATTTTGTCTTTACCCTTCTTGGAATGCAAAATATAAATATATATACACACACACACACACACATATATATACACATATATATATATATAATGCGCACACACAGTTTCCCCCAGCAATATCAAATGGGGTTGCCTCAGTCAGGCTCCTACCCGGATGAGGAGGGGAAGAGAACACACATTATCTGGTGAAAAACAAGACTGCATCTTCAAAAATCTAAACAAAAACAGGGAAAATTCTGACAAATACCAGTAAATATACTTCCTTGCTCATCACCTGGAGAGCTGTCTGCTACTCTCCCGCATTTCTAGCTGGAGTCGCATGTGGTAATAAGGACATTCCTCTTGACAGGAATTTTATGAGTGGTTTTATGGCACTGTTTGGAATGAGCCTGATGCTGTAACGCTCATGGTACTGAAAGCACAGCTAAATAAACAAGGATAAACTTGAAAGCAAATAAAGACCTTTGCTACAAGGAACTCCTGTAAGCAAAGTCCCACCATGTGTAGGAAAGGAGCAAGCACGCGGAGGTGAGACGTGACTGAGCTCAGGCGCTCCTCTGGTCGGACCAGAGCGGGATGCTCAGGTGAAGAGAGGTGAGTTCAGTGTTGTTGCTGGTTCCCATTTTGTTCTTGCAGCTGGACTCATAGGAGCCGGCCTGATGCCCCTGCCCTCCCAAGGTTTCTGAGGCACCGCTGCCATTGCACAGATGCCAGCGTCATTGCAAACCAAGCAGGGCACAGCCAGTAAATACCTTTGGGATGATAAGGTGCTATGGACCCCTCATTAATGGTTTTGTATGACCAGGGACAAGTAAAACTTTTATAGCTCCGGTGTTCCTGAGAGATGTGAAACCAGCAGTCCAGGAGGCCCAAACCCTGCAGCCACCAAAAAACTAAAACCCTCTAAACTTTCTGCATGCTATGGTCCGAAAGCAGCTGTACCCCAAAACACACGGCAGGACCCCTGATAAGCCGCGAGGAAGCTACAGGCTTTATAATTTTTAACTCTTTAGTGCCACTGTTAAGATTATGATGGTGGCTTTGGAAGCAGCTGGAACTGCGTTCAGTGGAAAACAAACTGGAGAGACCCAGCTTCCAGTCACCTCATCTCCTTCTCAGTGCTGCCTGCCCGGAGAAGCAGTCTCCCTAAGATCTATACCTACACATTGGCCACCAAGCCCTGGAGCCTCCCCCTGCCTCCCTGGGAGCACGGAAGGGACTGAATCCAGGGACGACATGGCCAAACACTGATCCCACAGAGCCAACCCAAGGACCATATCCTTTCTGCTCTGCTCAGTGAGAGCAGAGCACCTGCTAGGCAGGTTATGTTAATAGATGGAAGTATCCAAGGAATTCCTACATCTAGGGTTTATTTTGTTTTTTCTTAACTTAAAGGATGGGTGGTCTTTGAAAGCAAAACGGCAGCTCAGCTCTTACCATTAACTTCCAAAATGGTAGGCCGCAAAGGCCATGCCAACCCCACATCTTTGGACAAATTCAAACAAGTTCTGCCCATATATAGGTCAGCCACATGACAGTGACCAATGTGACAACACAACTGATGCAAGGTAACGATACTAGCTGAAGAGGCTCCTATCCTGTCTTCCCATTGTAACCCAATGCATCAGGCTCATACTTGGTGCCTGCTCCTGTTTTGCCTGCAATATACCACATTTTTATGCCTTCAGAAATATATGTTCCTTTCCTTTCTTTTTAAACCTCTACCTTCCAAGATATAGGAATAGAAACCCTCATTAGGGCTCCAATTGGCCCCCAGCTTTGAGTCTACACGTGCAGTCCAAGCCCATGAAGCTGGTGTGGTCACCACATTGAAGATATAGTTATGCCTCTGTTGTCCTGTGGTGGTTCCTAGAGGAAGTGCACCTCCATTACCAGAACTCCACACTCTGGTCTGATTTTGAATTATTTATCAACCTCAGTGTTATCTTATTTAGAAACACAAAAGCAGACATCAAATGTAGGTATGGCTTAGTCATTACAGGGAATTGGCACTTCTTCTATCCCATTCACTTTGATGCCTTAGAGTCATCCTTTCATCCCTGACTACTGCTACCAATGACGTCACACCATAACAACATTCTTCATCTTTTCTAAATGTGTGTCCTTGTGCGTTTTCTTATTAGGTTTCATGTCATGTCTGTCATTCCAGTTCTCAAGGCCATCCAGGTTCTTTTCTGTATATTCTGATCCTTCTTTTTCACTGGCAATGTCTCCAAATTTTGTCTACTCCAATGTTG
Organism: Crypturellus undulatus; assembly: GCA_013389825.1. NCBI lineage: Eukaryota > Metazoa > Chordata > Aves > Tinamiformes > Tinamidae > Crypturellus > Crypturellus undulatus. Next base: position 352,384 of record VWPW01028816.1, read on the forward strand.
CATTAGCACATTCCTAATTTATGCTCCAGGGTCATTAATGAAAATGTTAAATAAGATGAGTCAGACTGATCCTTGACGAGCTCAACTAATGAGCCCTTCTCCTGCCCTATACTTCCCCTTTCACAATCTGTTGCTGTCTCCCCTTTTAGCCATTCCTCACCACTCTTATGTGAAACCCCATCTCCTCCTGCTTAACTAGATGTTTCCCATGTGGCACTTTATCGTGCATTTCTGAAGGCCACACAGATTAGATCTACTGCATTTTCTTTGTCCAGAAAATGAATTATTTTATCAAAGAGAGATGTCAGTTTACTTTGATGTGATCTACCTTCTACAAATCCAGCTAGATTTTACCCTGCTCTCCATAAACTTCTCTTTGTTTTTTCTTTAAGAACATATCCTAAAGCCTTATATTGAAGTTGCACCAAGAAGCCTTTAGTGTCCTGGATCACCCTTCCAAGACCAAACCATATATATTTGCTCTTCAGTTACAGGCTATAACACCTGTTTGATATGCCTATTAAAATATTTGCTGTCATTTCATATGCTAGCACATTCAGAATACTGGGGAAACCTCAGAACTCACAGAAGTGTGTGCCTTTTCAAATTACTTGATGAACAATTTGATTCAATACATTTTTAACCTATAAATTACTCATGACCCATTCATTGTGATTATTTGTTTGAGGATTCGATATCTAAGACTTATTATTCAGGCATTATGATTAGTAAACTTGCCACAATGTAGTAGTCACATGGTATTATTTCTGCTCTCAAATTGCATGCCTGTGCATTAGTGAACTCCACCTGAAATGGCTTTGTTTGCTTTGTTATAAATGAATTTAAGGTATTGATTGACAAACTCATGTTTGAAAGCCTGAAGTTTATTCCCTAGGAATTGGAAGGAAGGGGAAAGACACTGTCCATATGCAAAAGACAATAGAAATGGAATTTCAACTCTTTCAAAGCACTATTCTGACAGGAACTGAATGCAATACTCATCTCTACTGTACTCTACCATTGTCCAGCATCCTACATCATCTACCATTGTCCGGCTCTTGGTTCCTGAACACAGACACTATATTTTTATCATGTACAGACATTATTGATACAGTGATTTCACTTGTTTTGGAGGAAAATGCAAAAAATAAGCCTTTACTACCTCATCCAAGAGAAGTCATTCTATTTTTCACCCAACTTCAGGCTGGCAGGATTGGGATCTGGTCCTGGTACCGACCATTCAAGGGCCTGCCCTGCTGTGTCCCTATACTCAAAGGGACCCCATGCCCGTCACACAACTGCACCTCTGACCGTGCTTGTAGGATGCCACCTCCTTCCCACTGGAAAGCGAAGGTGGTGCAGTTTTCCTGGATGATAAAAGCCACAGTTCCTTCCACAGTGCATACGCAGGATTTCTCTCCACTTGCAGGAACAGCCATAAGAGGGACTTAAAATGAAGTCGTTCAGGAATTCTCAGTGAAATTCCACACTGCATATTAACTCGTTCATTTGATACTATAAAATATGCTCAAAAAATAAACATAAACTGGAAGGGTAAAAGCCATTATGGAAAACAGTTTTCATCCTCTGCGTATTCTCAGTGCCATTTGCACTCCCTCACAAAGCAAAGTGCTTGCATTGTACACTGCAGCTCATGTAATGACAGGAACAATAACTTTTCATGCACGTTTTATCAGGATTATAACTACTGTGCCATATATAGAAATGTGTGATAAGTGCATTATCAGAATTATAACTGTATTTTAATCACAGCATAACAATCTCACAGAATGTCCCTCTACAAGGAAGGCAAACCCAATAATGCTTAAGTCTGAATCTGAATTTTGAGCCCTCTGTGAGTGTTTGAGTGGGTTCAAAATTAAGTAAAATGAGTTTATCTATCCCTATTTCTATAATAATACTTAGCACTTAGCACTTTTCATCTTCAAAGCACTTTACAAACATTAACTAATTAACTATTAATTGGTAAATTTGAAAAGGTTGATAGGTGAGGTGAGTTTCGGATAAGACCCAGCAGTACGGATGTTTAGTTTATCTGTGAATTACTTAATCATTAGTGAATCATAGAAATTAGAAATGAAAAAGACCTATAGGGTCACCCTGTCCAGCCTACTGCCATTACAGGATTTTCTCTTACAATATATTCTCAAGTGCTTTGTCTAGTTTAATTAGAAATTATCCCAGCAATGGGGCTTCCACCATTTCCCTTGGGATATTCCTCCTTAGTCTGATGTATCTTTCTGTTAAGAGGTTGTAATATTCAACATAAGGTTTTCTTTGCCATTTTATCCCATCTTTTCAATGTATGTCCTCTCAGGCAGCTCCAAACAATTCCTATGTAATTCAGCTACATGAATATCTTTTCCCTTTGCTCCTCCTTGGATTGGTCTGGACCAGAGTTACTAGATGAAGGAAAGTATCTATTCCTGAAGAGCATGGCCTTCCTGGCATTGAAGACTCCCAACGCAGTGCAACTTAAACCACCATAACCTGCTTCCCTTTGAAAAATAAATTCCAGGGCACTCTGAGCTTCAGTATGGACCTCTGTGAATCTGTCTTCCCTCTGCCCCAGTCCCACTGCCACTCTTGGTGCACATAATTTACTCGGAGTTTAAGCATGTAAACTATCTCTGCCGAACACCAGGGCCCTCACACACCGTTTATCGGTGCCTCGGTACAGCTGCTCAATCACTAGCTGGGCGCAAAGGGAAGCAACTTGGAAACTAAGAGCAGGGTTCCCTGGGGAGAAAAAAGTTTTATGTTGATAGATTCAAGCTGTCAAGGTGGAATCAGGAAGATTGCTCCGGCACTTAAAATCAACTCTGTGCTTAAGTGCTCTGTGGGTCGTGACCAGATCTTCTCGACACCTTGCAAAGAGCTTTACATTAAATACGCTTCTTTCTCATGTTCAAAGAGATTCTGGCCCTGACCTTTGAGAGCCCTCCTTCCTCTCTGAAGTCTCTGTGCTCCTCATCCCTAGATCAGTGTAAGTCCATGACTGAGCCTAAGCTGGTGCTTCTTTTTGTTCAAAGAAACAAAGTTCAGTCCTTTCCCTGAAGAGATCCCAAAAGACAAGCCAAATGGAAGTTGTTGCTAAGACAAATTGAGACATATTCCTGCAAATTAATGCAGAGCAGAAGAAATAGACAAGGCATCACAGTATAAAAGCATACTAATGTGCCTCTGATACCAAAACACCTGGAACAAAATAATATCATGAAAAATCACTGCAATTCATCATTTCTTCACATCCATGGTACCATCCAGAATTTGTAAGTTCTTCTGCTACCTCTGATATTAGAAATGTTTTAGTTTTTCTTTGAATTACCCATTCTGCTGTCTCTCCTTTTCTCAATGCCATTTTCTTGCTTCTCCGAATGCTGGACCAAAACTGTTTTGCTTCAAAGCTGCCTTATGTCACTTAATATGCTCAATTTGTTAGGGCAAATATCTGGATCTGGATGTACTTCCAGTCCCAGCCACCCAGAATTTCCCAGTGTTGCAAGCTCCTAACATTGTCTCATCCACTTCTCATGCTGAGGGTTCATAGGAACACGAAATACGGATATATCTGTTGGTCTACCCCAAACTGTTGCTTAGTCAGGCTGGATTCCTGAAATAGCATCATAGGTCTTCACTAAAGACAAACAGACCCTGATGATCCACGTCACACAAGATGAGGATGATTTGAATTTGGGGCCATTCTTTCCTCTTTCCTAGTGTAGAAGCTTTATGACAAAAAAAAATCTAAATGAATTCCAGCTATGTAATGAACAAAGGAAAACATCTGTCACTAGTGTGACTTCCCTTCAGATTCAGATAACGAATCACTTCTGGCCAGTTTACTGCAACAAAAATAAAGCTGAGTATTTAAAGTTCTAAAAATACACAGACAGAAGTAAATACACTTGACCTGAGACACTCAGATGAGAAGCCAGGTCAGGCCGTTTTAATTTGTTACAACCCAACAAAAGCTAATGAAATCTTTTACAAGATTCCCATCTATACGAATGTCTGTAGCAGACGTGATACCTCAGAGCCATCCTGTTCTACGCAGCACATGGATGAAAGCAGGAATCAAGGCTCTCTAGGCTGTGCCAGCTCCTCCGGCAAATAAGGCTGCAAGTACATAAAGGAAAAACTAAAACTGTTTCCTCAAAGGACTTTGAAAGTTTCTTTCACATGCGCCGCAAGTCTCTTTTTTTTTCACCAGCAAATTTCACAGCCCCGTTCATAATTCCAGAGTATCTGCAAGATTTTAAATCTAAACCTTGAAGCCTCTTCTTGCTCTGAAGAAGATTTGCTTTCACTCAAAAGCAAAAAGGGAGAAAGAGAGAAAGAGAGAAAGAGAGAAAGAGAGAAAGAGAGAAAGAGAGAAAGAGAGAAAGAAAGAAAGAAAGAAAGAAAGAAAGAAAGAAAGAAAGAAAGAAAGAAAGAAAGAAAGAAAGAAAGAAAGAAAGAAAAAGAAACCTGTGAATTTTTCTACAAAATCACCCTGTTTGTTTTCTTTCATGAGATGCGAAACAATGGAAGTTTGAAGATATATCAGCAATTGTTACTCCTCAATTCAGTTTTTACCTGGAGGGACAATGCTCACTTGATAGAAGTCATCATCTGCCTATCAATTTTCCAGCTCCTGGTACTTTAAAAGAAGTTAATTTGACTTTTATTTTTCAATTTATAGAAGAAAATAAATGATCTCCTTTCTTATGCACCACCGAAATCCATAGTTAACAGTATTAAATACAGACATGTTAAATTGCAAGCTATTAGCATTTTTATTTCAGTTCTTAATTTGAAGGGAAACCATCTTGGAAACAAATGTTGAAAGAGACGAAGCCTATGGAAATATAAATTGTGGTGCTTTTTCCACCAAAAACTGTTTCCAGAACAGGGATGAAACTTCATAAAGCAGCAATGTGAAAGAGCTCTATCTGTAAAGTCGTTTCACTGCATGCCCCGCTCTGAAGATGAGGCTCCTTTAGGTGTCACCTACCAAAAGATGCAACCAAAACGGGTAGCTCCCTGTCTTCCAAAAAAAAAAAAAATCGTATCTTTGTCAGAAGCTGACGTAGTTTAATGGAATTTTAATCATGTGAGTAAAGGTGGCAGAGCGTGGCTGAGTTTTTTCAAACTAGTAACAGGGATAAAATTACATTCATATATAATTAATACATTCTCAGTCACATTTAAAGAAAGATACTTTTCAGTCAGGTATTTAAATTAGCACATTTTGATTCTCAGTGGTGCTAAAACATATCCCAAGAGCTACGCATGTGTGCATATGTGTGTGTGTGCGTGTGTGAGAGAACCTACACTATAGCTCAAAACAAGAAGGAGTACTTAAATGTCACTATATACACTTGAATAACACAACTAACACAACTTGTCAGGTTGCAAAAAAAACAAACCAAAACAAAAAAAAAAACAAAAATGACTGGTCCACCATCGCATATAGCAGGCAGGGCTGGTTTTGAAAGCTACTCTCACAGCAGGTTGGTGCTCACATGGACCTGACCCCTCTAAAAACCCATCCTGGGGTTGGGTTTGGCTCTGGTTGAGCTCATCCGTGCCGGACCCTTTGTGCCTTCACCAAACCGGCGGTGGCACGCAAGGTGTGGGAGCTGCAGAGGATCCCCATCCCAGACACAGCCATCAGCGGGGACCAGCACTACGTCCCACCACACGGGCGGCAGCAGAGGAGCTCAACCCACGTGGCCGCACATTGAGCTTGGCTCCTGCCACTTCTATCAGCGCATGGGACCAGCTCCCCACGTGGTGAGTTCTTTCTTTTTTCCTCCCCTGAAAATCAAAAAGCGGTTCATGAGTTGGTCGAGAGCCAGCAAAAATGAATAGTAATGAGCCAATTTCAATAGAAATAGGCTCATTACCATGCCAGCGGCTGATAAAACCAAATGCTCTCAATTCTCTCCAGCAAACGAGGTGCTGTAGGCAGTGTCCACCCTCCTGCCTGCAGGAAATAACTCACAATTTCAAAATTAAAAGAATCAAAATACAAGTTGGAGTTTATTCCTATGTTCATACCTACATTCCCCTGCAGGGTTGTTTCTAACTAGCTGCCAAAAAGCTCAGATACTGCTCAGAGTCTTTTGCTGAAAAAGAGAAAAATATATTTTCTGTACATTGTTCACTCCCTGAATGGTAATAGGAAACCCTGTGTAAACTCCAGCAAAAGAGATGGTCTAAGAAATTCCTTTGAATTCAGCACATTTCTCTGTGCACAACAGGAGGCCATAGGTATTCTCGGAATGTCAGAAATCTACTGCAATTTTAAATTAGAAAAAAAAAGAGAAACTCTAAACCAAAACCTGAACCAAACAAATGTAAACCTCTCAAGCCACAAAACAGCAGAAAGATGTTGACAAACAAACTAGAGAATTTGGAGGAAACCAAGAAACAGAAGAACAATTTCACAGAATCCCAGAACGGTTGAGGTTGGAAGGGACCTCTAGAGATCATTCAGTCCAAACCCCTGCTCCAGCAGGGACACCCAGAGCACGGGGCACAGGGTGGCAACCAGGAGGGTTTGAAGATTTCCAGAGAAGGAGACTCCACAGCCTCTCTGGGCAGCCTGTGCCAGGGCTCTGTCACCCTCACGGAGAAGGAGTTCTTCCTCACGTGGAGATGGAACTTCCTGGGTTTCAATTTGTACCCATTACCCCTTGTTCTGTCACTGGCCACCACCGAGAAGGGTTTGGCCCCATCCTCCCTACATCCTCCCCTCAGGTATTTATACATGTTGATCGGATCTCCTCTCAGTCTTCTCTTCTCTAGGCTAAAGAGGCCCAGCTCGCTTAGTCTTTCCTCACACTCCTGTTTCTCCATGCATTGCGTGATGGCAGCAGGACCTGGTAAGCTTGACCCCTCTGGCTAAAATCAGCCTAGTTTCAGCCCAGAAATGTTTGGGGCAGCTTGACAACAAGCAAGAGACCAGCTGGGTAGAGAGGTCCCAGCCACACGCCCGGGAGCGAGTTGGGGCTGAGCTGAAAGGCACTGGCAGCCACTCGTTGGCCCCTGGAAGAGGAGGAGGAGGGACAGACAGGGACACAAGGACAGACAGAGCAACCCACCCACTGGCATCTTTTGCTGGTGAAAATCAGCAGAATTCACCTCTTTCCCTCACAAACCCAGCCCCGAGCTCCCAAAGCGTTATGTTAGAGGGGAAGAAACGAACACCAAATTTCAAAAGAAAGAGCCCAGTGCCGCAGCAGATTGAACATAAGCACATCCTGTCAAACACATTTCTGAGGCAGAGTAATTAGTAGTGGAGGTTTTTAAACAGAGGAAATAGAGCAGACCAGCATTACCTGGCTGCATGGTTTTCTTAATTTTCCTTTATTAGTGCAGGTTAAATATTTGATAGGCGCTCCCTTCCTCAAGCTCCCCACTTCCTCACAGAGGTAGCCTGTGATGCTCCTATTTCTGCCCCTAAATCCATGTTCTCTGACTGTCTGCCTGGTCAAGCCACTAATGTTTAGCCTTAAAAATTATTTTCTCGTCTGCCATAAAACCTTGCAAGGCTTTCCATTTTAGCAGCTTGAGGATTTTAACTATCCCCTCTTTGCCCTGCTAGCCATTTAAGCCCTGAAACTACAAGCAGGCTAAGTGGAGTACATCATCTGTAAACTCGACTTGCCTAGTCAGGGGGTCTAGGGGGCTTTCTGCAGCACTGAAATAGAGCCTTTTAACACTGAATGGTGCAAATTGTCCACTGGGGACAACTTCAAATGTCTCTACAATGCATATTTTGCAGTGCTTACTAGCTGGCTCCGGCTGAGCTGCTACTCCTTATTTAGGAGCCTACAAAAACTATTTTATAGATTTTGTTTTGCTAGAGTAAATATTAAGTTTTAAATACATTAAGAAAAATCAGTGCAGGAAGAGAAACAGATTAAATAAACCTTTCAGAGAGACTATTTACTTTGTATTTTTATTTTTTTTAATGAACTCCTTTCCCCGAGGTCAAGACACTGACATTTCAGTACACACAGACTTTAAAAATGGGAATGCTCTCTCTCGCACACACACTTACTGAAGCCAGTGCCTCCTGTTAATATTAAACTTTTCTATCTGGTTATGACACTGGCTGATATAATAAAGCAGAGATGGCCCTATTATTCAAGCACTACTCTGACAAATTATCTACTCTAATTCTGGAGCCAAAGTTGTCTGGTTCCAGCTGGTGTTGCTTAGATCTGTCTTAAGTCATTTGGAATCAGTGGAAAACTCTTTTCAGTGTTAAGACCTGACTCTCCCTTGTCCCCAGAACATCTATATGTGCACATGCCCACATGTACAAAGCACTTTCTCATTGCTAACCCACACCAATCATGGTTCAGTTAAAGTATTTTGGCTTGTTTCTTTTTTTTTTTTTTTCCTTTTCTCTCTTAACCTCTTCTCTTTATCAGTGGAAGGCTGTTACCCAGCATTACCCATAGAGTAATAGAGCAACTCATAAAAGATTAAAAGAATAAATAAATTAAAAAAAAAAGCAAGCAAACTGCAACTCATTCAGTAAAAGATACTGTTGTTTAGCCATATTTAGCAATGAGATTTCCAAGCTGAGTCTTCGCTCTGCATAGGAGCTGACGATCATGCAGCCATTGTTCTCCCCATCTTGCCCCTGCAATCCTTCACGCTGTCCCGACTTGTAGACACATATGTGCTCACACACGTACAAGGACATGTTCTCCTGGCACTGCCAGATGCAGACGTATTCGCACACAGTATTACCAAACGTAACATTTACAACTAGGCTGATATACGCAGATACAGAACAGCAGTCTCCCTCAAGGCCAAGTATAAACCTTGTCTGCTTCATGTTACAGGAGTCTTCATCTCAAGATCCGTTTGGGGTTGACGGAGCCTGTTGTGTTAGAGGACTGTCTCGTGCAAGTTGAAGGGTCTCCATTGAACTGTCTTGCAAAACCTAGGTCTGAAAATTCCCATTAGGCCATCTAGCTCACCTCCCTGCCAAAGCAAGGTTGTTACCCTACAAGTCATTTCTCAGTATATTACCCAGTCTGGTTTCAGATGTTCCCCAGTTGCAGTTTAGTCAAACACAGTTGCTGGGCTGAACACCAGAGTAAATGGATGAAATTCCATGACCTACACAGGAAGTCAAACCAGATGATCAAAGGGACCCCTCTGAACTTGCAATCTATGAACGCAGGAAGTAATGGAGCCTCCACTACCTACTGCTTGGAGCTACTCAGCAGCCTCACACATGCCTCCATTAGGAATTTCTCTCCCCAGTATTTTGCCTTATTCTCAATTAATTTCATCCAATTATCCCTAATTTACCTCCTTCTTCCTTTCCTCTGTTTGTGCTCCCCAGTCATTATGTATCCTTATCTTTTCTTCATAAATAATGGAATATTTTCCCATGCTAAATCGCTTACTGATATTCGCCCATGTTTCTAAACTTTCACTTGCCCCTGTGTTGTTCCCTGCTTTCTCTGATATGTACAGCTCCTCTCTATTTGCTCTCATCTGTGAGCCTATTCTTTACTCTGGTTCATTAACGACGATGTTAGTTAGCACCGAAGCTTGTGCTGCAATAACTCACCAGAAGCCGCTTTGTAACTCAATATATTTCTGACCATCTTTTGCTCTTGTTGGTGATCCCTCCACCAGTTTTCAGGGTAGATGGCAGAGTTCATGCCCCTACAAAAAAGAAAAGAGAGGAACACGAGAGGGGCAGCTCCCTGGTCGAAGACAAGGATTCCTCTTGTTCTTCTCAATGCCAACCCAATAATACGGGTTCCCTGGTCATTCCTGCAGCCAACGTGTCAATTTGCCCCTCCGTAAAACAGGAGCAATCGAGCAGGCACAGTGGGATGGGAATGCCTCCCTCCCACATGCCCCAGAGATGCTTTGAGACTGGAAAGCGGCACATGCTGCAGGAACATCGGGTGATGCTGGTAGCTTTGCTGAAACATCATTTCCTACTCCCTGATTAAACATGAGCCTTGAATTCACAACCACATAGAGCTAAGGGCGAGGTAAACTTACAAAGCCTTAAGGACGGGAAGGAAAGTCAGGCCCGCAAATCTATGTAATACACATATATAAGTATATGCCTGGGCACATATATGTATTAAGAACTGTTGATCCCCCACTGTGATTAAGAGGTTATTAACGCTAATAGAAAATTACAATTTGCTTAAGTGTCATGAGAAGCGTTGCTTAAGAGAGCCCAGCAGTTTATACAGCAGGTCTTTCTGCCCCGAATTGTTTTATATTAGTCTGCTCAAAAACAGCCGCAGAGGCTGCCCCCCAACAAAACCTACATCAGCACACATGCTTTTTCTCCCAGCACAAAACAGCCCATTTACAGGCAGGTGCAGCTCACTTCGAAGGAGTTAACCTCTCTCAAAGGAGGCGAAACGTGGGCAGGATCTCGCGTTTGCCGATCCCCATTTGCCAGGGGCACGTTCGAGGCGTCTCTCGCAGGTCCTTTGCGCAGTAAGTGCACTTGGAGCTCGCAGGGTGCCTCAGCAGTATCTTCTGACTAACTTTCCCCCCACCTTCCCACAGCTTTTGTTTGGGTTTTGACTTAGCGCTGAGTTTATTCAAAGTCTTAGGCTCTCCCGTGCTGCCCGGGCAGTGCTCGTGAGTGCTTTGCTGCGAGGCTGGCAGGAATGGACGTGGCGACGCGGATGTTGGGACACAGCAGCAGGATGTCAAGGACCACATCATCAAGTGCCACTGCTGTCTGCTGACACAACCGTTGCCAGAGCCTCTGCCCCAGCACATCGTAACCAATCTGCTCACATGGCCAAAAAGCAAGGGCAGGGCCGGGGGGAAGAAAGTGGGGGGCGGGAAGAAAAAAGAAAAGGTTCTTTAACTCAGCAGGAAATGTGCTATAGCTAAATATCATTTGGACTTTCTCAGGTATCTGTTCTTTACTCAAGGCCAAACTTCAGAGCAGATGACGCCTGTTCTGGTGAACTTTATCTGCCTCCCACCACCAGGCAGCCCAGGTGGTCACTCAGAGCTCAGATTTATTGAGCTTCAACTCCTCTCATTTCTCTTTAGCTTCCCTAGCTGACCTCAGCTCCTTTTACTCTGCCTGTACTTCCCACCTAACCTGGGAGGAGGAAAAGGTGTCCTGGGAGCACCCCTGGGGAGCAATCCCTGCCATGCCAAGCATGCCAAGCAGCTGCCCTCCTAGGAACTCCATCCCACCAAGACCTCTGATATCCAGGGAGCGGGGAAGGGTCTGAGACAGGAATGACATTGAGGGGCCAGCAAGTACCACCCGCAGCTTGGCCTCTTCTCTCTCCCTCCATCCTCAAAATGTGACCATGGAAAAACAGCATTTCACAAGTCCCTCCTTGTGGTTTTTGCTGTTTACTCTTTTTGTATAACACTTGTTTTTCCCTCTGTTTCCAAGGTTCAGCTCTCTTGATCTCCCATCAACCCTTCATTCAACCTCCAATATTATTTATATAAAAATATCTTGCAAGGTCAAGTTATGTTTCTAAGGTGCTCTCTTGGCTTTCAGAAGCAGAAGGGACGGAGAGCTTGATGAGCCATCCCCTTCAATAAAAGCCAAAGTGCAGGAGATCCACCGAGCACGAAGGAAGAAAGAGGCAGCCATAAACAGATGAACTGTGTCCTGATGCTGTGTTGGGGTCAGGGATCACCGCACATTAAAGTTGTTGAATTTTCCAAAGGGAGCTTACCGGAAGCAAAGTGCTACGTGGGAATGGGTTAGATTTTCTTTTTTTCCTTTGAACTGCCTATATATTGGGCCTCCCCTATATTGCCAGTATGAACGTCATTAGTACCTATTTTAATGCACCCTTGTTCCACGTGCACCAGTTTTAGAGAAGAAAAAATAGTTAGGAATATTTGTTCTCTCCACCACTGCTACTTAAAGCAGGTGCCAGTTATCTAATATTAAAGTGCCCCAAGACTATGGATGCAATACACAACTTCTAGGCGTCCTCTGCTCCCTCATCCTTCATTGCACGTGCAGCTGCTAGCAGTCAGGCCAGCGCTTTAGACTCTTGAGTAAGTAACCCAGCGTGGTCCAGGAGGCTTGCACATGTTGTCATGAGGCCAAGAGAACTTCCCTCTCTCCCCTTATGAAGGTGGATTTAAACTCAGCAGCACCTACATCAGTTGGAACTGTCTGGATTAAAGCTTTCCAATGCTCTTCTTGAGTCTCTAAGTTTCAGAACCACAGAAACTAACCCAACAGGGTCTACATCAGGTTGACAATAATTCCTAAGGTGTTTCTGGCATTTAAAGTACTATGCAGCTTATAAAGAGGAGCAGAATGCCTTCGAAGAGAAAATCTATGCAGTATAAGTGAAAGGCAAGGGTATTAACAGAGCAAAATACCTAGGCCACCTTAGTAAAGCCCTGCATTTGACCTGCTGGGGATTTTCTCTCTCCACTGTACTCTCCACCCCTATTTAGCTAAATCCTCCAGTTCCCCATCAGGACAGCAGTTGTTCAGTGGCAACTCCTGTCTGCCATTTTGAGATTTTTCTAATGTGGGAAAGTGATCTCAGAATGATCTCAAAGAAGACACGGAAAAAAAAAGTCATTTGATCCTCAGGCCGAGCATGGTGATGCTCAAGCGGCGGCCGCGCGCTTTGGGGAGGGAGCTCTCCATGTGTCCCAGGTGAGCCTGCATGTTTGCAGGAGGATGAGAAAAAGGGGTCAGCAGCAAACAAAAAAAAAACACCCCCAAAATTTGAAAAAGCAGCAGTGCTCAATGCCCGAGCCTTTCCCTCATCCTCGCCGCTCGAGGGAGATGCCCATCTTTCCTGTCCCAACTGGAGCTTGAAGATGATAACTACTGCAAAACAAACGATGACAAGCAACTCTACGGGAAACAACAGCAAGGTGTTCATGGGATCTGTTTTCCTTTCTTTTTTTTTTTTTTATTTCCAGACATTGTTCTTGTTTCTTTTTCAGGTCCTGCTCTTTTTTTTTCCGCACGTGGCCAACCTGTTTCTACCTTTTGATCTCCCAGCCATTTTGCTAGGACAGCCTCATTAGAAAGCACCGAGGCCGCTAAAGGTAAGTCTTCAAAACACCCGCACAGATAAATAAAATAGTGGGCTTACTTCCTTTCCTTCCCAGCTGCTTTCCCCTTCCCTCCAAAGGAAACAAAATTTAGTGTGATAAAGGGCCATCTTAAAGCTATGTAATCATTTTAACGAAACAAGATTTGCTCGAGCTCCTCGAGGCTCTAAACTTTAACCCAAGGGGCAGAGGCGGCCCCAGCAGTTACAGAATCACCTGGCAGGGCTCAGCACAAGCAGTGAGAGCAGATGCTCTCTCGCCCTTTGATACTGGCTTCCCAAGTAACCTGCCCACAGGTTGTCTTCAAGACTCCTTCAAGTTAATACTTTAAATATATGCATTGCACGTGTCATTCGTAAAACCCAGAAAGCAAAGAATGGCAGGACAAAAGGTGAGGAGAGCTCACAAAAAGGAAAAAATGCTGGTAGTTCATCCCTGTTTAGAGCAGGTTAGATCGCCCTCAGTGTGCCTAACTCGAGGTGGCTGATTTCAGCAGCTGAGCATATCCCCTCCTGCAGCCACTTACTGCTGGCATCAGCTTCAGACACCCGGTAAGGACGGTGGGTCTCAAGTTTCTCCACCAGCATCTCGTCTCCAAGACAAAATGGAATCTTTGAGAAACACAGATGGATAAAAAGCTCTACATTTCCTCATTTGGGAGGATTCAATGCAACTCTGTGCCTGTATGTAAAGAGAAACCACCAACTGTCCACCTCTTTTCCAAGCATAAAAAAGCCTAGCTAAACCAGTATGCCTTTTCCATATTTAATAATTTGATTTTGAAGGCTAGTCATACCAAAGAGCAAAATATTCAATATTGTTAATTCAGTTTTGCAAAATATATTCTTAATTTAAAAATGATTTTGCTCGGAGTGGTAGTGTAGTAATAAAGCAGGTATTGACCAGATCTTATTGATTGTGCAGTCCTCGGGCAAGGAACACTGACCTTGCTCACACTCTTATTGCTTATGCTTTCCCTGGCCTTCTTCATCTATGCCCGCTCAATAATATATTATTAATATATATTTTTAGCAAAAACTGTATGCTACAAGGTTAGGGCTTCCTAGTGATTTTTTTTTTTCATGCTGCTCTGCCTTTGGGGCTCTTTGGGGAAGAGGAGATTCTGCAGCCAAGTTACTTCTGGGTTGCTGTTCACAAACACCTTGAAAACCAAGTTACTTTGCCTGATCTGATAGAGGCCAGACACACTTTTCCCTTCTCTTTTTACCTGAAAGATTGTTCACTTGTTAATCCCTTGTGGGACCCAAATTCACTGGGCAAATATAACCAAGGGAAAAGCGGTACCTCAGGTATGCGAGGGAGAAAGATAACATATATTTCCAAAGAGATCAAGTTAACAGTGCAATTTAAATGTTGATCATCTATCGGAAATGATTAAAACCAACTCGTGTGGCAAGCCCAGCAGCCTGTGGACATTTGGTTTGGGCTCCAGAGCTCCAGGGCATCCTGCACATAGGTGACATCCCGGGCCATCCCAGGCCTCCACGCGCACAGGGGCTGCCCTTGCAGTGGTGGCACCGTGAGGTCCTCGTGGAGCCAGCTTTAATTCCACAAACCATCTATTTTCCTTGTGTATGAACAAAAGTTATCTGGAGGGAGAGAAAAAGAATTAAATAAATAAGTAAGAAAAAAAGGAAAAAGAAGAAAGAAAAAAATAGGAGAGGGCTCCGTAATCTACCTGTGTCATGCTGCTGCAGAGCCTGCAAAGGGCACCGGTATTTGTGTGTGCAGCTTGTAGCTGGGAGCAGAGTGCTCAATGATACTTTTGCATGAATGACACCATGGAAAAAAAAAATAAATTGCATCACATTGTATTACCAGCCATTGAGGGCTCTTTTGTTTAGTTTGATGATATTACATGTTTAATAAAACACTGCTGAATTTTGATTGCATCTTGTGAGCGCAGTCCTTTATCCTGTCGCCAGCTGGCTGATACAAAAGCTTATTTTCTCTTTAAAGACGCCGTAATTCCCCGTCTCCATCCTGCGGTCCCTGGACGCGCGGGCGCTGGGGAAGCGCAGCGCTCGGCTCGCCCCAGCTTGCGCCTCCTGCTGCTGCTGCTGCTGCTGCTGCTGCTGCTGCTGCTGCTGCTGCTGCTGCACAGGGACCCCCCCACCCGAGGGCACCCCGGGGGCTGCGGGCAAGCAAGGGTGAGCGGCCCCGGTGCTCTACCGCTCATGGCTCCTTGCAGCAGCACTGGCGAGGGCAGGCAGAGCACACACAGCGGCTCTGGCGCTTGGGGTTGGGGGCTGGTTTCTCTTTTCTTTCCTTTTTTTTTTCATTTTTTCATGTTGATTTTGCTCCTCTGGTTGAAGTGATCAAGAAGCCCGCCTCGCTTTGGAACGCCATTGATCGGATTTGATTAAATCCTGAAGCACAGAAGGTTTCATGAAGCCTCCTGGTTTCGGGGAGAATCCCCATCCTGATGCCCAGCACAGCGCCAACCCCGTGTTGCAGCCCACCCCAGTGCCGGGCACCTGCAAATTCAACCACGTTCAAGGACTCAACCACTTGCACTGCAAAGCGGTGGGACCAAGGCCAGCGCCCCAGGAGGCCACAATCCCCAGGGACCACTCAGGAATTGTGCTCCTTGCAGCTCGCACAGCAAAAGCGTCTTCCTGAAGCACTTCCAGGGGCTCAAGCGCAAGTCACTCCTCCCCTCGCCAAGGGCAAACACTCAAAGACAGACTTAAGCAACATTGCCCTAAAATGGGGAAAATGGGGTAAAAACACGACCGCCTTTTCCTGCAGGCCTTGCTCCTCTGATCAGCAGTGCTTGGGGACCCTGTGCCTGGTATTTCTCAAGGTGAGAAAAGAGACGTCTGGATTATCGGAATATAAATAGATTAATTTGGTGTGGATTAGAGGAACAGCAAAATATAAGTTTGCCTTATATTAGCATAACTGTGTCATAAAAATGTAGATTCGGAGGCAGAGATTATTTGTGGTACTGTTAATATGTTGTTGCTATAGCAAAAGATGTACACAATATTTACACTGTATTTGACCACATAAAACATGTCATATACAGACACAATTTTTCATTAGATGAAAGAGAGCCAGAGGGCTCTTCATGCTGCCAGTGCTGGTGCTCCTGATTTTCCCTTATTTTTTACCTTCAAGAACAAATACAGTTTTAAGCCATCATTACTGTATTTTGAGCAGTTAATATTTCATATCGTGACATCGCTGCTCAGAGGTAACAGGTTTAGTTGATTACTATTTGTTTATAGTGCCGGAGAAACCTGCAATCATAGAGAACATAAAAGGATTGCAATTAGATCTATTGGTTGAGAGCTGCACTTCTCTGACCCACTGTAAAGTGCTTAGCACTATCAAAGAGATAATGCCTACTTGCAGCTGGCACATCTGTACATAATAACATGGGCTACATTGACACAGCCACTAAAGACTGCCACTACCCTCTCTAACTAGACGCAGAAAACAGATCATGCTTCTAAAGAGCGTATCAACAAAAACCCTTCCACACTTCTCCAGAATTAGCGCATTCATGTTTACAAGAAGCTTTTCTTTTTCTCTACGAGTTCTTCACTGAATCAAAACAGAGACTTTACACAAAAGGCCAGGGACAAATCCAGGCTTGGCACCAGGGAATATCTTCTTCTCTCATTGCAAACTGTTATATCAGGAATTAATTTTACCTTCCAATCCTTCTATTAAGCACTTCTCCAGCAAGGTAAATTCAGCACGCACGAGAATATCGTAATGAAACACATTTTACTCCCAGATGGGGCAGGCTGGGCAGGACGGAGTCCCGCCTTTGCAAATCACTCCTGATAGCACCCATTTTAGTGGAAGTCCAAAGACAATTATTTCATTTTACGTACACACTTAAGCATCACTGAAGTTTAGAACATGCTCAAACGTTTTCTTGAACGGTTCCCTCAAAACTCATCCCTGCGGTGGTGTTTGAAGGCAACAGCAGCACTGGTCAACACAGCTCCTGTTGGCGAGGGTGGCAGGAAAAGGATGGGGAAAGCGTAGCCATCTATGTTGAAAAGAAAGCTGAATTGCTACCATCTCTGCTACCTTCACACATTTACCGAGCAACCTGCTTTCTAAAAGCAAGGCTCAAGCACACGTCTAAACTGCCACTAGGACTTTCAGCCCTGAAAAGGGGAAGCAAAGGAATGAATGGGCGAGCGAACGGAGAGCAAACTCACCATTCACCCCTCTGCATTACACCGAGCCCAGCCAGCAGCTGAGCAAAATAAAAAGTGATGAATGCAAAACCAATATAAAAGATAGATACAATAAAAGGCGAAGTGCAGTTAGCCAGTGGAATTCCTTACCTTGCCATATTGCCATGGCTAGCAGCACAGTGCGTTAAGGTCAGATGGTATCTCGCTAGCCACGGAAAAGGTGTTGCTAATAGCAGCAAAGGTGCTTTTTTATTGAAGGAAAGTTTCTACTCTCCTGCTTCAGAGCATTCATCTCTCCCCTAGGACTCCACGGTCAGTCGGGACTTCTGTTACAAGGGAAATTCCAAATTTACATGGGAATCCAAGCTTGAGAGGCTGCAGTAGAAAAATCCAAATGATGCTTGATTTTGACCTCACAAAAACATTTCTTTGTGATATGGTCAAAAACATCTAATCTTGATGCAGCTTACACTTCCTCCTTCTCCCCCCTGTGCAGTTTATCAACTCCATTTCAATATTACATTGTAACTTACAGAGAGTGAAAATATTTTGACTATCATTGTATTATGACATTTCACACTGGGCCAAATTAGCTGGCTACTATTATTATGTTATGACTGCAACAGTCAAAAGCTTTGGATGTTTCTATTTTAACATTATAATATATAATAAAGCTCAAAGTGATGAAGTTAAAACAAGTCAAAATATTGCCCATAGCCATTGCACTAAGGGCCAGAGCTACTGCGCATCACACGTAGCACGTGCCATGCTTGGGGCTCCAGCTGGGCCGGTGACATCGGCTGGAGACTCCTGTCACTGGGGACATGGTGCTTTGTTGCAATCACGTTATTGGCTCTCTCACTTTTAAGCACTAATGGAAGGAACACCCAGCGGCTACAAGCATCTGTTTGGGGAGTTGTGTTTTACTAGCTGTCATCTCTTGAGTCTGTCGCGTGAGTTTGGGGCTTTCCTTAAAAGTCAGGCCTCCTGGAGTCATGTGATGACACAAAATCAGTTACTAATCCTCAGGAACACAGAGAAGACCTTGAAACTCAGGGCCCAAACATGGTGCAGACCTGGTGCATGTAGCCCACACCACGCTGACCCATCCCTGCCCTCCTCCGAGCTGGGCTGAAGCCTGGCCAGACTTGGAGCCCAAACACCCAACACGTGGTGCCGGGAGGCTCCTCACCTCGGCTCCTGCAGCCCTCGCTATGGAGCACACGTAGGAGCTGGTGTATTTATCGTGTAGGAGCTGGTGTATTTATCGTGCGCATGATTTGTATTCCTTCCTGTGCCTCCAGACTCTGTCTCTCCACTGCGTAAAAGTACATGTGGGATCCTGTCAGTCAAATTGCGGTGTTCGGGCACAGCCATAAACACTGGCTTGATTACAACGCAGAAATACTGCTCCGCACCAGAGGAAGAATTCACAGCAAAAAAAACCAACTCGGTTTATTTTTGTTTATGTTACAGCATTCCAGTAAGTGGAACAGCTGAGTGTTTATCCTACTGCAAAGAAATTCATGTTGGTATTTGTAATAAATGGTTTACACTTTAAGGGATAAAAACAATTTTAAAGTCTCCAAGAGAAGGAGAGGGAGGAGAACACCAAGCAAGATTTCCTGTGTGCTCGGCCTACCCTCCCGCGTGGCTGCCAGCCCTGGTAGGCCCCGCTGCTCCCGCGCACGTCTCCTGTCCCAGGAGCAGCTCCCAGCAGCGCGGGATCCAAAGCACGTTCTGAACTGAGCAGGAGCTGGTTTAATGCCTGGCCAGCAACTTTACAGAGACGCTGGCGAGCCCTCCCTGGCCTCGGGAAGTGGCAGGTCCATATGCAAAGGCGGTGAGCTAGGCCCACGTCAGGCAAAGATCCCCCTGGAAAGCCCTGGGCAACCCGTCGCAGAGCTCTCTCCTCCGGCAGTCACAGGCCTGGCATGTGCCTAACCCAGAAACGAAACCAAACCAGAAATCACTGGAAGTGTTCCCAAGCAAACCTCTTCTCGTGGGATTTCCAGCTAGTTTTTCCAAGAATGCGCATTTGAAAACGTTATGCGAGCTCCTCACCCTGTGCACACAGGCAGGGTGACGTTGAGTTGAATTTGCAGGAGAGATTTCATCCTTTGGAATTATTTGGGCAGGCATTGCTTAGCATCAAAGACCTGCCAATTCCTAGAGGTTTTTATTTGCTCATGCCATAATTTGTTCTACATGGGGGACAATAAACCATGAGATCCCCAACTAACTGTGCTGGAGGATGGGAAGTTCTCCAGAGCTTCCACATCCACCCTGGCCTGCAGAACCCTGCCCAGGCCGGCTGCAGGTGCCCAGAGCATCACATGGGAGCACCAGAGCCACCTCCCCTTTATTTTTTTGCCCAAATTGGAAAAAATTGGAAATTACTTTCCCCCCTCCCCCTCAATAAGAAACAAAAACAGTCGAGATGATAGATTAACACCGAGCCATTCAGATAGGCTAGCCCAAACGCACAAAACCAATTCCCATATTGTTCAGTGAAAAGTTCCAACATTTACCTGTTCCAGTCGCAGGTTCTTTTTTTTTTTATTATCATAAATATGCCTCCTCCAGTGGGGCCAAGGCATTTTTGATTGGAAAGAGCCACACACCCTTCGTGGATGTGGCAGAAGCCGGCTGCTGAAGAAGTGTGAATTCAAAGATTTTACTCTGCTCTTACTACTTTTGGAGAGAGTGCCCCAGGGCACCCCGAGCCAGGCTGCAGAGGGAGGCAACATGGGACAAAGGCCGGTCCCACAAAGTCCACCAATATCAAACGCATCTGATCCATTTGCTGCCCTGGGACTCTGGGGATAAGCTCTCTACAACCTACATTGCTAGTTTCTGGGTTTGCGGATACATGAGATAGGCTCCCACACCATTTCAAGACATTTGCGCTATTCTTGCTTGCCTGAAAATAAGGCTTTGTCTCNAAGAAGTGTAAATTCAAAGATTTTACTCTGCTCCTACTATTGGAGAGAGTGCCCCAGGGCACCCCGAGCCAGGCTGTAGAGGGAGGCAACACGGGCCCAAGGCCGGTCCCACAAAGTCCACCAAAATCAAACGCATCTGATTCATTTGCTGCCCTGGGACTCTGGGGATAAGCTCTCTACAACCTACATTGCTAGTTTCTGGGTTTGCGGATACATGAGATGATAGGCTCCCACACCATTTCAAGACATTTGCGCTATTCTTGCTTGCCTGAAAATAAGGCTTTGTCTCAACGGTAGGTCTGGGAGTTTTCAAAAAAAAGGAAAAAAAAAAAGAGAAAGAAAAAAGAAAAGATGTTGCTAAGATGTTTGGCTTGAGATCACATCTACTCTCCTTACACAGCATCATGTGAAACCAAATCTGTCAGCCGTCCTGGATTTGTCCCTGTGAATGCGCTCTGAATGCCTGACATGGGCATTTGGCATTTCTTGTGCAGATGAATTGCCTCAAAATTGGCTACCTGAGGCCTAAGCAATGACATACGGTAATGATGCTGAAATGATGGGGGGAAGCAGTGAATCTGCTGATGACACCAGAGTAGGAACAATATTATTATTCTCATTGTTTTGATATCACCAGCACGTTATCCACAATGATCCACAAAATAATGGAATATAATGAAACGATTTATCCTCCACAGACACATATTTCATAAGGATTCAGGGAAAAAGGACAGACTTCTAAATTACCTTGGCTATTCAAATTTAGACCAATACAAAACAGCCTAGAAATGACAGAAATTTTTGCACTCTCTCAGAAGACTGCCAGGATGACCTGAAAGGCCACAGAGGATTCAGGCTCTTCCCTCATTAACTCTTCAGGAGAGTTTGCGATGGGGAAGCTTCACAGCAGAGGCAAGTTTCTGTTAGACAAGCGATCTAATAGCTCTTGGACAATTCACATTCTTACTTCAGGGAAGGACGGATTTTATCAGAAATACAGAACCATGAATTCAAAACTGTAACTCAAACGGGCAATGTGAGAGAGTTACTCCAGAACTGCCTTCCAGGCCACCTTTTTTGGTCCTGAATCCTGAACTTCGGCACACCACTTGTACACGTTATGCATCTCGTTCAACAAACGACTCTTACCTACCAAATCACATAACAGATTTAAATTCAAGTAGGCACCAAAGTCCCTTCGTAGCTGCGGGACTTCACTTTGCTAATTAAGGAAGGATTAAAGCATGGATTTACTGATTTTGTTGAATGGGACCTCATTTTGGAGGCATCTTCTACTTGAAATCAAAACACTGGCACGTAAATACTTCAGGTCAAGCAGTGACTAACTTGTAAAGATTCTTTATATTTCTTTAATGCATCAAAGGAATAAAATCTAACGTGATTAGTGCATTTACCTTTCAGAAGAAAAAAGTAGTCAGGCACTTTAAAAAGCAGGTGCACATGCATTACAGAGGGCTCATATTGGCACATTATGAAGTATAGATTTCCTAATTCATAGGGTATCAAAGATCAATGAGTTACTTAAAAGGTAGCTATTTGCTGCCACTTTGGTGGACTTTCCTGCACTAAATTTTATTCAGTAGCTATCAGAGGGCTATAAAGTTCCTTTTTATTTTCCTTCCATTCTTTCTTTCTATCTCCCTTTCTTTTTTTTTCAGTGATAGAAGATATTCATTTAAATAAAAGAGGAGCCATGACTTTTTCCATTGGTAATCTGGTCCATGTGTTCCCTGCAACTGAGCGTTTTCAGAAGGGCCTGACTGTCTGGGTTAATTGTTTAATGCTTTTAGTTAGAATTAAACTTTGCACCTGCTCTGACAGTGATAAATTAAATGTGCTCCTTTTCCAATACGGTTGCCCTCTTTAAGTAGAGACCAAGAAGTGTATCTCCCTTCTTTCCCAGCGTTTGAGGAATCGGTGCTACACTTGAGTGTAAACCAGTATAATTTGTCACTAGAGCTAGCGCCAATTAAATTGATTGCGTTGGACTGAACTTTAGGACCTCTAATGCAAGCACTAAGGGAAAAATGGGCTTTTTTCTGCCCATTTCCCCATGTGGCACTTAGACATAGCTCAACAGTGGAAGGCTTTCAAGGTTCAAAAGGGTTTTATTTTCAAAAGAAATGGGCATTGATCAGTTGCATTTAAAGGCAAAGATAATTCCAGAGCTTGAAGGCTGGATTTGTGTTTAAGGTCTAAATCTCTTTCTTTAACCTTGGGGGGCCAGTATAACATAAAAGCAACAGAGAGATTAAGATTACAAAGGGTTTGCAAGTGTAAATGATGCAGTGGTATTCTTCAAACACAACACAGGCCAGATTCACAACCACCGCTCAGGTCAGCATTTGATCTGTTGATTTTACACCTGTAAAAACAACTTGTGTTTATTTGTCACTCCACTGTTATCTTGGCAAACGCTTGGGTGAAAGTACTCGCGCACTGCACTTGCTTATGCTGGGAAGTTCAAGCTTGCCTTCTTAAAGCTGATTGAAAAGTAAACACTCCAAAGGTCAGCCTGGCAGAGACAATGCGAGAATCCTTTTCCTCTGTCAGTGTAACACTGCGCACGCGAGCAGCAGGAGCAGTGTGTGCAGCTACAACCCCAAGGCTGGCAGCATGGTCCTGGTGGAGCAACATGGGCTGCGGGGACGCCTTGAGAGGCCTCAGCTGCTCGTTATGCAGCCTCGAGCACCTGCAGACCAAGCCATCGTCGTGCTGTAAATGTGCAGCGAGTAATTACCCTTCTGGGGTCCCTTCTTCAGCAGGCCGCGATGTCACCGTGTGCCCGGCTCTGCTGAGAGCTCCCCAACTCGCGACCGTAAAATATCCGCCCTGGGGCAGTGCGGCCACGCAGGTCGGGCCGATGGTGGCGGCCGCTGCAGGCTCCCCTTAGCCAGCGACGCTCCCACGGCCGCCGGATGGTGAGAACACAGGAAAGGGAGCTTTTGCCAGTGATTCACATGTAACTAATTATTCTTGTCCCCCTTTTTGAAGGCGTTTTGGCCAACAAGCTGCGCGAGCTTACCAGAATCCTCCAGTTTGGAGCCAAAAACCCTTTCCAAAGGTCTGTCAAGTCTATGTGACTGCATGAGGCATGCTTGCTTGTAAAAGATTCTGTAGGGCTTATTTTGCAGTAAATTACCATTGCTGTGTCAAGGAGCAGCCCCAGACTAAACAAAGGGAAGCCCAGTCCTTCCTGAAAGTGTTCATCTTGGTTCGAAGGAAAAGAACAACCGCAAAGTCTTCGCTGGGTGCCCAGGATAATCATTTTTGCTGCGTGTGACGATCAAGCATCAAAGAAAGCCAAATTCATTTGCGAGGTGGAGCTGGGCAGCTGGGGGCCAGCGGACAGATTTATGCAGAACTGTATTAATGGGCACGAGGAAACTGTCCAGTTTTTAATTATAAAAGGGCATTGCGCAGACACTGTCTGCTGATGATATACAGGGTGACCGTGCCAAAATGCGCCGTATTGATTCATGCAGCAACAATCAACCTGCTGGCTGACTTACGTGCAGCACACCACTGCCCCGAAGTGAAACGTGTGGCATTGCGTACGTGTGCAGGCAGGAGCAGGCAGTGCTACCCGCGCAGGAGAGCCCCGAGGAAGGCTGTCCCTCCCAGGCACACGCGCACGTGGACGCACATGTGTGAGGGCTCCACGTACATGCGCACATAGACACGCAGCCGGGGCCAGGTCCTCTTGGTGACATAACTAGCACTGCTCTGCTTGCACTGGTGAGCGATCTGGCTCTGTAACATTTCTGTTATCACCTGGCATCTGAAAGGAGAAATGAGAAGCAGCTATTTCAAAGTCACCAGGTCTCTTTTTTTTTTTCTTTCTTTTTTTTTTTGTGTGAGACTTGTTTCAAAAATCTACAAAAGGAAGTAAATGTTGAACTGAGATAACCTGCACTCGAAGCCCACACACACGACAACTCGTAAGGTCACCCTGTACTGAAACTCTACAGCGAAACCAAATCAGAGATCAAGAAGCCATGCCTGAAACCTCTATCTGCTGAATTTACCCACTGAAAAGAGTGCATTGTGGCTGGCCAGAACAGCATTGCTCGTCAGGCAACACTGCAAAGGAAGGGCACAAAGGCCACTATCATTTGCCAGGCTGAAAACTTAGACACATGCAAAGCCGATTGCGATTTTGTTGCTATTTTCAAAAGTGCAAGTTGTTTCAACAGAAGCCTAATCTGTGTATGTCTGGAATAGGAATGAATGGATTAGCCTTTCGAACCCCCCAGGATCAGGTCAAGATCATTCAGCCGAACCATAGCTACAGTAAAGTTGAATTCTGCATCTGGCAACTCACACAGTAAGCAGAACATCTACTTATTTCAAAAAGCACCCAACGTTAGCACATAGTTTTAAGCAACCTTTTGAGGAGCACTAAGAGAATGCAAGAACAGTAATGTATGCACCTGGATATACGCTGCGCATTAGCCACCCTACCTGTGGTGGCCGGGGGGGAACACCAGGCACCATCTGAAAAACACGGCCCCGCTGCAGCCCGACGCCGGTGTCAGGCTCCCTCGGCCCGTGCCTGTGCCGCACATTCAGCTTTCCCAACACTTCTTGACTGGGTCTTTTCAACAGAGCCCTATTAAATTAAAGTTCCTTCACAAAGCAACAGTGGAGAAGTTTTCATAAGCTGACCCAGATGGAGTATTTTCATCAGGACACACATTTGGAAATTATTTTCTTTTACAATAGGAAGGACTCCTGCTATTTTCAGATGGGCTCTTTTGTTCCACTCTGTCACTACCTGGCCTGCCATGAAAATATTTGCTGGGCATTTTCAGGTAGCTTATTGGCTTGGAAGGAGGTTATTGTAAATAAAATCCCCCATGTGAGCTAGGCAGATGGAAGAGGATTCTGGGTCACCCTCTGCTCAAATGAGTCCTGAACGCTTGTTGGTCACAGAAGCCAAAAGTGCCACAGGTGATGAGATCCACAAAAAAAACCCCACGGAGCTCCTATCCATTTGTGTTTTGGGATATTTCCACTAAAGGTTTGGTAGTTTGGTCCCTGGGGAACAATATATCTGTATTTAAAAATACAATTTATAGCTTTTGCTATGATGGAAAGGTAATCAAAACAGTAAAGGAACTGGAGGGAAAATTTCCAAGTGAATCAAAAGGTTGTTTGCTAAGGACTAAGGAAATTGTTCCACAAAAGTCTTTCAGAGTACGGTCACTTCTGGAGTGTGGGTTAGTTACATTTCTCTCCCTCTCCTCAAGGCAGTGGGAAGCAGTGATGAGCACATGGAAGACAGACCATGGCTATAATTTCTTGTAAATCACCGGTGTCTGTTTTGCGATGCGGGGCTGGTGGTTAGAAGCTAAGCAGTGAAAATGCCCACATGCTCGCTGCCAGCTTGTGGACACTGGTTTGCTGGAAGTAGCTGCATCTGCAATAAGGAGACTCCCAGAGGCAGTTGGTCCTGCTCTGTCTGTCCCTTCACAGGGCCACAGCCTTGGATTTTTGGCAGGCCACAGCCTGCCACCACCGCAGCGTACGCGGAGCAGAAACACCACCGCATCCATGGCAGGAGACAGAGGAAATGCTCTCGGGGTCTGAGCAGACGTCCCTTGCCCGGGACCTGCTCTCCAAGAGTGGCAGCAGGAGGGGCTGGTTGTGAAGGGCACTCACATCTGGCCTCTACCCATGTCTATTCCCACATGCTCTCCTAGCCTCCAGAGCTGGCATAAAAATCACAATCCTGCCTATTCCTTCTAGTATCCACTTTGGACATCAGGGACAGCTCACATTTTCCTTTTGCTGAGGGTATAAATATCTTCCGCAATAAGACCATCATTCAAAGCATGGAAATATCAAGAGTTTTCTGTTGCCCTACCTCTACTTTATTTATCTGTGCTTGTTGCTTTCTAGCGGTGTGTACAAGTGTTCCTGAAAGGGAGTAAAGGTCTGACTTCGAATCAAAGGGCAAGCCAGCAAAACATCAAACACTTTTGGAAAAATCGTTTCCTGTGGCCCAGTGCAATCACCTAGATGTATCCATCTCAATCTCCTACTTCCTTCCTTCTAACATTATGAATCCCCAAGTCCCCACAGCTCTCCATACTTTACTAAATGCAGTCTCATCCCACACAGTTGCTTTCCTACAGCAAACCCTTCATCCTGGCATATATCCACCCTAAATCTCATAATTCTCCCGCCTGGGACACATGTGAATACAGACCATCTCCATCACTAATGCCTTAATCGTGGCAGACTCCCTCATTCACTCAGACTGCAGTGTATCTTTGGCAACCCCCTGGATCCATTAGATGCTGGATATAAGAAACTCTTCCCCAAAAAAAACTCGGATTCATCAAACAGCAGGTAAACAAGTGAAAGCAGAGATCATATGACTGCAAACACAATTTTCATTCACTTCAAAGATCACCTCTGGTTCTAATATCCTGAGTTTCTGGCACATATTTAAGCAAATCACATTAGTAGTAGTAGAGATTTAAATGGGTATTTTTTTCCTACTAGAGAATTACTGATAGGAAAGTGCCACCCCCATGTCATGTTAGTTTTAGGGAGAACATTCAGTCAGAATTTTAGAGGCTTTCACAAGAATGTAATCACCAATATTTGAAGCGAGTGGCAAATGTTCTGAAAACCCAGAGAAAACAGTTCGAATCCTAACGCTTGAAAAAATCCCTGTCCGGTGTTCTGCAAACAGCACTTCTTGAACCATGAAGGAGAGGCACGTACGAAGGGTTGAGCCCTACCACCATTTCTTCAGAACATTCATGGAAATTTTAGTTTGGCTGATTTTGTGCCACCTTTGTTGCTCTTTTCTTGTGAGTATTTTAGCAGAAGATATTATTGTCAGGAAGTTTAGCTGAAAGGGACATTTTTGAGTGAATGTGAGTCATATTCATTGGAGAAAGACAGTTTCCCATGCTTTCATTTCAGTATTGGTGCTGGAAACATATTTCACGGAGCTGTATTCCTCCAACCAGACAACAGAATGGCTTTGAAAACAGTCTACATTTGCTTTGAATGTATACTCAAAACTGCCACTGAGCTACTTACTAATTCTGCACAGAATTATTTGATAAATCATTTCAAATAAATAAGTCATCTGAGAAAGTTTGCAGCCTGCTGATAACTGCAGGCCGAGAGGAGGCAAAACAAGGCCGCAACGTTGCAGTAAATGACGCGCTGATCTCCAGCCACAGGGGCAGTAACTCTGGAGCCGTGACAGCACCTCTGAGCCCTTGCCACGGCTGGGATCCCTTGTCACCCGCACATGGTCAAGACACTAGAAAAAGGAAGGGAGGTCTAACATGCCCATCCTAGAAGCCTTAGGGGACGTGCTCAGGTCCTGCCAACACAAGGATCCTTTTCCTGATTCTGTCCTCTTTGCTGTACAGCCTTGATGAGGAGGATCCATGATGTGAGGATGGAGAACACCTAGTGCGCTCCCCGCCCATGCCCTACATGGGCTCTGCTCTCCACTGCTACTAACGCTGAAATGGGAGACAGGGATCCCCCTGTGCCTCGCCTGGGAAAAAACATGGGTGGAAAGAAACACAGACCGAGCCAAATTTTTGAACCGCTCCATAAAACAACAAGTCTTGCTTAACCCAGACATCAGTCCATGCTGTGGCTCATGCCATACCATGTAGAAGTTCCTTCCTGAAAGAGTGACCCCAGCAAAACTGCAACAGGNATGTGAGGACGGAGAACACATAGTGCGCTCCCCTACATGGGAGCATGCCCTACATGGGCTCTGCTCTCCACTGCTACTAACGCTGAAATGGGAGACAGGGATCCCCCTGTGCCTCGCCTGGGAAAAAACATGGGTGGAAAGAAACACAGACCGAGCCAAATTTTTGAACCGCTCCATAAAACAACAAGTCTTGCTTAACCCAGACATCAGTCCATGCTGTGGCTCATGCCATACCATGTAGAAGTTCCTTCCTGAAAGAGTGACCCCAGCAAAACTGCAACAGGCACAAAAACTCCGTGCCTTTGCCTGCCCCTGCCTGGGGCGAACGAGCTCCTGTCATCTTTGCCTTGATGGAAAATGAGGAAAAATCATGTTAAGAAAAGTGATTACACTTAACCTGAAGTGGATGAACTTCTTGCTATTTTTTTCCCCCCATCTCTCTTCCTTTTTAAAAAGACATCCCTTAGACAGCTGAGCTAATAGAGTCCAACATCTTTGATGATAGTGATGCTAACACTAGAAACAAATTATAGTGTTCAGAAAGTTTGAAAGACTGAAAAGAAATGCAGAACGTGTAACACCAAATTTGCCTGTCAAGTATTTTTTTTTATTACTGCTTGTTTCATTTTATTTTATCTTAAAACTGATGTTTTTGCAGCTATCTGCCTCCCCAATGGAAATTCCAGCTTGGAGAATACTGATTTGCAACTTCAATCATCGTCTGACAAATACTGTCCCTGCTAAGTGAGAGCCGATCCATAACAGGTATTTCAAATTTTCATAAGTCACAACACATCACCCTAAAGTGAAGTGTTTCATTCACAGGATGCAATTTTCCAAAATCAGCAAATATTTTTAATTCTTTTTCTTTCATATATAAAGCTAACTTAATATTCTGAGTACAAGTGGCCACACGCACAGCTGGTGGAGTCCAACAGAGCCCCACAGACTTCAGCAAAAACATCATTTAATAAAACCAGCCAAGAGTTTAGCTAAGCATTTTAACTTGATCCAGACACTCAAGATTTCTGTTGTCTTTTTCTTTATTATTATCTTTGTGTGTCTCTTAAGCACGTACTCCCATATGTGACAGCCTTCCAGCAAAAAACAAGGGTTCTCTGGGAGACTGCAGGGTATATCCCATATTAATAGGTGGGTTACAGCACTGCTGGCAATTGCCACTTGGCTAATAACTCTCAACACCGATAGCTGCTTATTGCCACCAAACACTGTATTTGGGACACTCTCATTTCCTCCTTCAAGTTTGCAGAGAGCAGGGGACTCTCTCGGCTCTGAGTTATTCCCTCAAATCTATTGTGTCCAATACTCATGGAGAAACCCTCTCTGTAGCTAAAATAGGCAAGACAGCATCACAAAGGCACCTTTGCGGAACATTTTCTTTACACACCAAGCTCATTTTCTCCCATTTTTTCCCCTGTATCATTTCCTACTTTGCTATGGAAAAAAAGGAAACATAAAAACACAAACACGCAGGTCTTGACTCTCCTCCTCCACCCAACAACCCATCCCAAGCTGCCTTCCTGCTCGCGCATGGTGAAGCAAAGGAAGACTTGCTGAGAGCCAGGCGTGGGGCATGTAGTAACACAGGCCCTGATGATCAAGTCATGCAGCATGCTCCAGGGGTAATTTATATCGCTCGCTAGCTTTTCACTTGGGCACCAAGACCTGTGTGGAAAAGATGGGCTCCATAAAACACGTGTGTAAGGGAGAATCTGGAGAGACACCTGAGTGTTTGCTACCAAAGAGGAAAGAGCAGCACCGCACGGCGCGCATTCATCGCGAGGATGGATGGAGGACAAGCAGGGTGTGTGCCAAAGCTTGGCTGTTCCTCATGGGAATATCAGTGAGATATTCCCATGAGAGATGCTGATGTAGCTCGTTTTGGATGGGCAGAGAGGCTCTTGCCATGCAGAGGAGGAAGGCCGGGTGCAGCA
This sequence comes from Crypturellus undulatus, assembly GCA_013389825.1. Lineage (NCBI taxonomy): Eukaryota > Metazoa > Chordata > Aves > Tinamiformes > Tinamidae > Crypturellus > Crypturellus undulatus. The sequence continues at coordinate 382,280 of VWPW01028816.1, forward strand.
CCACAGGAGCAAGGTCGACAGCTCCTGGAGCTCCTGGATGTGCAGCTGGCTGCCCAGGTGCACGAGCAGCAGCGCTTCATGCCTTCCCTGTGCACACAGGTTCACCACACTCTTGCACTGTATTACTGCCCATGCAGCAGCCCTGACACAACCCCAAAAAACGTGTTTCACCTCTGTTTCATTCTGTTGACACTCAAGATACTTGACACAGACCTGTCCTCCAACAGTGTGACAGGAGCATCGTGCAAATGAGAATTTCTGAGAAACGGTGTAAATGAAAATTGGCTGAGGTCTTTCCTATCATCTAAGCACAAGTGTGAAATGTATCACTTTCAACAAAATAACGATACCGGAAGACCCAGAGGATCTCTGCATGGCACTTAACGGGGCATCTTTTGTTCTCTGGATCTGTGTCGGCTTCTCACATCCTAAATTTCACAGTGAAGATTTTCAAGTTCAAACAGACAGCATAACTCAGCCAAAATAAGAGCATTTCCACCTGACTCTGTAACTCGGGCCAGACTGGCTTAAAACTCAGCCTAGGTTCATCAAAAGGTTTGCAAAACCTCAGCAAACTTGGCCCGAGTTTGGCTGTGCAATGGGTTTCAGCTGTAATGACTTTCACCTGGTTTGGGGTTTTATTTACTGAAGTTTTCCCACAGTTCCAATTACGGCTCGGATGGGAACTTTTGCTCCCCACCCATTTCTCTTATCTCTGCATCTTATAACTAATATTATTAAGCTAATGTATTTACTTTGCTCTTTAGCCATGGGAAATGATCATCCTCCTACTATCCCTTTAATTTTATTATTGAACATGAGAGCATAGGCTCAAATTTAGATGAGTACAGGAGGTTTGCATTGGCTTCTCCAGGAGATTCTCATATCTCCTGGACATTATATATATATGTATATATATGTGTGTATATATATGTATATATATAACTATATATATAGTTATATATATGTATATAAACTATATATATAACTATGCATATATAAAACTTAAATATATAAGTTAACTTATATAGAGTGTTATATATATATAAAAGTATATATATAACACTATATATATATAGTGTATATAGTATGTGTGTGTGAATATATATATATAGTATAACAAAGGCCATTATTTAGACCATGTATAATCGTATATTTATTGAAGGATAGTATAATTCAAAGAAGTGCTATATTTATATTTAGCCAAAAGATGCCCTAAAATTGCTATGTCTGCAGCCCCCATTGAATAAGTAACTTTTAGCTCTGGATCTGAGACCTGTGCACTGAGTTTCTCACTCCCCTAAGAGCCCTTTTACAGACAACTGTATTTTGTGAGTTTATTCCAACTGACTCTTCCCATGCCACACGCATCTTTGTCACCACGGCGGGGTGGTGCCACGTAGCAAGAGAGAGAAATCAGCCCAGGCGGCGCTGGCAGCAATTCCCGATGCTGCTGCAGCAGTCAAGCTTGCTCGTTTCACGCTGCACAGGTAGTTCTGTGCTGCAGCGTGGCACGTGCACGGAGCCACAGGGACTTGGTGCAATTACCTGGGTGCCCTCCCTGCCCACGTTCTTCATGCTTGCTGACACAAGTGACAACGGCAGAAAATTTTAAGCCGACACAGCTAGCGACACCAACAGATTTGCAGGGGTTTCCAAAGCTTTTCAACAACTGCGACTTGCTGCAAAACAGACCTTGTGAGCGGTGCCTTGGACTTTCATTGCTAGGTGTTTTGGCTTTTTGCTAACGATGGAAGCACAAAGCGCTATAACTTATTTGGGTCAGAATTCCTAAAAAGGAAGTGGACATTCTCTACAGTCTCTTTTCTGAATAAAATTTCACTTGAGCCCTGGTTCTGACATCCTGCAAGATTTACTAAAAGCAAAGCACACAGACACCTTACTGACTGAGCTCCAGAGACGCTTCAAATCAAGCAAAGAGCACAACCCATTTATTAAAAGTGGATGTACTTCTGCCACACTAAAGAGAAAGCAAAACCTGCCTTTGAGATCAGCGTGGAACACCCTGTCCTACGTGCTTGTTTGCAGCAAGGAAACGAAAATGCCTAGAAAAGCAAACCAGGAATTGCAGGAAGGCTGTGCAGCCCGACTGGGGAAAGAATATATTCAAGTCAGACCACAATCAAACAAAGAACTCCTCACTTTAGTGAATATTTTTGACTTGAGTAACTATATTCTCAAAATTAAGAAAAGTCCAGACCTATATCCAGTGCAAGGAACACAGGCGAACAGCTAAAGAAAATCACATCTCCCCAGGAGATCATGGAAGATGTCTACGGACCTTAATAGGAATGACACTATCAAGGTAATTGGCTTTAAGGGCCTGAGTCAAAACCTACCTCACCTGCCTACCCATGGACTTGAAATAAGGCTACTGATCTGGCAAGAGATTTCACAGGGGGAAACTGAGGACTCTTCCTCCTAACATGGTCTGTATTTTGAAGAAAGGATTATTCCTCCTCAGAGTGAGAGCAACATCTACTTTTTATCCCTTTTCTGCAAGATATTTCCATGGTTCAGTTTAAAATGCCATAGCAGTATTAGCATGGGAGTTGCTCAGTAATTTTGAATAAGACCCATTTCCTAGCACCAAAAAGTGCTTCCATAAAATGTGAATTCCTCATGAGAAAGTATTAATTTTTCAGGAAACATGCACATTTCCACAGGAACTGAAATGAGCTTTTTTCTTTTGTGTCTGTTTAAACCTCACCAGAAATATGAAGATGGTTAAAATGACCCAGAATGACTCAACACTTATAGTGCGTTTTCCTACTCCTGTGCTTCGCTTGCTAGGAGCTGTATTCCCCTTTCCAGACCAGCCTTTCAGACCAGACTGCAAGTGCTGTGACATGTTGCTACTTTGTGTCTACCTGAACAGCTTTTGGGGTCAGCTTGGAATATCAAAATGCCAGCATGAAATGCCTTTTCTCTCTCTCTCTCATTATTAAATACAAATTTGCATAATTTCTTCTGGAATGGAAAATGTTGGATCAAGATGAAAGCAAAATTTAAAGTTAGGCATTTTCTGTGAGATGGCCATTCCTATTCTTGTTCAACTAGTACTTATTCCTTTCACACTTTTTCTAGTGTGAAACCATTTCCATTAACAAAAAAACACTGTACCATCTGAAAATATCTGTTTTGTTGGCTTTTTTATGTTACTCCTGAAGACAAGAAGATCCAAACCACAGAACATATTGGTTGGACTCAGGAATAGATTTTGAAATTTCCTAGCTTTGCTAGGTTTCTAGCCTGTTTGCACCCAGGGAATCACAGAGCAGTTTGGTTCCAATTCCTAGGCACAAGAAGATGCATCGTTCCTGCAGTGCAGGAAGTCAAAATATTTCTAGCTAGATGCAACTTTTTACTCTTATCATCTACTTTATTTGTTTTTACTTTTGTTCAGTAAAGTAGAGCCTAGACTAAATACAGGAACGATTGTCCTTGGAAAATATTTGTCTTCTATCTAGCCAACCTGGATGTTTAGTATCTGGTATTTTTAGCTGGGAATTCTTCGATCCATCATCTTCTCGGTAAGAGGAGGGCTGTCAAATAACACACTAGGCTAGATGTAATATCAGAACATGGTATCTGGTTGGTTCCCACACGAGTCAGTAGGCAGCAGAAGCCAGGTTTTAATGCAATATGCACATAATCCATCACACCTCACAGACAGAACCACCGAGTGGGCTGGCTTCTTCCCACGCAACCACACTCGAGGTGCCTTTCTTTGGAAACTTGGCTGTACTTTAAGGCCTTCAAGGCTTCCTAAAGTAGCCTAAAGCTGCAGGTGCTTCCATTTAGTTCAGTTCTGAGTATTAATCGTGTGATTTTAAGAAATGCCCAGTATTTACCACTCAATCCGAAATCAGGAGTTAATGGTAGTTCTCGTACACCGTGAGACCTCAGCAACACTGGGCCAGGATGCTCAGGGAGATCCCAACATAGAAGCAAGAAAAAGACTAAAACCCGAGCTCACACAAACTTCACAAAAGAACTGAGAAACAAAAGGTACAACAGNAAGCTCACACAAACTTCACAAAAGCACAAGAACTGAGAAACAAAAGGTACAACAGGAGCTGCTTGGAGTCCAGAGCCCAAACGTGAGCGCTGCGATACTGGGCTGAGTGTTGACCCACTCTTATAAAGCATTGACACTCCTCACCATTTTCAAATTACGTACCCTTTTTGCCTGAGGCCATCAGGCCTCGAAGATAAGTGCTAAAATGCAGATGGTTTTGAAGCCCCATTAATGCCAAATAAGATGGTCATTCACTGTTATGCTTTCTTGACTTATGAAGAAATTCCCCTTAAACTGAGCAAAACCACCTGGGAAATGAGCTCAATTCTGAGCCCTGTTCTGTGTGGGACATCTCTGAAGGCCATCCCTCCTTAAACTAGTGCCAAAAAGTCTTCCTAAAAACTTATGACACATTAAAAAACTCCCTGTTTTGTGGTCCCACTGACATTTTGCCAAGCCAAAGTTTCAGTTGAATACAGTACCCAAGCTGACAGAGGACGTAAGAAATCCTCAAGGAAAAGATGAGCTGGCAGCAAAATTTTGCTCCTCTCCCCCCTTCTCTTTACAACGCTCAGACTTTTTTGTTGTTGTTGTTGCAATTAATTTCAAGTAGTAAGACTGAAATCTGCTACAGACTCTATCCCAGGAGTAAGGATTTTTCTGGATGGAAAAAAAATTATCACCTCACTGAAGTCATTGAACAAATCCATCACTTCTTTGCAAGTCTAAAAAAAATCAGCTGTCGACAAATATAAAGAACTTCTTTGACAACTAATGGGAGTTGGCGTCCAGAAACTCATCCAAATATTCCTAAAAAGTTTGCTGCAGGCTCTCTGGTGTTGCTTCAGAAGGGAGCATTAAATCACAGAAAGACGGGAACTGACTCTGAAGTACCTGATATTTTCAAGCCAGTCTGTGATTTAAAAAAAAAAGAAAAAGAAAAGAACTTGTTGTGAAATGTGAAACATTTCTGTTTTTCCTTTAGACGTGCGTGAATGAATGTGGCAGGATGTGTATGAATGTTGATGAGATGAGGTTTGAGAGCTGAGGGAAGTCTTGAGGGATTGCTCAGTGTTAGCACAGGGAAAAAAAAAAAAAAAAGGAAAAAAAGGAAAAAAAATCCACCCAAACCCTAGGATTTCTTTTTGTAACATATGGCAGCAAAACAGAACACTGCATAACTTAAACCTGCCCAAGGTCCAAGCTTTCCTCCGCGTCCCATGTTTTTGGAATAGGGAAGCGAAATACAGAAAACTTCTTTTGGCCCCTCTTCCCTCACCCTGCGCTTTCCCACCACACACTGCAGAGCCACCTCACTTGGATGCTGCCGAACTCTGTATCGTTTGCCCAGCTTTACGACGACAAAAAAACATCCTTAAGCCACAGAGAGGCAGCCCAGTACAGCCTCTCCCTTGGGAAATGAAGCACAGACAGGACCCCTCGGTGCCGGGCGCCTTTCCTGCCCTGCACATGCAGCCGGTGCCGGTGCCGGTGCTGGGCCGGGGAGCTTGCACGGGTAAAGGCAAAGCAGTGCAGATACAGAGGGGGAAAAGGGAATTACAACAGATTCTGCTTGTAGTCAAACTCAAACATGTAAAAAAAGAAATCCCTCAATTGAAAAGATTTTGGGGCCAAGACCAGCTGCTCATAAAACTTTGATAAGCGACAGTATGAAATATGCATGTGGGGGCTGGTTCGGTAAAGCTGCCTTCACATTCGCCCACTCGCTGCCGCTTTCGCGCAGACCAGAACACGCGATCTGAGCTTTGGAATAAAGTTCCTCCCTTTTCACACCCCCCAGCTCTTTTTCAAGCACCTCCAGAGGATCTGGCCCAAGCTGATCCCTCTGTCACCGGCCTGCGGCTCCACTCCGTGCCTGAGGTCAAGGCTCCACTGGCAACAAAGAGCAACTGCAAAAAGCATCCCAGAGCCAGCACCATCCATCCAAGAGGAAAAATTTGCCATAAAAAAAGCCTTTTCTAGGGATAGCTTTTGGCTTACATGTTCCCAGACTATCACACTGCCTGTCAATGTGGCCTGGCAATACCCACACTGATAACCTGGCATCTCCCTTGCCTGAGCTCCGCGGAGCCGGCTTGAACCTCCCAGGGTTTCCCCTAAATCCTGGCCAAAGGCATCACCAGGGTCTTTCAGGACACATCTCCTGGCACTGGATCAAATCTCTGGTTATTCTGGTAGCAAGAGAGACAATCCTGGCCAAGCAGCATCCGTCATAGCAACAGATAAGTTTACACAGTAAAAGAAAATTTCCACTTTTACTTTTCCCCTCCTGCCATATTCCACACTTCTTTTAGGAAAAAAAAAAAAAAAAAAAAAAAAAAAAAAAAAAAGTAAAATCCATCATGAAGTTTTTCATGAAGCACATGCAGGTCCTGTAAAAGTCAACTAACATGTTTCTCTATGCTCTCATGCTCTCTAGCCCTTCCAGGCATTGCCTGCTGATGAACATGGGAGCTAGATTGATACCTCTTCAAAAAACAGTAAATTTAGTTTCTGGATCTGTACTGTAAACTGCCAGAATATCTATTTTTGTGTTAGGTTCTCTATTCATACTCTAATAAGATAATAATAGCAGTAATGATCATATTTTTATTTGCATGGTTCTGTAAATATGAAGGCATGTGAGAACCTTGCATTACTGCTATTGTAAATCATCACTAATTATACACTAAAAAGTCTGGATACACAAGAAAGAACACTTACTCTAGCTCATTACTCATGAACTGAAGGCACTGGTTCAAATCCAGAGCAGGGAAGTATTTAGAGAAAACTACCAGCAACTAGGACTGTTGTACAGGGAATTTGGTGAAATGAGCTGAGGTCTCAGCCTAGTTCCACATGCAGAAATTTGGCATTAACTTGACACAGGGCAAACGTTCACAGGGGAAAGTTATTACACCTAGACTGTCTTCTTGCTTGCCATAGGGTGATAAGGTGGGATGGCACTGACACAGGGAGTGAAAATTAGTATTTGCCTGTAGCGCTGTCCAGACTGTGAAGTAGAGCCAGGTTTCCCCTTCCAAGGGAAGGGTTGCAGCAATTAAAAACCCTTCTATTAATCTGGAACAAAACACGGAGACTTTTTTTTTTTTTTTAAATCAATAAATTAAAAAAAAAAAATCTAAATTGCTTCATATTGCTGACATATAGATTTTCTAAAATAATACTGATTATCTCAGTAAGGCGAAAATCAATTTTCAAATGTAAACCTTTTCCAGAGTGCACAAACTGAGCAGTCCACACAACAGATAAATACTCCCAGAGCCCCTTACAAGTGTTTATAGGCACAGCGTGCTTGGCTCTCCCAGGGGTGTCCTGCAAGATATGCCTGGGTGCTGCCCCTCTCGCTGCCCCTTCAGGCTTTGGTATAAAATGGTTTAGACTCAAGTAATCAAGAAATCTGAAGCGCATCTTTTCTGCTCTCTGACTCTGAATGATCTGGGCACTTCCGAAGGTCTCTTTAGGCAGGGAACACATCTGAAGGTGGCACTTTATAGCTACCACTGATTTGGAAAGCCATGTTTTCCCCTGCAGCGGATCTGGCATGATGGCCTAGCTATGGATTTACATAAGGGAGTGTAAGAGGAAACTGTGTCCCCAAAGAGGGTGGGTGTGAGCCGGACATACCTGTTCCCAGCGCTGTGCTGGATGCGGGACGCCACTTCCATTAATAGAAAGGTCACAAAGCAAATATTAGCTGGAGCAATCAGGAACGTCAAGTGGAAATTCCCTAGAGAACGTGTCCCCTTATACCCCACAAATTCAGGTTGGCAACTTGTGACAGGTACAATCTGGCTCCCATATGTCTCACGCGGGAAGTGGAGGAACGTGTACCCATGCTCCTTCCATCACTATAACAACATGTCAAAAGAGCCACCTCTCAGCATGAAGGCACACAGAAACACCAAAATAAAAAAAAAAAAAGAAAAAAGAAAAAACGGCACTTGGCACCATCCCTGGAAAAAGGCAGCGCTTGGAGGAGGAGGTGTGTGGCGAGCGGGGCTGGCTCGCAGACCACGTGACCACTCGTCCCTCAGAAGCCATTTGTGCCCTTTTATTTCCTAATAAACGCACCCAGTTCTGCATGTGACCCAGCTCTAACAGGGCAATGCCTTCGGGGGCACCTTAGGAAACTGCTTCAGATGGATTTTCACTGGATTTTCTTCACATGGCCTACAGGTTTTCCAACAGACACATCACCTATTCAGAAAGGACAGGGATAAAACTTCCGAATGTTCATTTAATATTAACTTAATTGCACATTTTTTCTCTACTGTTCACCTGACACAGCACTGTGCTTGCAGACCAGGTTGCTTTTTCTTCCTCTTTGTTTCAAGAAGGTTCTACCATGGTGCACACTTGGAGGGGAAAGGGGTTATTTCATGACGGCTATGAGTGTCATGCGCTCTGGGCAGAAGCAACCTCGCAACCGTGCACGAAGCTCCTTTAAATTCTCCAACATCAAAAATCCAAAATTAAGGAATTTGAATGCAAGGCCTTTCTCCTATCCGAGGCCCCTGCAAGCAGATCAATATAACAACAAGA